>SZWC01000468.1:279915-294055 GCA_023375785.1 Penium margaritaceum
GGGGGGGGAGAGGGGGTGGTTCGCTTGCTTTGCGTTGACGTCGAACGCAAACTCGAACCACATCAATGCCCCATCGATGTGGATCACGGTTCCGCGGCCGCGGTGATAGGGTCACCCCGGAACCCCGGGTCAACACTGATTCCAAGATAGAAGTAAAGAGGACCCATGTCCTTCATCTCGAATCTGCTACTCAGCTGCGAATCGTCTAGCACCTGCGTCAAAGAGGAGCATAGAATCAGGTCATCAACGTACAAGGCAACCAACATAGTCCCTTTGTCACTCTCATGCACGTACATGCTAGGGTCATTGTCGTAGTGCATGAAGGACTCCTTGGCCATGAACGTGTCCATCTCCTGGTACCAAAGTCTTGGCGCTTGTTTTAGCCCATAGAGTGCCTTCACCAATCCGCACACCTTGTCCTCAAGAGCATCAACCCCCTCCAGAACCTCCATCAATACCTCCTTGTCAAGTTTGCCGTATATGAAGGCTGTCTTGACATCCATCTGGTGGACCTCCATGTTCTCGGCAGCAGCAATGGCGAGCATTGACCGGATGGAGGCAAACGTCACAACTGGAGCAAAGGTCTCATCGTACTCTGCGCCAGGCCGTTGGGAGAACCCCTTTGCTACCACCCGTGCCTTGTACTTGTCTATCTTGCCATCCTGCTTCCTTTTAACTTTCAGCACCCACTTGGACCCCACAACGTGAGCCCCGGCAGGTCTGTCCACCAGCACCCATGTCCCATTCTCTTCAATGGAGCTGAGTTCACTACGAATTGCTTTGTCCCACTCTGCTTTGTCAGGCCGAGTGAGTGCCTCTACGAGAGAAGTTGGCTCCTCTCGAACCAAGAATGAATTGTTGAAGCCTATCCATTCACCCCTATCTGCGTCGTAATGCTACCGAGGTACTTTGAGGCGTAAACTGCTCCTTGAACCTGCTGGCTGGTGCTGTTGATGTGGAGGCTGGAGGTTTGGTTCGTCGTTGATGATGGGAGAGGCATCCTCCTCATGTTCTGGAGGATCGGATATGTCGGAATCAGAGTCTGATTCCTCCAAGTCATCTTCATGAGCTCCTCTCCCTGTTGCAGCACCTATCCCATGCCATTGTGCTGGTACTTTGTCTCCCTCTTCAAGGAGAGTGAGCCACTCTCCCTGTTTTGGACCGTTCTCGAGTTCGAGACGCTCTCCCTTACTTAGAGATGTTTCATGGAAATCCACGTCTTTGCTGCGGATGACCTTCTTGGCTCCTTGGTCCCACAGTCGATAAGCTTTGTGGGCGGTGTCATAGCCGATGAAATGCACTTTCGTGCTCTTGCATTGAGCTTTCTAGGGCCCTCAGCGGCCAGGACCTTGGCAAACCCGGTGCAACCGAACACCTTGAGATGGGAGGCGTCCGGCTTCCTTCCTGACCATGCTTGTTGAGGCATCTTCAACTGTTGTGCCTTCTTCTTCTTTCGTCTCGAGGTTCACAAGGTAGGTAGCCGTACGTGTTGCTTCAGCCGAGAACCTAGGAGGAAGCTTGGCATCAAAGAGCATGGACCTTGTCATGCCTAGGAGCGTCTGGTTCATCCTCTCTGCTACGGCGTTGCTTTGAGTTGAGTAGGGCGTAGTTTTCTGGTGTTCAATGCCCTGTGTCTTGAGCCACTCCTTACAAGCTTAATACTCTCCCCCGTTGTCTGTCCTGAATGCCTTCACCTTCTTTCCACTCTGTCGCTCAACCATAGCAAAAAAGGCCTGCAGATTCTCCTCCACCTCACTTTTCTTTTTGAGAAAGTATATCCAGACTTTGCGGCTGTTTTCGTCGATGCATGTGAGGAAATATCTGCTGCCTCCATTCGACGGTATGCAAAAGGGACCACATACGTCAGAGTGGACGAGATCAAGAGATGTGAGAGCACACGTACCATTGCGCTTGAAGAATTTCCTTTTCGCTTTGCCTTGAAGGAACGGCTCACACATCATCTCCGCTCCCTCCACCTCATCACCTAGCTCCATCCCACGCACTGGCTCCTGCTTTCCCATGAGCTCCAATGTGCGATGAGCTTTGTGCCCAAATCGCCTGTGCCACAGGTTCTCGGAGGATGTGTACAGGCTAGAATGAACAGCCCTGGCGGCTGCATTTGCTTGCGGTTTTGTTGCCAAATCATCTGCTGCCACTGCTTCCGCTGCTCCAACATGTCCTTCCTCATCTGAGTCTGCATCACTGCTCTCCTCATCATCACTCTCGACCAAAGATTCAGCCGTTGAAGTTGTCGTTTTGGTCTCTAAGACGTAGATTCCATCAACGCGAGGAACCTGTCCGACAACCTTCTTGGCAGAGTAGGAGATGTTGATGTCCTTGGTAGGAACTATCACCGCTTCCTTCTCTATAAAGACCACTGTCATGCCATGGTCAGTTATCTTAGAGACAGAGAGCAGGTTCGCTGTGAAGGAGGGCAAGTAGACCACCCCTCTAGCTTGAGGTCGGAATCTCCACCGTTGACACCCATAGTGACTAGCATGTCACCAATCCCCTCAGCTGCCTCAACCTTGCCGTTGGCGACTCTGAAGTTCTTGTTACATGGAGCAAGAGAGATGAAGTCTCTCTTCTCGTAAGTGGTGTGCTCGTGTGTGCCCGAGTCAAGGCCATAAGCTCCTGGCCTGAGTATCGCCCTCCCTTTGTTGGAGGCACACTCAGCCATCAAGCTTGTGGGATCCTTCCCACCATTTCCCCCTCGCCAATCATCCCCGTCTCCTCCCTCTCTCTTGGGTGCACGGGACTCTTGAGCCAAGTGTCCAGCCTTGCCACATTTGTGGCAGTTTCCTTGGCGCTTTGCACCCCTTCCGCTGTTGCTAGTGCTATTGATTCCCTTGTACCTAGAGGAGGAGGTATTGCGGAAGGTGCCGCTGCTCCGTGAGGCAAAGGCAGCCATGTTTTTTTCACTACCGCTACGACGCATGGCTTCATTCTGCACATGCTCAGAGACGGTGGTATAGGAAACTAGATCTTCAATCCACCCTCCAATCACCGTTATCATGGGGCCCCAACTTTCCGGCAGCGTCATCAGAAAAATCATGTCCAACATGTCGGATTTCAGGTCCCACCCCATACCGGTGGCTTGTTGCAAGAGCGTCTCAAACAATTGCATAAAGGCGGAGACATCCTCCCCTTCACCAAGCCTCATGCTGATGAGGTCTTGTAGAATGAAGAGACGGTTGGCAAGTGAGGAGGACTGAAACACTTTTCCGAGTTTGGCGTATGCCGTGGCTGCCACTGTACAACCGCTGATGTGTGAAAGGACTGAAGGTTGTATGGAGGACACAAGAATGGCAAGAGCCTTCTTGTTGAACTTGACCCATGCCACAAGGTCAGCAACCCCCTCCTTTGGTGCTGGGATAGTTCCATCAAAATATCCGAGCAGATCTCTGTCATACATGATGATCTCAAACTACCACTTCCAGAGTGCAAACCCCTCTCCATCAAACTTGAGGATGGGCAAATGATTCCTTGGTTCCCCTGTCCCAGCCATCCCTACAACTACAACTGCTATAGCTCCTGCACCTATTGTTGATGCCGATGAACCTGTGTTTGAGGCCGCTGTAGGTTGTTGGTGAGAAGAGGAAATTGCTTTCCCTGTTCACGTTGGCCGTTGCAAGCAGATGTAGGCTGATGTCAGCTCCCAAGGTAGAAAGGTGCAGATGTGATGCATTCCCCTCCTACTGATGTTGCCCTATAAACAGAGACGTTGGGTCTCACTGCTTGTGACCTTAGCGGTTGCGTGCGTAAAACTTCCCTAACCAGAGGAGTGGGCCCATAACCCTTTGTTAGCTACTGAGCTAACCACCTCTGGCAAAGAAGCCGCGAAAACGAAAAGCTCCAAAAGGTTTTTTTGGCCTTCTTCCTTTGTTGACATGTGTCATGCACCCCAAACTTAATCAGGCACACACTTCACCTTCAAGAGTAATAACACCTTAGCATTACATCTCAAGAAGAGCTCAAGTCATGAATACGCAAGAGAGCATCAAGCAAGGGTTGATTGATCAGCATGCAAGACAAGTCCTTTTATAACAGTCTGTCCAGTCCTAGAACTCAAAAGCACATTCCTGGGAAGTGGCCTGAACCAGACACGTCACCAATAGACTTGCACTGTGGGCTTGACACATAAGCATCCTAGTGTCAAGGTGACAGACCAACCATGTAGCGTCCAAGAAGCTACGGAGTTTCTTTCTTGGAAGCTTCCATAGCAAAGAAGATATGCATTGGGCCAGGATCGAACTCATGACCTCTCCTTTGGCCAAATCAANCAAGAGAGCATCAAGCAAGGGTTGATTGATCAGCATGCAAGACAAGTCCTTTTATAACAGTCTGTCCAGTCCTAGAACTCAAAAGCACATTCCTGGGAAGTGGCCTGAACCAGACACGTCACCAATAGACTTGCACTGTGGGCTTGACACATAAGCATCCTAGTGTCAAGGTGACAGACCAACCATGTAGCGTCCAAGAAGCTACGGAGTTTCTTTCTTGGAAGCTTCCATAGCAAAGAAGATATGCATTGGGCCAGGATCGAACTCATGACCTCTCCTTTGGCCAAATCAACAAAATGGGCAAGGTAACCACTCACCCACATGGTGTACTCACAGGCCATATCTCACAAGAGACAGAGCATAGTTGAGTCACACTAAAACGGATCTAGGGGTCATACCTCCACAAGGGGCAGAGCATTCCTAATCCGTCCTACAACACTGAACAAGGGGCAAAAACATTCAACAAGTCTCCTTCCCCTGGCTTTGGCACTGTGGCTGTCTCTCATGTTCTTCTGTCTGTTCACTCTTCCTCCGGTTTCAGGCTCATTGATTATAGAGCCACCCATCATATTACGTTCTGTCATTCCGCCTTTGTTGCCCTTGGCCCTGATGGTTCCGGCTTGTTTTTCCGTACCAGCTCTGATCAGTTGCTGCTAGTGGAGGGTATTGGTATTCTGTGCTTTGTTGGACCCAGGGGGGGCTGTTTTTGCCACATGTGCTATACGTGCCTGATCTTGAGGTCAACCTACTGTCTGTGACCATCCTTGATGGTCAGGGCTTGGGTTTCATCTCTAATTGCGGTATTGATACTGTTTTACTACAACCCTCTAGTCGTGCTGTGCTCCATGGCCTTCTTTGTAATCTTCTTTCATGTACCTTTGTCTCTCCCCTCGTCTTCCGCTACCTCTCCCCTCAGTCATGTCGCACTGTCCTTGTCCCAAGAGGACACACGCCTTTTGCATCGTCGTCTTTGTCACATTCATACCGCCGCCATTGACAGCCTTCAATGAATGTACCCAGTGCACGGTCTTCATCGGGCTTCCTTTACACCCCCTTGCACGTCTGATTGCCTTGACTTCCCTCAGGCCAAGATGCATTGCTCACCCTTCTCCACTGCTAATCACGTCACCTCCCATCCTCTCAAACTTGTTTATGCTGATGTCATGGGTCCGCTCCCTCCTAACTTTCTTACTGGTCTTGTCCATTATGTTCTCTACCTGAATGATAATTTCTCTCATTTTTCTTGGGTCTTTGCCTTGCGTCACAAGAGTGGTGTCACTTGTGTGCTTAAGGAGTGGCTCCCTCAAGCAGAATGTGCATGACAACATCAGCTATGTGTGTTTTTCTCAGATCGTAGTGGTGATTTTTTTTTCACTCCTCACTTTCTTACCTCTTGTGGGATGCGTATGGATTCCTCCGTTCCCTACAAACCCAAGAACAATGGTTTGTCTAAACATTGGAACCGTACCCTTGCTGATGATGCCCACTCCCTCTTTGCTGGGTCTTGGTTCCTCTCTTTGAGGTGATATCTTCCATGACCCAGGTGTGGAATCATGTCTCCATGGTCCTCTTCCTTATGGCATTACGTAGTACGAGTGCTGGATTAGTCATCATGCTGATCTTCAGCTGGATTGTGTGTGGGGCTGTTTTGCGGCCATCTTGCTTCTAGATGACGCACGTGATGGTAAATTGTCCAGTCAAGGCCGTCTCTGCGTCTTTCTCGGCGTGTCTGTCTGTCCAATCCAGGGGCATTTCTGGGATCCTTTTTGTCATTGTGTCATCAATTCTCATGATGCAATCTCCTTTGAGCATGTATTTGAACTAAATCTTGATTGTCTTACGTATTTTGACAGCCTTGCCCTGCTCTCTTGTTTGGGGAGGGTGGTGTCTCTCCTCCAATCGTTCCTATATCCTCCTTGGATCGAGGAAACAGTGTCCTTCCCCTGACACTGACGTGCCACCCATTGTGTCCCCGCTTGTTCTGGCCTCTACTGATGCTTCCACTTCCCTGTCTCCTTCCTCCCCATTCATCTCTTTGTCCATTCCTGGCTTTCTAGACCAGTCCCCTTGCCTTCCGTCGTCCTCGGACCATTCCCCTGTTTTTGCGTCGGTCCCTCTTGTTCAGTCTGCTGCTGCTCAGTCTCCCATTGATGTTGTCCAATCATCCGATCCTGTCAATCCCATCCTGTCATCCCTTGAGCCATACACTCGCGGAGGCCGGCTTTGTGCCCTTCCTTTGCATAGTGGGATTGTGTCGAAGGATCCAGGATTGTGTGCCCTAGGTCTCGCCACCAATGCCTTGCATGGTCTTGGCATTATAGTCAAGTACCCTTGCCCAACTCTTGGTTACTACCTCATGTCTGAGGAGTTTCACCATGCCGTTGACAACTTTGAGTCGGGCTATGTTTCTGCGTGCTTTGCCGCCAGTGTCCTTTCATCCTTGGGACCTGATCCAACAACTGAACGTGAGGCTCGTGAGGCCATTAGTTGCTCCCTCAGGGAGACGTCAATGCAAGAGGACCTTGATACCCTTCAAGAGCATGGCGTGAATGAACTGGTAGACTTGTGACTTGGTTGCAAAGATTTCTCTGCGTGTTGGGTTTTTCAGCATAAGCTGAAGCCCCATGGTGCATTTGATTGCTACAAGGCAAGCATGCCTAGGCGTAGACTTTGATGAGACTTTTGTAATCATTGGACGCTACACCACTGCTCGTGCTCTTCACACTTTGATGGCACACCATGACTGGGAAGTCAAGCAGATGGATGTAAATTTTTTTTGCATGGCACCTTGGATGAGAAGATCTACATGGTGCAGCTACCGGGTTTAACTGACAGCATCAGCAAGGTCTGGTGGCTTCACAAGGCTTTGTATGGACTGAATCATTCCACTCATTGCTGGAACATGGAGATCACTGCCATCCTTGAGAAGGGAAGAAACCATTGCAGTGCAGTCGATCCCCCATTATTTCTCAGGCCCTCCATCATCCCCTCTTTTTGTTGTACTCATCTATGTTAACATTTTGCGCATTACTTCCCCAATTCATTCGGTTATTCATTCCGTAAATTCTCTTCTGCAGTCAGTATACAAGATGAAGGACAATAATCCTGCCCAAGTGTTCCTTGGCATGGAACTCAAGCGAGACCGTCCGAATTCCACAGTGCTCATGCGTCACGCTGCCTACATCTGCAGTCTTGGTTAGCAATTTGTCCCACTGCTTGTTGCGGTTCCACCTGCCTCTATACCTATGATCCTAGCTTGCCAGACACTTCTGAAAACACCTTGTATGACCTAGCTTGGGGAGGGGGAGTTGATGTTACTGACTATCTGCAGGAGATCGGGTCTTTGATGTAGCTTGCTATGACAAGGAGAGTAGACGTTGTGTTCACCGTCAACTACTTGTAATAGTTCTGTCAGTTTCCACGGCAGTGTCATCGTAAGGCTATGTTTTAAATAACTCAAAACATGCCTTTTACTGCATGTATCAGGTTGTATTACAGAGCACAACACTCTGTAGTTGTTGATGGCTATACCGACATCGACTGGGCTCATGACACTCATGCTTACAATCGGCTGGGGTATATAATCTTGGTTGGAGGCACTACTACTTCTTGGAATAGTAGCAAACATGGTTGTATTGTGAGGAGCTCCGGAAAAGCTGAGTACGTTGCTCGTGGCTCAGGTATGTGTGAAAGTGTCAAGTTGTGCCACCTCTTGCAGCAGCTGCGCGTGCCTATTTGTTGTATCACTCTTCGTTGCGACAAACAGAGTGCAAAGGCCATTGCTGAAAATCATGGCATGCATCACCCACACACCAAGCATATCAACGTTGAGCACCACTTTGTTCCTTAATTCAATGCGATTGGTGTCGTGAAGGCTATCTGGGTGGAATCATGTTCATAGCGGGCTAGTTTTCTGATCAAGGCACTCACATCTGGTTCGTTCAATTTCACCGTGCATGCAATTGGTCTCACACGTGCACCCTCCGCACCTGAGTGAGCGTCAATGTTGTTGCCCTCTAGCAGCTCTATCGTGTACATCTTTCTAGCTCCATGTGCATGCCATGTTTTCTGTTATCTGTGTGGTTGCTAGTCTGTGGGTCAGGGGTGTGGTGGTATCAGAGTTCAAGTCCTAACTAACTAATACATTGATTACTGTCCACTAGTCTCCACATACATACATCCATGCATAAGAGTTGATCAACATTGGTGTCGTGCATATCAGGTGGTGCTCTGAAGCAATGGCATGTTCAAGTTTTACGGGGGGTCTCATTAGCTGCCCTCATATTACATGTGCCACTTTGACAGTATTGGGCTTGTGCAAATGGGCCAGCCAACAGCTCTTTGAAATCTCTAACTTGGAGTAGATTTGCAAAAAAGACCAGCTTTTGTGGCATGTCCACATACACCTTGCGATGAGGGTTTTGCATGTTTGTTGGTTGTGGATTGCTTTGGTTAGTTGCCGATTGTTGATCTTACTCCTGTCATGCTGCCGGATGTTTTCGGTGGTAGACACTCCCACAACATACCGGAGGAAAGGGAATGGGTGAGCAGTACATAAGCGTAGATGAAGTGGTGGAGCTAGCCTCCAAGGTAGGACAGAGCACCCTAAAGCACAGGGGTGTACCGCCACAAGAGAAGGAGGGTTGGGACGATGAATTGAACCACCACATACGGACAAAGATGACGATGGAGCAGCTCAGGCTGGTGGGTGAAGGTGGGTGATGGCAGCAGCAAAAGAAAGAGGAGCGATGACGGAGTCGACAAGAATGAGGATGGCAGAAGCTGAAGGCATGCTCACCTCTCTTCTGGTAGTGTCTCCATTAGACGTCATAATCGGAGCTGGTACAAGATCCTCCCCGAGTAGGGGTTTGCGAGATCCTGGTAGTGGAAAGCTCGTGCCGATAGTAGCGGTACTCCCCTCTCCAACAGTCGCTCCTGCGCTGCCATCACCTCCCGTTGCACCATCTCTACACGCTCCTATGACTCAGTGTAATCTGCCTCGGATATGTGGAGGTGGCTCATGTTTGCCTTGTGTAGGAGTAACTCTGTCTCACTAGATGTTGCACACGCAAACTGTAGAACTCGCAAGCACAGCTCCATATGCGTCTCTACTGCTGAAGACAAAGGAGCCGGTGCTGTTGCATCATCCTTGGGGTCAACCAAACTTGCAATCTGCTGAGATGTTGGACAATCAGATACAGCTGAAGGTGTGGTATCTCAACCGCAACTCGTGTCTGTCACACAAGAGGGATGAGCGGTCACGTGCCGAAAGAGAAGGAGACGGTGGAGATGTCAGAGTCCGTGGAGCATGTGGACATGTCATCCGAGCAGGTATTGCAACTCTCAGCGTCAATGTGATCAGAAGGGTCACCAACAAATGAACACATGAGGGCAGAACTCAGCTCCTGCAGACGAGGTGACCCCATCAGTGTGGTCGGATCTGCTACACAATCCTCAGCTGCTGGCGTACTGGACGCGACTGTGCAAGACTCCGGCTGGACGACTGATCCAATGCCAGTCAAGGCAATGAGTAAGCATAATTGGCGCTCACGCATCGTCTCGCCGGGAAGACTAGTCGTTATCACCTGCTCAATGATAGAGTAAGGTTCATCACCCGAGTGCACCATGTGTGACGCTCCTCCTTCGTGTGTTCTACAGCCCGCAGACGCTTAAAACACGGGTGACTAATGAAGCTGAAGGTGGTCCTCATGTAACGACGATAACAAGGTCAAGCCTGTTATGTCTTCTACAGCACATATCCCGGTGGTCTCCCGCAATAACGTTGCTATGAAGAATGCCTCAACCTCTAGAAGACAAGCTGGTCCACTGTGCTCATGCACTGTGGCAGCTGCCAGGCTGGTGTGAGTCTCGTGCACCAACGCCCCCAAAACTCCACAAGGAGCATCACGAACCGTACAGGACTCCTGTGCCACCGCCGGGCCGCCACCAGTCAGAGTCCCGAGTGGCACCGCCCAGGGACAAGAGGCCTGCACTCCTGAAGCAACCTGCTGCTACGGAAGATCTGAATCCAGCATAGACGTGGAAGTCGAGCTCGATGACATGCAAGACTCCACCATGAACGCCATGTTGGGATCAGACTCCACGTCATGTACCATCACCCCATCATCTACATCTGCCTAAGCTGACGCTGGGGCACCACGATATGGCGGGGGTGTGCATCATGTCATTGCACTCACAACAGGCAATGCACGGTGGCCACACTCCCCCTCGACAAGTACAACAACGAAGAACGGCGAGGTGGAGGATGTGTCCAGACTGGCCTGAGCATGAAATGCGGAGTGCTGACGCCGACGCCGTGTGCACACACGGCTGGAGCAACTACATGAAGGCATGGCATTGCGAGGAGGCGTCGTGGTAGCAAAAGATTGGAGGATCAAAAGGATGGTGGTGGCATCCTGAGAAGAGTCTCCAGGTGGAGTTAAAGGGAGACCATCGGTCAATAAAGAAGGAGAAGATGGAGGAGATGAGGTCAAGGAGGCCGTCGACGAACTAGTAGTAGAAGCATTCTCGGTAACGACGATGTCACAAAGCTGGTGTACCATCCGCCTCAGGCCGTGGATCTTTGCGAATATGGTTGCTAGAGGTCCAACAAGGGGATCTACCAATACTAGCAGATCCGCATGTTGTGGAGGAAGCATGCTCGGACAAGGCCAAAGCCAAGATGGATGCTAGCCATGAGGGCGCGTCCACCATCGACACTAGCCATGACGTTCATCGTGATAGTAGTGGTAGGCGAACGCGGAGGACGCCTGATCCCATGACTGGACACTCATCTCGCGCACCTGACAATGGATAGGTGCCGTGGGCACCATCGTCCCTATAGTAAACACCAAGCTGCGGGAGAGGACACTGGTAGACACTCTCACTCCTTTAGGTCACGATGGCCGGGTCAAAAAGTGGGAGCAAACGAGGCGGACAACACTACCACAACACGCCCGGAGAAGGGAGTCTGACCAGTTGCGGCTACCGCTACTGCTGCCACTATTGGAGCAAAAACTTCTCTAAGGACAGAAGGTGTGGCGGCTGTAGGTGCGGCTGGTACTCCAAGCCGTAGACGACCGAGCCCTCGGAGAAACATAGACTCGAATACGCCGTCACCCTAACGAACTGAGGTGCACGGTCTAGTCCACAGGCCCTACCGAGACGCCCATCCACGACGCGTCTTGAAATGAAAGTCACAGCAGATGACAGTCCGTTGTCGGTTGGGAAGGCGAGACTACAAACGCTGTTGCAATTGCCCCTCACTATGAAGTCGTTGCAACTATGCCCGCCACTGCCACTACTGCTACGAAAGCTGCTGTTGTTGCGGCGATAGTAGCTGGAGCAAGAAAAAAAGCCTTGAGAGGCCAAACCAAAGAAAAAGCACTGGGATTCTGGGGGAGGGGCTATGAGGCCCCTTAGCAGCAATTACGTCAGCTGCAGCTGCAGCACTTGCTCCTGTTGCTGCTTCCGTTGCCGTAGCTGGTCTTGCTTTGCTCAGTTGTTGCTGCCGTCGCCGTTGCTGCTGCAGTTATTCCAGCCGTTGCTGCTACTACTGATAGCTACTACTGCTGGTGCTTGCTCCTCCCGTCGCTACTATTGTTGCTACTTGCTGCTACTGCTGTGCGTGGCCACTGCTTCCGCCGCCGATGCTGCTATTGTTGCACGGCATAATAGCTTCTCCTGCTGTTGCTGCTTGCTGCTGTCGTCGTTGCTACTGTTGTTGTGCACCGCCGCTGCTACCGCCGCCGCCGCTGTTGCCGTTGCGCGGCACAGCAGCTGCCGTTGATGCTACTACAGCCGTAGACGCAGCTGCTGCGAATGCTGCCACCCGCCGCTATTGCTGCTGCTGCCGCCGCTGGTGCTAATGCTATGAGAAGCTACTCTGCCGTCACCGATCCTGTTGCGCGGCATAGCAGCTACCAGTACTAATGCTCTTGTTGCGACTGTTGCTCCTCCTACTACTGCTACTGCAACCGTTACTTCTGTGCGCTGGTCACCGTCACTGTGGCGTTCACGTGCAATAACTTTGCGCTCTCTCGCGTTGCTCCCGGTGCAACGCCACGTGGCGCGCTCTCTCTGCATTCCGCCCACTGCTACTACTTTTGTTGCTCACACACCCCTACGATAGAATTCAATTAAGGCATGCAGGCCCATGCCAAAAATGAACATGAGCTCTCTGTGTAAGTCCATTGCAAAACGGCAAAAAATTGGCGAAGTCGGGAACGCATATTATGAAAGAACAAGGAGAGTTTACAAATGATCCCCTAGCGGACTTATGTAAGGGCGTCGGCAGCTAGCTGCACCGGGCCCCGTCACGCCCGCTGAGCCCAAGCGAGTCAGCGGGGAGAACACACTGCATATACTACGAAACGAACAAAGGTAGTCTCCTCAAGGCACCGGAATAGCTCTCCGAGTGCCCGGGTCTTGACCACCGAGAACATATGAGCAGTGTTAGAAACACTCAAGATCAGCGTCCAGACATCACAAATGCCTTCCGAAACACCTGAAGCACTACTACAGACATAAGGTCTTCTCGTCGCACCAGTACAGTCCACCGGGTGCACGGGTCTCAAACCACCGAGAAGATTCTCATAGCTTTCGAAAAGCCTTCTAGGTTGCCAGAATGCATTGACCGCGTCTCGCCGGCGCTGTCGCAGGTGTTGGAAAAGTGCGGGGACACTCCGGAGGCCCGTTGTGTCGTCACGCTCTGCTGTACCCTATAGTACCAACATGGGGTGTATGGATAATCCATCGAAGTCAGTTGTGACGAGTGAAAGCCACGCAAACCAACATTCGTTGCGGCGCAGACTTTGAACTCACACGAATCTCAAACATTAAAAGGCGTGGTATGTCTGTCAGTTGCTCACTCGAATTGTCTTCAGTTTCAAGTTAGTGCGAGCTGGGTGGTGAAACCTGTTGATTATGTGTCAGTACCACACGATAGCCTCTAACCTCATCGCATGCTTGCCTCACCGGTGCATGTGACTGACCAGAAAGGGGCAACGCTACACGCTATTCCCTCTTGACAACGTGCGGCTGCATAACTACCCGACCCTTTGGACCAAGTGGACAACAGGCCTCTGTTTCAAGTTAGTGCAAGCTGGGGGGTTGAACCTATGTGTCCAAGGAAGAAGAACAACCATACCTGCCACCCCACCGAAGGCTCTGCCCATCAATGGTCAACTGCTTGGAAAACATCCAAGAAATTTTGCTATTAAAGAGTGTTTCTTCCTCAACCACCCGAAACTTCATCTTAAATCGGGAGCAGAGGGTTGAGTTATAGAAGCAAACAAATCCAGGATTCCGGTGAATGGCAGAGCTGGGAAGTTTGAACTTGGGGGGCATTTGTTTGGCAGTGCAAGTCGCCAGTCTGCACCAAGGCAGGACAAGCCACATCAAGTTGGTTGCCGTCGACACTGAAGAAATATACCCTAGTAGGCGACGAACAGAGCAGCACGCACAATCCGCAGTTGAACAAGGAGAGAGGGAAAAACATAAAGAAGCCAACACCCAAACTAAAACATCAGTGAGGAAGTGTAAACTGGGTTGCCGTGCGGCTCAGGAATGACACAGTATGATTTGCCAAAAATCCATACACGAGCATGCAGTCAACCCCACAGGGCAGGCTGGCGATGTCCAGCCGCAGGGCGCTGGAGGCCTCCCACAGAATGTCTACATCCTCTGTACCAACACTGCAGGCTGTGTATCGAGCTTTCATCGAGGCCAAAGCGTGTGAGCAGGGCAGCTGCAGACCATGGAGGGCGTGTTGTTCACACGGCGTTCATTGGCACGCCCAACACTCCTCACAATCCTCACACTCCTCTCTCTCTCTCTCTCTCTCTCTCTCTCTCTCT
>SZWC01000468.1:307360-344176 GCA_023375785.1 Penium margaritaceum
GGGGGGGGGGGGGGGGGGGGGGGGGGGGGCAATGCCACTGCCAATGCTGTGGTGGCGAGGGTGGGGTTGTCCCACCTTCTCTTCTGTTCTCAGGTGTGGATTCGACCACGGCGTCAAGCGCGTCGTTGCGAGTGCACACGAGGATCGGGCCCGTGCTGTCGGTGGGCACACCCTCCCCCCTCCGCACCACAACGTCTCTGCCGCCGCCCATGCGCTCCAGCGCCTGCCCCACCCTGCCCGCGCCCACGATCACTCCCGGGACTACATCGCCCGCCGTCGCCGCCGCCGCTTCTGCTGCTGCCATGACGGGAAGGGATGGTGACCTTCTTCTAGCGGAATGCGGGCCTGGGGCTGCTGCTAACGCTGCTGATGCCAGCGGTGACGCACAGAACGCGGACTGCTGGGAGATGTTGCTGCTGCTGCGGTTCCTGCCAGCGATGGCCGCGGCAGCAGAGCTCCTTCTGGTGGTGCTTCTGCCGGGAGCAGCTGCGGCTGCAGAGGTGGCTGCCGGTGCCGCTGACTGCACCCGCACTGCCTGGCGGCAGCAGCAGCTGCGGCGGCCTACGGGTAGGAGCGATAGACGAGCGGAGGCAGACGCAGCCGCGGACGACATTGGCTTGGCAGGGCGGTGGGACAGTGCCGGGCAGAGCAGAGAGAGGGGCGTCCGGCAGCAGCAGCAGCAGCAGTAGCAGCACAGCGAACAGAGGGGCCAGCACAGGACGAAGAGGAGCGGATTCGGAGTGAAGGGGAGAGGTTCGGGCATGAATCTGGAGAGGCCATGCGGCCACAAGGGCAAGTGGAGGACGAGGGCGCCGACCCGCAGCAGAGCAGGGAGCCTCGTGTCGGACCAGCCACGTCGGCATGGCGCTGGCCAAGATGTTCGCCGCGTGGGACTCACAACTCTCACCGATGGCTGTCGAACTCTATTGTTGTAAAGGTTTCGTTTTTTTGCCTCTGGTACTCACCCGATTGAGGCGCAGACACTTGTTAAAGACCAAAGAAGCCCTTAAACCATTCCGGAAGGCATACATCATAATCTAATGCTTTGCTATAATGTTAAGAGCTCAAAAAAAGAGTGTTTAAGAGGGAAACAATTTTTTAATGATGAAATTTATTCAGCGCAAATTACACTAATAAGAAACATGATTAAGAAAATTCAAATTTCTTTTATGCCATGCACGTGAAAAGCATGTGTATTCCTGGTGTCGCAAATAAATTAGAGGGAAATTCCCGAAACTTCTTTTTCTTTCATATGCAGAATTATTCTAGTGTTTGATTCGTAATATCATACCATGATTGACACTTTTAATATGATGGACGGAGTAGTAATATACCCGTCGTTTCGGTCGATAGATCAGCAGTGTCCATAGTCAACAAAAAAATGACAGCGATGCCCATTTTTTTTGTTCTTCAAGCGAAAACTGGCACGGGTCACATGTTTCATGCATTTAACAGATTTGACATGGATTTCAACTTAGAGGGCGAAGTCGAACTTCATCCATCATCCCCAGCTCGTAGGAGGTGTTTCGCGACGAAACCTTCCTGCGAGCTCGCGATGACCCAGCCAAACCCCCCATTTTAGCTAGGGGGTTTGTTGATGGTTTTGGGGAGGTTGTGAGGTGTGGGGCACGCTGTGATGGAAGAAAGGGAATCTGCTGGGCCCCGCAATAGTGAGGTCCGGCAGATGCCCGGGCAAGTGAAAAGATAAAACCCAAATACCTCAGTGTAACTAGGGGGTTTGCCAAGGGTTTGGGGGGGGGGGGGGGGTTGCGAGATGTGGCGCACGTTGCGATATAAGAAAGGGAATCTGCCGGGCCTTGCTGCCGCATGGTCCGGTAGATGCCTGGGAAAGTAAAAAAAAAATCCAAGCGTCCCAGTGTAACTTGGGGGTTTTCCGGGTATTGCAAAAGGGGGGGAGGGGGGGGGGGGGAGTTGCAACATGTGCACACTAAATGATAGAAGAAAGGGGATCTGCCAGGCCCGGCTACCGTGGGGCCCGGCAGGTGCCACGGCAAGTAGAAAACTATAACCCAAACCCCCTAGTTCAACTGGGGGGTTTGCTGATAGTTCGTGCATTCAACCTTGCGAGCATGCAAGTTTTGGAGTTCGCACTTGAGAACTCCAAAACTCACAACATGGTAACTTTTGACATCGGTGAGGCCGGTGTTAGAAGTCGTTGGCTTAACCCTCGAAGTCGGCGACGTCCGACTTTGAGAGCGAGGTTGAATTCCATTTTTGCCCGCATATTTGTAAACATGGACACTGTTGGTGTTTTCTTTTCGATTATGGACAGCGCTGATCTATCAAACAAAAGGATTGGTACCGTTGTATTTCGAACCTAATACTATTTTTCAATAAACTGTCACTTTTATCCTCCCTAATCTAAGGTGGTTAAACATTGGAGATTCTGAAAGATAGCCAAGATTCGCTCGTTGTTTTTTACCATAAATCCAAATTCTACCATGCGCTGGCAGGTAGATTGAATGAGATATGTGCCAATGTGCATAATTCAAGGACTCGGGTGCGTCATAGGCATAGAACTCCCCACCCTCACCCCCCTAGTGCTACAACCTTGCAGATAATGTGGCAGTGGCCACTGGCAATGAAAGTAGATGTCGATCACATTGATCGAGATCTAAAAGGTTTTCGTTAGGCCTAGTGTCTTGTGCACTTCATGGCAGCCCTTTCACTTTGGACGACAAGACTAAGACCTTTCCTCGTCATCATTGTTTTGGGATACCTTGGACTGTGTGCTGTACACCCTCGTGCAATTTGATAGGTGGCGATGGTGGCGCACATCATTGAGTAAGCCGTCACATTTGCCTTCATAATGCTTAGCTATTGTTTGGCATTAATATGGGATGTGTTTCTTGAGATCTAACTTGCAACCCGAGTACTTGACATCTTTACAAGAACTGTTAAAGCAACACTTGGCCGAAAACTGAAAACTTCATGTGGTTGTATGCAAGATGCACGCTTGGTAGCACAACACCCAGGTCGGTCCCTCGACTTTTGCGGAGTGTCCAGATAATTTGTTTGAGCATTTTGAGTGACCACTTGTCATCGTTTGTCCGAGGATGTTGTCATGTAGGTGTGATTCAACTGCAATAAGAAACAACATGTTCCTGTCTAAGTTGGCAAAGAAAAAACAATGATTTTGACGACTTCATGTTGCACGGGGGGCTCAAGGTGGCTACTTGATGTTGCTGAGACATGTTCCCCTTTCAGAGAGACCTATTACCATGAGTAGAAGATGGGCCATGTTTGATAAGAAATCGATCACAAATATAAAGGCAAAAAATCATTTCGAAGTGGTGAATAGTCCTACAACCAAACCCATTGATACATTGAACAAATACTTGCCGGACACCGAAAGTGGTTCGAATGAACCTGGTGATATGGTCCATCATGCCTTCTATTAGTGGGAAACTTCGTATTCTTTGAAGGATATTGCAACAAGTGCGCCCATCTACGACCAAACTCTTGTATTCATTTTGTGGTGTTTTCTTGTTTTGTAGTGTTCACCTCGTCAAAAGTTTTGGCACTCCTCCGTTAGCATTCTTCACAACTTGTGTTTCGTGACACAATGTCTTGGCAAGTGAATGAATTCCACCAACCTTGGTGTATGAAATCAAATATTCATTGTACTATGGCTGCCATGGGTTTTGTTTCCATGTGCAAACAGTCACTTGGAAGTCTTGCCAGTTTTGGAGATTGCTCATATTAACCCAGGAGTCAGGTGGACAAATGAGTGTGTCTTATGAATCTCACTAAATGGATGATACTTGATGAATAACTTGGGGTGGGACCCAAGGATCTCCATTTACCAATGTTGTTGGCTGAGATGTGATCGTTTTTTCTAAATGTTCAAAGGTTCGGGGGTCAGTGGAAAAGATGTGAATCGTTATTCCAGTTCCCATTTCCAGAATTCAAACATGAAAACAACCTTGATCAATCATTTACCGCGTGCTGTGTATTGAAACTAGGGTGGATAAAGCTGTTATGAAGTTTATTTCATGTCTTAATCTTGATTTCCATTGTCATACAAGAGAACGGGTCCAATGTTTTAACCAGAGCCATTGAATTTCAAAGATAGTTGATCTTCT
This sequence comes from Penium margaritaceum, assembly GCA_023375785.1. Classification (NCBI taxonomy): domain Eukaryota; kingdom Viridiplantae; phylum Streptophyta; class Zygnematophyceae; order Desmidiales; family Peniaceae; genus Penium; species Penium margaritaceum. Next base: position 311,467 of record SZWC01000468.1, read on the forward strand.
GGATGTGCCAATTACAAGAAAAGCACAAACATCACATGGTTTTGCAAATAGTTCTCGGGTTATTGTTTGATGTTCTCACCTGCACCCGCATGGCAGTAGAGTAGGATTGGTGAGGGTCAGGGAGATCATCATATTCTCGTATATCAATTCCTGGTAATAGTTGCAAAATTTAAGCAATCATTTGACGTCTTTGAATCCCGTTGAAAGGGCAAACTTGTCCAAGGCGATGGCTTGACCAGTCACTACCATATACGGCGATGATGTAGACATCGGTTTGTGGCAAGCACCTATTCTTAAAATCTACCTCTCAATAATGTGACGGTTCGCGATAACCATCCGATTGATCCGCCAGCAAAGCGTGCCAGCGCTGAGCTCTCACCTTACATAAATGTCTCACCTCGTACGCTGTCCAAACAGCGAGCTTTCAAGGGACGATGTTTTTCTGCAACCAAAAATGTATGAATTATTTTCAAATCAGATCAAATCCGGTAGACGACCATAAAAAACGCAGAACATAACAGAATCTTTGCGGTCACAGTCTCAGTTCCAGCTTCGTCAAGAAAAGAAACAAAACAGTTGTGAAATTTCAAGAAAGTGCACAACCATAATCACACGGGCATCCAAATGACCGTAAGACCATTGTGGTCAGCTTGTAACTTCGAACGACGTAGTCAAGTCCGAGCTCCCGATGGGTCAGGAAGCAAATAGGCTCAAAAGCTTGTCATTTTTCAGCGACCCATCACCTCGCAAGAGGAAAGAGCAAGTGACATGATTATATGGCCAATTCATCCTTCTTTAAACCACTTTTGGATTGATAGAGACCCATCTGTTATTGACAAAGTGACAAACATTACACTTTATACGTTTATGAAAACTTCTCCATTTGTACAAGAAATGTTGAACATATGTCCAACAGGGTCCTCGGGGTGAGGAAATAAGTGATGACATGGGCAAGGTATTTTATGAAAAATTGGTCGAAGTAAAAGATGACTGTGTGATTCATTTATACCACCATTGGTGTAGGTCAGTTTACGAGTCGAAACGATTCCACCATGAGATTTGAATGCTGATAGAGGATTCGGGAAACCATATAATGTATGTCCTTGTCAATAATACAAAATTGGTGATGAACTGTATGTCATTCCAGTTTTTCAACTTTAGTGCCCTTCACATACTTGGTTGGATACTTCATCTTCTCAGGGGGTTGGATATAATTCTTGGTTGGATATAATTCTTGATATTCCATGCACATCTACATACCACTGATTTTATCCTTGACTTAATTAACGATTCTACGCATAGTGGCATGGACCAAAAACGAGCCTCTTTATATTCATCTCATACAATCGCACATGCATTTAGTAGCCCCCCGCTAGGACTGAGCTGCCCTCGGCATCCGTACGTCAATCACGATACCTGGCGCTCTAATACCAATGTAACGGAATATATGGAATCCTTGGCGGAATAGGTCGGAACAGTGGATGTTATGCGTCTTCGACCCTCAACCATCCCGGCCAACCACCGACAGGTCAACTGAGGTAGTGGCTGGAGTGATTGAATTGGTCACCTGGGTGGCAGATTCCGTGGCCAAAGACGTGGACTTAGTTGCCTGGTCGGCAGAGTCAGTAGCCGAAGAAGTGGACTCAGTCACCTGGTTCGCAGAGTTAGCGGCCAAAGAGCTGGACTTAGATGCCTGGTCATCAGTCCAAGGAAACGACTCAGATGGAGACTTTGGTGCGGTGGGGACTTCTGGTGTATGTGGAAGCGTGGGTAACTCAGTGGAACCAAGGACTCTGGACATTGACGGACATGGAGTAGCATCGTGAACTCATGTAGAATATCCCCCACGTGATGGCGGCGACAGGCCCAGAAGGGTCCCGGAAAGGAAAAAAGGAAGATCGCGTGAAAAACGCTCCTCAAAGGACAAGGCATCACGCGACTCAATGACATGATACCAGATAGAATCCAAGATCCTTTGGGCCTTTGACTGACAAGACATCCCAAGAAAGGTACAAAGTCAACCACGAGGAGCAAGGTTGCCGTCCGGCTAGTCCTCCGGGATCCAGACGTTGGCGACCCAAATCCAGACGCATGGAGGGCGAAGATCTGTGCGCTGGCCACACCAAGACTGGCAGGGATTTACAGGATAGGACAAGGGACCATGGGGAACATTGTTCCAAACCCAGCTCATGTGCCACATGGCCTCAAAGAAGAATCCCTCGGATAAACCAGACTCAATGCACATAGCGTGGACCAGATCAACTATAGTGCGGTTCCAGTGCTCAGAGTCTCTCTTACGCTCTAGAGTGTAAGGCGCAAATGTCTCATGTCTGAAACTACGGCTCCTAACAAAAGCATCCGCCTCCCCCATAAACTCAACATCACGGTCAGAAAAAAAGGCAAAGGAGACGACCATACTCGCGCTCTGCAGTGAGTAGCTAATCACTAAACACAGCCGCTGCATTGCTCTTATAACGGGGGAAAAAAACCCAAAAAGTAGAAAAGAGTAGTCATAAGCGAGGGTGAGAATGTAACGACCACACTCCGTAATAGAATCGATAGGCAAGGGACCCATGAAGTCAGATTGTACCCTCAAGAAGGTGCGAGGCCCAGGGAGAGGAGACAAGACAAGATGACATGTGCATCTTTCCCTGAGCACAGAGGATGCATATAGTTTTCCAAGGCAACTGGAATGTAGCTGGTTTGAGGCCAAGGGCAGGTTGCGTGCAGAACATGCTCTGAACAACAGAGCTCTGTATGTGGCACAGGCAATGGTGGAGGAGGTGAGTATGCTAGAGGAACAGAGTGCTTGTAACAAAGACCTACGCCCCTTTTGAGGATAGGGGTAAGGACACGGAGAACAAAAGAGCGACGTACCACGAGTCATCACGAGACTCTGTCTGCAACATCACATGACCAGATGGATGAAGAGTGACCGTGTTGGTGCCACAGGAGTGTCGGACATCCATGCTCATTCGGTCAAGAGCAGTGACAGACAAAAGGCTGAGCTCCAGGCCAGGTATGTAAAGTACATCAATGATGTAGACATTGCTAGGAAGGTCCAAAGAATGGACAACACCAACACCACGAACAGGAAGCACATGATTAGATCCAGCCCTAACACTATGAACATCGCCAACCGGGCCAAGCAAACCAAACGCCTGACGATGTGACATCATGTGATGCGTAGCACCGGATTCAATGATCCAGGTGCTATCAAGGTCACGAACAGACATGGCAACGTTGCACTGAGCGACCAGACATGATGCGGGCAACGGGCATTATGCATGAGACTAAGGGAAAAAGAGTGACTACCAATCGTCAGGCCAAGCTACATCATTTAAGACGTGGGTAGGAACACAACAGCCATCCACAAGGGGATCAACACATAGAGCAATCTATTCCGACAACTGTGTGTGACCTCTTGGCTAGCACAAATTCAACTCGTACTTCCTTAGGTCTGACGTGGGAGGATGCCGAGGCAGTCATGATGATCTGCTCTACCTGACGCTAGTGAGCAGTGGGTCCATAAGTCGGGAGGGACTACAACGTGGTCATGCCAGAAGGAATCAACGAGGTGTGACTCAGTTGTGACAGTGGAGGTGACCATGTCCAATAAGGAGTCCATGCAGCAACTGGCCCGACTGAAGGCATGGGAAGAGCCTGTACCAAGTCACTGCTGTTGCGGTGCAGGTGTAGGAGGCGACCGCTCAAGAAGTGGAAGAAGCACCAATAGGAGAAGCATTGGTGGTTGCAGCGGTACCAAGGCGCCAATCACACTCACGACGCATGGCGCTGAAGACACAAGACTGGCTAGTGGGTCAAGGACGGGTGTATCAACCATGACCCATCTGGCCACAATTGTGGCAGAAAACCGGGTTGCCGCAAGAGGAGCTGTTGTCTGATGGCTGCTCGATTTTCCCCTTTTCCTTCTTCCTACGTCCTCCTCTATTGTGACCAGCACAACGTGTGGCTCCGGCTGAACCAGGTGTCCCAAAATATGGAGATGTAGGAAAGGCGGTGCTGACTTCTACCACTATGTCCGTATCTCCATGCTACAAGCGGGTGACCTGAGTTATCTCCTCCCATGAAAGAAACCGGGAATACAGTCAAGACATCAGACTGCCCTACGAAACCATGGCCTCGAGAGGCTTGAGGTCAAAGTCGACAAGGATCTTCGCGTAGTGGAAAGCTAAGCCATTTTTAATGGTGAGGAGAGCAGCTAGCAGAGATGGACCAGCCTTACCAAGCCGGCGAACAAGATCCTAAGCGAAACGATAATAAGCGATGTCAGACTCTAAGTCACTCATCTTGAGGTTGCTGAAGCTCCTCAGAAGGCGACTGATGATGGCCTGGCCAGAAGCACGGTAGGGACGTGGAAGGGTACTCTAGATCTCACAAGGGCCAGAGTTGGTGCCAGCGATAGGATCGCCGATGAAGGCCTCGAGTTCAGTGCAATCACTTTCGGGTGCGGTGAAGATGAGGTTCCTAGCTACACGGCCTATGTCAAGCAACTACTCGGGGATGAACGAGTCATAACTCAAGGTGTAGTAGGGCCAAAGACCCTCACCGCAAGCCCGCAGGAGGAATAATAGCTCCCAAGATGCAAAGTGTCCCACCCCTGGGTGCGTTGAGTTTTGGCTGTGTTCTATCCATTGTTCTTGACCCATTAGTGAGTCTTGTGTTGTCAGTGCCATGCGTCGTAGCAGGACCCTGCTGCCAAACGATTTTGTTATACATTGATAACTTGTAAGAAACGTATTCAAGTATTCGTGTGCGCAAATGATGTTTTGAGTGGTGTTTCAACATAATTTTATTACTTTTTTCAGTTTGAAATCACTTGTGCAAAACCTAAATTGTTTAAAACCACGAATACATGTGGCACTAGGGTACTACGTAGGTTAATGCCTAGAGACTCTGGGACACTGGAGATACCAAGGTTCCACTCACGCCGTTTAGTGCTTCGATCGCTTCAAGCTACTGCTATAGTTACTTCTTCTACTACTACTGCCGTTATTTTTTCAGCTGCTAATACTCCTACTCTTGCCAGTGGTGCTGCTGGGGCTGCGGATGATGTGCTGCTACGCTGCGGTGATCTACCTGCCATGCGGCTGCTGCTGTTGTTGCTGATGCTGCTGCTGCTGCTACTATTCATATTGCTTGGCTGTTGCTATTGCGACTACTACTTCTCCTGCTACTGCTACTTGGACTATTACTATGTGCTGTTGCTCTTTCCACTACTACCGATCCTATCACGTGATAGGCAGCAAGAAAGCAGGGGAGCAAGGGAGTCTATGATCTTTTTTCTTCTCTTCCCGGTACTAGGGTTTCCGGGTCTGCCGATGTTGAGTTTATTACTGGTGACGTGGCTGCACCCAGCAGAAGGCTACGACGGGTACAGAGATAGCCAGAAGGGGAAGATATACATAGGGAAACAATGGAGGCACTTCATTGCTGTGTGGCGGTACCTTTGTCACATGTGTCGGATACACCATTGGTCTTATGCTGCTTTGCGTCGGCAGCTGAACCGCCTACGCTACCACTGCAGTGGGATCAATGCCGTGAAAATCATTTTGGCAGCACTTCCCCATTGTCGGGAGCATTTTGAAGCCACTACCAGGTGAGGCTAACGTTGCTGGTAAAAATCCAACAGATTTTTTTCCTGCAATGGCGCGCACGGGGGATTGCCAACGTTGACTGACACTTGTTCACCTCTACTGCTGCTCAGTCTGCTGCCTCTGCTACCCCATGGCTTTGGTACCAAAATGGAAAGAACATTGTGCTAGTCTGGAAAAGATCATTTATTGCCGCCTCACGCACTTGGAATGAATTGTGTGGCCTGTTGCGCCTGAGCAGCGCTGGCTACTCAACTGTCAGAGGGAAAACTTGCACTCAACATTTAGTGTTAGAATTCAAGCTGAAAGTGATGAATAACTGAGTTGGCATCAAGAATGAGTCGTGGCGAGAGACCCCTCCCAAACTAACCTAGACCCTCACCTATGTGAGGCTTGTTACTCAGTCTACCAACCAATCAGGCACATGCACTATTTTTTGGCCTAAGGGGTTTTCTCAGTGAACCCTGCCAGAGGACCATCAACCCCAAACTTGGGTGTCGTCCGTTTTTCTCAAAACTGGACCATACCAAAACATGCATGCTGCAAATGCAGTCATGCAATTAGAATTAGCTAGAAAATCAGGCCTGCCTGAACCTCGGCAAACCCTACGCTACTCAGAGCAACCACCTATGATTGTCGGTAACATGAGTGATGGTGGCTGCTGCCAATGGAGTCGGACACGCACTACTACCAAGTTGGAGACTCCATACAAGGAGATGGAAGATATGTCTCTCACAACAATGTGACGTCCACTCCATCGCTCAGCGCCCGTTGTCCTCAACATCTGCCGATTCAATCGTCTGCACGAGGAAGTACATCAGCCGGGAGGTCACAACACAGATCAGTAAGACAGTGCATATGCAAATCACAACACTTTTTATTCAGCCTCTGAACCAAGTCTTGATTGAAGAATGCAAAGGATGGACGTCCAGTGAGCCATGTATTCAATGTTTGCTAAGTGTTACAGTCCCTCGTTTGCACTCACAACCATATCGCAAGTTGGTCATTTTTAGGAGCCTTGTTAAACATCTCAATCTAAGCCATCCTCATCATTAGCATTTTACATTGTACATATGCCAAAGCATTTCACTTAGTGTTTCCTAATTGGATAGAACTTCTGTTGTCTGCTCTAATCATTTAAAAGAAAAAACAGGTCCTGGTTAGTGTTTCCTAATTGGATAGAACTTCTGTTGTCTGCTCTAATCATTTAAAAGAAAAAACAGGTCCTGGTTCTCTGACTTTTTCACTGAATTCCATTCTTGCAATGTTTCCATCAATGGCCATAGCATTCAAATTTGTCTCATGGCTATGCACATGGCTATCAGTGACATTGACCAGTCTGTCATCATGCTCCATGGAAGTCAAACTTTCTGAAAGTTTGGTCCTCTCACATTTTTTATGTTGGTTGTAGATTTGGGATTGCCAACAGTTGGTTTTGTTTTATCCAAGCATTGAAGCCATTGCTTCCAGTCATCTTGGTCATTCAAATCATATGGGGCAAGTCACTGTGGGTGTTGCATGTCGTAGTCATGAATGAAATGCCGTATTTGAGGCCTTTATTCTAGTGAAAACATAATTTCTTTAGAGATGATATTGCTTCCCAATACTAACTCAAAGTATTGGGTAACAACGTAGGTGTTTCATGTCTATTACACCACAATGGAGCGCTAAAGCACCCGCTACAACTTGTAGCAAGCATACGTTATCCACCTCTCCGAAGCCAGTGAAAAATATCTCACACAAAATCATACAACAATTCTGGTGGGAGAAGAGAAATTTGTCACAGGTTTTCAACAAGCTTAACTCACATCATATCGAATGAAAATTATGAGAAGCTTAACTGGGACATCCAACCTCTTGCACCAACTTTAAGCCCGCCAAACAAGGCTACTAGCTGGGAGCCTTGTTTCCTCTTAAGAGAGGTTGTGAGTTCAATAATCATTTTCTGAGAGCTGACACAAGCAAGAGTGAGATTCATCTTCAAAATCATTGGTCACTTACAACATCTTATTCCATTGGAGTTGAAATGAGCAAATGGTTTGGCTAGAGCTGGATCAAATTTGGCTTTAACGAAGAGTTGTGAGCCTATTCCAGTGTTTTCTCGCTACAAGCAAAATGACCTCCTGGTTTCTTGGACTTTTCATTCATAGAGAACTCATTGTGTACATCATAGTTGGTACAAAACCAAACACTTATACCTCCAGATACTCATTGCCTCTAAACATTCATTCAACACGTAGCGGCATTGAAAAGGAGTTTACGAGGCCCAAGGGATCTACCACTATAGTGGTCAAAGCATTCAATGTTTAAACAACATTGGCCATAAACACTGTGAAGCTTGCAACTGTCTTTTTTTCATGAATGTTTTGCATGTAACTACCAGTCCTCCATCGCCAAATTCATCACTGATAACTGCTCATATTTCAGGCAACAATTGCTCCAAGCCATACTTGTTGCATGGCATGCGAAGCCCAAAATGGTGGAGACGTCTTGAAGAATTGTGCAGTGTTGTTGCGTTGGGTGAAGTCACGTAATATAGTCTTCTGTAATCATTGTTTCCATGTCTCAAGGCTTATGCTAGGCTGACCTGTTTTAATTTCACAAGGAGAAGGTTACAATTCACAATTTCGTGAACATAGTGTAGCATAATTCATCAAAGACTGTTGTAAAGTGGACCACACATGCACATGCATGCAGGCTACAAACAAGGCATAGTCAAGGTACTATGATCTTAACGACAAACATCTTGTTGAGTAGGTGTAGGATTGTGAACTTAACGGCAAATGTCCTACAATAATAAGGATCTAAAGCCATGAGAAAGTCAAGAGGATAATCTTATTGCATTGAAAGGGTTTGAAACGCTCCTATTGATGCCCGTGGAATTCATGAAAACCTTTCCACCATGTTGAGAAAAAAGCATGAGAAAAGGTTACTGCTGGCCAAAATCCCCACCACATGGCTGAGAGAAAATATAGCCATTTGAGCATGGTGGGCCATGAGGTAGAAACACCGTGTTTTTTAGGGACAAGAAATTTGATGATACACTGCACAAGTTGGTGGAAAAATGAGCTACATTCAAAGACTTTCAAGAGGTTTTTCCTTCACACAATGGCTTAGACCAAGGGCAATATGCATAGCCAAAACCTCATTATGAGGCTAGGGGAAAAGGTGAAGTGAATGCCGGTATGGATGAGGAATAGTAAAGAAGGTATACTAAATGTGAGCCAGTACCACATGGTGTACTGCATGGTGAGGGTGTAGAAAGGGGATTTTCACAAAGTGTGAAAGAAGGATAAATAAGGCCACGTGGTTACATGGCTGGATGAAAAGCAAAATGCCCTATATCTGGCACCAACGTGGGTAGGACCACTGGTTATAATAGTGAACTGATCTTGCTTACTGCACACATGAAGTGGGCCTGGACATGATTTTAAACATGGTTGCATTGATTTAACGTTCAATGGTCTGAAATTGCAACTAATCATAAAGTACCAAACATTTTGGCAGAGTTCAAGCATAGATGAAACTTGTTCATGCACTGGAATATAAGACCAGATAGAAACATCAAGGATATCATCCGTGCTTAAAAAGAAACCATCAGAAGGAGCTTCGGTTCAATTGATCTGTATTTGAGCCCAATAGCTTGAGGTCAATTTGGACAAAAGGATGTAGTGATTGGGGGGGTCATTTGCAAATACACATATTCAATAGAATATTGTTATGTTTTCTATGTTTATTTGTCTGAAGTGATATCTACATGAAATGGATTAAGGAAAAAGTGACACGTGAGGTTGACTTAGAGAGCCAAGTGACTGACAGGTGTACAACAGTGATGTAATGGGAATGCGACTACCATGCTGAGCGAGTGTTTCCATGTGGAGTGGAATCATAATTTCATATTGCACATGTGTGAGTCACACACTCTTGGCAACAGATGTAAAATGGGTTTTGAAAGAAATGGATGGATACATAGCTGGAGCTTTTCTAGGGTAATACAACATCTCTTGGAAATGGGGGCTTGTTGACGATGAGCTATGACAAGATGGGATAACAGAATGTTTACTTCATCAAGGAATCAATCTGTCTTGACGGTGACAGGTTTGTATTGATCCTGGCCCTCGATCTTGGTTCAGCCGGCTACAGGGGATGGAGGATAGGGGATGAGCAAGCACACAAGAGGATCGTGTGATCGTAAGGTGACGCATGACTGGAGACAGAGTTGTCTTGGACCCAGAGGTGGCAGAAATAACCAGCAGAGTTGACTACTTAGATTGTTTTTTAGCTGACCGGATTTAGGGACAAGGGACATGGATTTGGAAAGAATTCGGACACATTCTTCTCAGCTTGATTTGTGTAAAGTTGTTAAAAAAATGAAGTCAATAAGATTTCAATATCTATGTTTTGCTCCATTTCCTCTTTACTCTCACATTGTCATTAATGAGTTCATACTTGTAAGAGGTGACTTGTCTTGAGAGCCATGAATTGCGGTACAATGTCATTGTGGCTTAAGACAAGCTGAGTTGTGCACTCTTTGAGGCAAAGAAACGGTACATTTTCTGTGATTCATAGTAACAATATTAATGGCTTGAGCCATGTGTAAACCATGAGTACCGCCACAATCCATTGGTGTTCTTCCAAACACAACCCAAAAAGGTCAAGACGACATGCATGTTGAGTTGAATTCCTGGTTGAACTTAGATCGACATATTAACGGTATGCTTCTAGTAAGCGAATGGCATTTGCAAATCAAGCAACCATTGATGTCCTTTGGTGTTTGTGTACATTGTTTCAAGGCGCCAGATTGTATTGCACCATTGTAGCAAGTACCTCAAGAGGTGGTCCACTATAATGGCCTTGTAAACATGGTCTAAAAGGAATACTTTGTGGATCGTTGCTTTTAAGACACTGAATCTGGAAAGAATGGGTTGGCGGATTCTGCATGGGTCTTTTGGCATGAGGGATACGATATTGTGGCGGACTCAATGGATCATTAGAAGAACATCATCACAAAGGTTCATGGCACACATATGGCAATACATGTAACAAAAGATGGAACAAGTTATACGAAGCCACTTCTGATGGCCATAATCGAGTGTTGATATGCAAAGATGTTGCATGAAATGCAACCAGGAAATAGGAACACGTAAATGCAAAGGAAGCCACTCATCACTTCTTCAAGAATGTCATCAAGTAGCTCAATCTTCCATTGTGCACTACCTCTGATTGAGATAGACAACTAGGTGAACGAGTGCTTTGGAAACAAGACTCAAAATTGGCAGGTCGGCAACATGGACGTATTATTAGCGGTAGCACCTGAATGTGGAAGGTATAAACAACATTCTGACATCGGCATTATTTATGTATAGACTACGATGAGGGGTTGGGGACACCCAACATGGCTTTCACATGGAAGCTCCATCATGAAGGGGGGAGGTTGCTAGCCGTCCTTGCTTATAGATTACAACCATGGAGCTAGCACTCCATTGGCATCCCCATAGCACACGGCTTGTTGAATGTCTGGAGAGAAAAGGCACATGATTCCTGATCTACATGTCGTAAGGGCATAATTGTTTAAGATAAGAAAAATACAAGTAGACCATGATGTGCACGTGGAGGCAACACGTAAGATACGAGTTGGGGGAGAAAAATAAGAGGGGGAACATCTATGGTTTGTTTTCTTGATTGTGCCAAACGTTTTGATGGCATAGCAAACTACGTGGTGAGTGTCAGGGAGGAAAGGCGGTTATGGTTGGTTCTATTATTGATACTGAATAACTTACACAACAAGCATTCCACATTATGAGACTTTGGAACTGTGCTTGCAATGGTTATATGTCTATATGGTTATCTTATGGAAATACAAATGCTTCAAACATATGTAAGATGGATGCCTAGCATATCTGGAAATGGGAGGTGCTTTCAAGGCAAAACACTGAGCCAAATTCTTATGTTAGTGGCATAAAGATGGAAACATGATTATAGAAATAAACGTGGAGAATATTATTCTCCTTGTACATAGTGTTGTAGAACCAAAGGAACTGGATATGTACACTTATCTGACTCTTAGTCATCATGTGCAACAAGGAAACCGAGGTGGTATTTGCATTCCCCGAAATCCATCGGCTGTCTACGTTCCATCTGGTTTCCCATCCTGACAACCTCCCAAAGAAAGAAACGGTGATATGATTTCCTTCCCCACGTGGTTTTGCAAATGAGAAGAAATGCCCTATTTCCACAAGGTTTTGCTGGTAAGTTTCAGGTTAAAGGCCTTGTTGAGGTCCTTTCTTTTACGACTGCATTTTACCAATTTGAAGGTCCACTTTGTTTACCACACTACGTGCTCATCTTCTCACACTTTGTAATGCTTATCCCAAGTGATTACTCGCCTCGCTTCGTATACGAAGTCTCAGTTTGGAAGTTTTTTTCTTGCACTAGTTTTGTTTGCAAGGTCAGCCACACACAAGCATGGATCTCAGTAAATGGTGCTGGTTATTGCAATAAGAACAACCTCTTGCCAAAATTTCCTTAAGGCTTCACAATTCGTTTTCCCCTTCATGCCAAGCTATCATCTCCAATGCCATGTGATACGTTTCTACCCACTTCTAGCACGCGACCGGCTCCACGTGGACTGAGCATGGTTCCCGGACTTGTGGGAGGTTCGACGAGATGGCTTTGAGGATTGGAGACCCCCAAGTACAGCAAATCTGACCTATTTGGCCAAGGATTCCATCCAATCCGTTACACATTGGGCTTACATACTGCATGCAGGATATTCGACCATTCAAGTCGCAAGGCCCTTTCATTGCTACCAATGCTCTTGCAAGTAATGTGTAGAGCACATCAAGCTTCATTTTACGAACAATGATGGAGGAGGTCTATGAGTGTGTTATTTTTAAAATGAAACATTAGGATGTTGTTTCATTTATGTGAAAGATGGCTTGCCCTCATACATGGACAAACCGGCCTATCTTAAGAATTTGAAATAGATTTTTTTGGGCAAAATAGCCAGGATATCCATGATTTTGAAGGGCGGACCCTCCCATATCCACCAGCGGAGTTTTACGTCTGCTCTATCCAGCGCTCAAAGAAATGAACGAGGTATCCAACCTCGCTCGCCATGCTCAATCAGCAACATGCGTCGCTGATCGAGCATGGCAAGGAGGGTCATGTGACCGTTGCTCGATCGCGACCCTCGCTCCCTTACGAGATCGCGACCAAGCCATGACCCCTTTTCCATCTTTCTTCGACACGCAAACCCCCTATTACGATTTATGGTTTTCTATGTTTTTGTAATAGGGGGTTTGTGTGTCGAATTTTGTTTCAAGGGTCATTGCTTGATTGCGATGGAGCAAAAACACCCTTTTCAGATTTTGGTTTTCTTTTTCATGGCAAACAAAACAGCTTGGGTTTGCGAGGCAAACACTTTGAAACCCAACCCCAAGTTACATTCAAGGTTGAGGGTTTTGTTTTTTGTGCATCCGGTGGGCCCCGCGGTAGCGGGGCCCAACAGATTTGAATTTAACGCATGGGGTGTCTCGGACCCCTCACGCAAACCCTATGCAAACCCTCCCTCCAACAATCACAAACACCTCGAAAGCAGGGTTTGGGATTGTTCAAGGGGCCTGATGATGTCATCAACCCGACGTTGAATTTCATTTAGCAACGACGTGGTTTTCGCGCGCGTTTTTCTATACGTCATTGTTTTTCTTTGACATGTAGATGTATCCATGTTCAAAGTTAAAACTTGCTAGATATGGCGTTGGTAATGAGCGGTCTGTGGATATGGTAGTTCTGTCGAGAATTGGATGGGTGAACGTGAGAAAGTGCGTAGAAGCTTCCTAGCAACACAGCCGCTGACCGGGCGTCAGTGCCTGGTCAGACGGTGACGACAGTCACAGGTCGTACACACAACGGCAAGGGTTTGGCTAGGAGACACAAGACACAGTGTCAGAATGCTTCAATATAGCATATGCAGAGAGAGATAACAACTGACAGGTCCAGGGCATAAATACCTGCCGCGGCGCACGGCGGGTGTTGCACGCGGCAGTCCAAGAGCTGTCCTAAAACCGGCCCAAAACCACTGTTTTGGCATTAACTCTGCGCACACATGTCAGAATCCTACGCCGTCTGAACCCAGACGTGCATAATCAAAAGACGGACGCAGCGATTGGTCACATGCATGCATCCATCGACTGTCAGCGAGCATACAATGCAAAAAATGCAAATAGGCCTCATGGCCAGTCCGCCAAAAGGCGCCTGCAAGACGTAGAAGGCACAGCAACGAGTCGCGGTGGCATCTGGGGCTCTGGAACAGTGGTCGGTCAGCTCCAAGCGGGTAGTCCGCCGCCTGTCATCGCGTCGGTGTCACCAGGGCCACCTGCCTCAGGGATCTGCACGAGTATGGACACGGCCGAGTGGTCACAGTAAATTGTACAGGAACGGCACAAAGCACAACACTCCCCCATGACCCGATGGTACGCATGTCCATACGCATGCCGCACTGGTACAACCACATAGCGAGTGACACAGACAGATGAGACGGCAACGTACATCCCACACTCAACCACTGTCACGCACGGGGCGAAGTCCAACAGAACGAATGGCCACCAGGAACTTTCCGCGTGCAAGTTCCTTCGTCAAGAAATCAGCTCGCTGCAAGTCAGTGCCAACCCACATGATGGAGATCACACGTCGCTCCACCAGATCACGAACGAAGTGATGCTCAACCGCAATGTGCTTTGTGCGAGCATAAAAAATACCAGAGTTCTCCGCAATGGCGAGAGCACTCTGGTTGTCGCAACGCAGCACAATGGCGGGTACTGACTGCCCAAGCTCAGAAAACAAGCGCTACAGCCAAACTGCCTCAGCAGCCCCTGCCCCCAAAGCCACATACTCTGCCTCCGACGAGCTACGTGCGATGCAGCCCTGCTTCCCGCTTCGCCAAGACAAAGCGGTACCACCGAGCAGAAACACGTAGCCAGTGCGACTGCGCCCGTCAGGACTCCAAGCNAATGGCCACCAGGAACTTTCCGCGGGCAAGTGCCTTCGTCAAGAAATCAGCACGCTGCAAGTCAGTGCCAACCCACATGATGGAGATCACGCGTCGCTCCACCAGATCACGAACGAAGTGATGCTCAACCGCAATGTGCTTTGTGCGAGCATGAAAAACACCAGAGTTCTCCGCAATGGCGAGAGCACTCTGGTTGTCGTAATGCAACACAATGGTGGGTACTGACTGCCCAAGCTCAAGAAACAAGCGATGTAGCCAAACTGCCTCAGCAGCCCCTGCCCCCAAAGCCACATACTCTGCCTCCGACGAGCTACGTGCGATGCAGCCCTGCTTCCCGCTTCGGCAAGACAAAGTGGTACCGCCCAGCAGAAACACGTAGCCAGTGCGACTGCGCCCGTTAGGGCTCCAAGCCCAGTCGCTGTCAGTGTAGCCGTCAAGAACCACCGAACACTGGCGACGAAAGCAGAGTCCGAGATACGGCGTGGAGACCACGTACCGTACCACTCGCACAGCCGCGTGAAGAGCTCTCGCACGTGGGGCCTGCGAGAACTGAGCAAGGAGGTTGATGGCGAACGCGATGTCGGGACGCGTGGTAGCGGCCAGGAACATCAGAGATCCGATAAGACGGAGGTACAAGGTCACGTCCACTGTCTCCCCCAGCTGTGTAGGGTCATCCACCTTCAGGGCATCCTTCCCATTAGGTGTGAGGGGTGTGAAGCAGTGGGCACTACACCAAGGAGATCGCTAAAGCGCTCCCCCACGACTCGTGCGTATCGGGCCTGATGGAGCAACTGTGTCCGATGTCTGCGATCTCGCACAATCTCCATACCAAGAAACACCGATGGAGGACCGAGGTCCTTCATCCTGTAGGCGGTCTGCACAACAGCCTTGGCCTCCTTCACAGCCTCCAGGGACAGAGACGCGATCAGAAGGTCATCAACATAGAACAGGATGGCGGTGAACCGCTCGGGTGTCGGTAGGATGAAGAGTGAGGGGTCTGCCTCGCTCTGTACGTATCTTGCGCGAGTCAAGGTGCCAGTGATCTCCCGGTTCCAACACCGTGGAGACTGCTTGAGGCCGTACAAGGACTTGCGCAAGCGCCAGACCTTGTCACCGTCCTCAAAGCCTGGTGGCTGAGCCACGTAGATCTCCTCATCCAAAGAGCCATGGAGGAACGCGTTTTTCATATCCATCTGGTGTAGTTCCCAGTCATGCTAAGCCACTACACCGAACAGAGCTCAAGCTGAGGTCATGCGGCCGACAGGGGCAAAGGTGTCAGTGTAATCAACTCCCTCAATCTGAGAGAACCCCTTGACGACCAAGCAGGCCTTGTACCGTTCCAGTGAGCCATCCGGCTTCACTTTCTTGCGAAAGACCCACTTAACCTGAATCGCCTTCCTCCCAGGGGGAAGGTCGACTAGCTCGTAGACTCTGTGCTCTCGGATAGCGCGAAGCTCATCCTCGCAAGCAGCTCGCCAGGCATCAGCATCCTATGATGAGAAAGCCTCCCTCAATGTGCCCGGGTCAGGCGCCATCAAGGGGGAGCTGTGTGTGGCAAGTGCACACGCCTCAGTGTCAGGCCTGACGGCCACGAGATTAGCTGCAGTGTCACAGGCGATATGGAACTCGCGAGTGACCAGGTCGTGCCCTATAGGGCACGCTGGGTGTACCTATGAAAGCTCAGTGCGGACACTCAGGCCTAAGGCCTTTGTGCCTGGATCATCGCTCACGATGTTGCAAGAGGAACGCCTGGGTCCGGGACCCGACGCTCGCTGAGCTCCGGAATCCAGTGGTCGAAGGCGACCACTGGGCTCACGGGAGTAACCGGAGGTCGAGGGGCGCACCTCAGGCTCTGGAGCAGGTACGGCCACAGTGACAGGTACAACCACCGGAGGTGAGGGCTAAGAAGGCAGCCGGAGATGCCGTGTGAGGAGAAGCGTGTGTGGGGGACATGGAGCTGGGAGTGACAACGGGCAAGGCTGGCCCGGACACTGAGACAGGAGTGTCAGCCAACGTAGGGACAAGAGTAGGCTGGGCTGGGTCAGACACCGGAGCAGGGGTGCTAGTGGACACAGGTGGTGATGAAGGAGGAGGCGTGAGAGCAGCGGTGCCTGTGGGGTGTGAAACAGGCTGAAAAGGCGGGATCTTTGGACCAACGGCAATGATAGCCGGGTCATCAAGTGTTGGAGATCAAGAGGGGACTCGAGCGGACACATCAGCCTGACGAGAAATGGTCGCTGGATGAGAAGGCTCTCCCATCCGCCGAGGACCCTCACAGGAAGGGACATGAGCTGCGGAGAGAGCTGTGATCAAAGTCAGATCACGGTATGTGAGAGACTAAAAAAACAGCGCGTCACGGGACTCAATGACACGACGGCGAGTGGGGTCCCAAAAGCGCCAGGCCTTCGACCGCGGGGAGATACCAATGAAGGCACACAAGCGACCCCGAGGGGATACCTTGGACCCCTGCTGGTCCTCGATGTACCACACGGAGGCCAGGGAACCCCAGACGCGTGCGAGACGAAGATCAGCACGGTGGCCAAACCAGAGCTCGTACGGTGTGACATGATCCGGAAGCGGACCATGCGGGAGGCGGTTCCATACCCATGTCATGTAGGCAAAGCCCTCGAAGGCAAAGGACTCCGGGAGACCGCACTCAGACCGCATGTCGCGGACCGCATCCTCCATGGTGCGGTTCTAGCGCTCAGAGACACCGTTCTAGTGTGGGGTAGCAGGAGCGGAGACCTGGTGAAAAATGCCGTGCTCAACAAAGAAGGAGTCCATCTCGCCGAGGAACTCGCCGCTGCGATTCAAGCGAAAGGTATGTAGTGTGTAACGAGACTAATGCTCATCCATCACGAGCCAGTGCCGAACCGCAAGGGCGGCGTCGCTCTTCTAATGCAGACTATAGATCCACCGCATCCGGGTGAAGTCATCAGTCAGCGTCAGAACATACCGTCCCCTCTCGGATAGGGACTCGACCGGGAGAGGACTAAGAAGGTCCGAGTGGACCAACTCGAGTGGCCTCAGCGCTCGGGAACGCGAATAAGGATAAGTGCACCGGTGCATCTTTCCTTGAGCGCAAAAAAGGCAGTTGGTCTTGGGTGGCTTCTCGAAAGAAGCCACGTTAAGGCCAAGAGCGGGTTGTGTCTGTATGAGCTAAGACACATTGTCGGAGCCCTCATGACACAGACGTCGGTGAAGCAACCTCTGGTGTTCTGGGGATATAACACCAGTGACAAAAACACGACCAGAGATAGGGGGAGAGCAAGGGGAAGATGGCCAAGCAATGCGGTACAAATCATCTACGACTGAAGCACGCAGGACAATGCTACGGGTGTCAAGAGCAGTCACCGTCGCTGAATCAGCTATATGCTCAACGGAGAGACCCATCAGAGTGCAGGCATGCACAGACAGTAGACTAAGCTCAAGATCAGGCACAAACAGCACGTCAAAGAGATACAGGGGGCCAGATGGACCATCAAAGCATACAACCCCAACACCGTGGACCGGTAAGGACTGACCAGAGCCTGTACGAACAGAACGGACAATCGTGACAGGACCAAGTACCACAAAGTCACTGCAACGACACATCATGTGGTGGGTGGCACCGGAATCGATGATCCAAGTGCCACCGGAATCACAACTGGTGGACGTCACTGTACAACGAGCAATGGAACACTTTGCATCAGCGGGATGTGAGCGGTCAGTGGGTAGGAACGACGTACATCACGAAGGTGAGACTCATGAATCCAGTCAGTGCAGTCAGGCCCAACATCATCACATGCGGATTGTGCTCCCCCACACATGTCATCACGAGTCACGAGGACGGACAAACAAGCAGTCTGTGACCCACTCGACGATGACAACACACTCGCACCTCCCTGAAAGTGAAGCGCCAGAAGATGACGAAGCTCGGCGATGGTGCGGTCACGTGGGTCTGGATCACTGGTGCTCGCTGGTGAGGACGCAGGAACAGCTGCAATCGTGGTCGCCGCGCGTCCAGAGGAGTGTGCGCGCGACTTGCTGGACACGGTGCGCGCAGCGTGGGCAGCCTGAAGTTCGCGAGTGATGCGTTGCCAGTCAAGCGGCTGCTGGAACTCGGTGTAGCGATGGGCACCTCCACAGTTGTAGCAGTGCATGGAACGGCCACTGCTACCACTAGATGACGACTGCTGCTGACCCGAACCACGCTTCCTATTCTTCTTCTTCCCCTGGGCAGCTGCTGCAACGCCCTACGTCTGCATGGATGTAGACGGGGCCGAAGAGGAGGAGGAAGATGAGGTCGTGATGGAGGTAGATGAGGGTGAATGCAGTAGGGATGATGGTGGTGAGGCGAGGACTGCTGCAGCGAGGGAAGTCTCTTGATGTGCTACTAGTGTCTCGCGGGCCGACGCCACCTGGAGGAAAAGCTGATGGGCCCAAGGGAGCAGCTGGAGGGTGGCTGAGAAAGGCTCGAGAGCAGCGTCGCTATACCGTGTGAAGATGTCGGTGTACTCCAGGCGAACACCGAGCATGATCGTCCGGAGTGCCAACAGCTGTGTGCCCCCTGAGGTCCCCAGACGCGTGTAAATTTGCATGGCGCGTCGCCAATAATCCGCCGCAGGCTCCGCTGGTCCCTGACGGAGCGAGTGGAAAGCACGAATGTGTGACGCACGCGTAGCATGCGCCTCTGCGGCCAGTAGGGACAACGCCAGATCCTAGCCTCCACGAGGATCAGCTCCGATGCTTGTGCCAGCCTCGCCGAGGAAGGGGTGGTTGTCGACGACAGTCTCGCGTGGCATGGCGTAGAGAAGCTCTCACATGGCCCGGGCTGCTGTAAGCACTGTGCTGGATCTATAGACTGGTACGGGCTGTGGTAGTAAGGCCACACTCCCTCGAAAGTGGCCCACACTTGAAACAGGATCTCCCAGTAGTCAAATCCATCCTCGCTGATGTACCGTTGAGGTGGTGCCTCAAAGTCCTTTGGCTGCCGCTCCGTGGGGAGAGCAACCGCAGGCTGAGGAGGGCGAGAGACGGGGAAAACTCCTGGAAGGGGGTAATCACCGGGGAAGTTAGGTGACGGTCGTATCGGGGAAACGGGTGGAGGTCGGATACCCGTCTGCAGCTGACGGAGGCGCTCCTGTAGGAGACGAATCTCCCGCTCCTGGGAGTCATCCTTGAAGCCTGGCATGAATGGCTCGTTATCAAGGAGGTCCGCAGGTGGTGGAGAAACCACACCAGGAGGTGAAGCAGGCGGAGCACCTGTCACGAGCACCTGGGCCGAGTGCTGGGTGGAGGCCACAACGCCGGCAGCTCCCTCAGAAATCCGCGAAGGAGCCGTGGACTGAGCGCGCAGGAGCTCAGTCAGCGTGCGGATCGCGTCAGTCTGCTCTCGTTGCAGACGATGCATCTCCTCCTGCTGGCTGCGCAGGTCCGCAATGGCCTGCAAGCGAGGGCTCAATACTCCTGAAGAAGAGGAGGAGGGATCACCTGGTCCCTTGTCCTTGTCGTCGGGCAAACTCATGTCGCCGCTCACTATAGGACGACAGGTGAAGTTTGCCGGATTTCAAAACCGTCTGAGTTTCTCGGCGAGTTGAAACGCTGGCAACGTTTGACTTTCCGGGTGAAAACTTGCCTAAGTGTAATGCTGATCAGCAAGTGGTTGCTGACGTCAGCACGACCTGATGACGTCAGCAATCAAAAATGCTGCCGTCAGCTCGTCCCCTCTTTTTTTTTTCTTTTCTTTTTTACTTGTCACGGTTCTGCCGCGCGTGGAGCCGCTTCGCGGTGGCACGCTGCAGCTCCGCGAAAGCTGCGCAGCAGCTTCCGCCCAGCTGCTGCTGCAACTGTGCTGGCAGCTGCAGCAGCAGCTGCGTAGCTGCATGTGCATCGGTGACAGCAGTGGCTGCGCTGCTGCTGCTGCTGCTGCGCGCGGCGGCTGCTGCTGCGCGCTGTAGTTGCTGCTCGCTGCCGCCGCCACGCGCTGCTGCTGGCTGCCGCCGCCGCGCGCTGCTGCTGCTGCCACTGCTGCGCTGCTGCTGCCGCCGCGACTGCCAGTGCTGCTGCTGTGCCGCTGCCGCTGCTGCGCTGCTGCTGCCGTCGCTGCTGCCACGCTGCAGCGGCGACCGCTACTGCTGCGCTGCTGCCGCCGCCGCCTCTGTTGCTGCTGCTCTGCTGCTACGGCTGTGGGAGGGCGGCTGCACGCACCGCAGCCGCCGCGCACCTTTGCGTGGCAGTACACGCCGCTGCTGCTGCCTCTGTAGCTGCGATCTCACGTGGTGGGTGGAATGCGTTGACGGCAATCGGCCGTCTCCAACAGATCCCAGAAACTCTGCTACAGGGGTGACTCTCACTGCTGCTGCTCTGCTGCGTCTCTGCTGCGCAGCTCAGTGAGATCTGTCTCACTGCTCTGATACCATGAGAAAGTGCGTAGAAGCTTCCTAGCAACACAGTCGCTGACCGAGCGTCAGTGCCTGGTCAGACGGTGACGACACTCACAGGTCGTACACACAACGGCAAGGGTTTGGCTAGGAGACACAAGACAGTGTGAGAATGCTTCAATATAGCATATGCAGAGAGAGATGACAACTGAAAGGTCTAGGGCATAAATACCTGCCGCAGCGCACGGTGGGTGTTGCACGCGGCAGTCCAAGAGCTGTCCTAAAACCGGCCCAAAACCACTGTTTTGGCCGTAACTTTGCGCACACATGTCAGAATCCTATGCCGTCTGAACCCAAACGTGCAGAATCAAAAGACGGACGCAGCGACTGCATGCATCCATCAATTGTCAGCGAGCATACAATGCAAAAACATGCAAATAGGCCTCATGGCCAGTCCGCCGAAAGGCGCCTGCAAAACGTAGAAGGCACAGCAACGAGTCCTCGTGGCATCTGGGGCTCTAGAATAGTGGTCGGTCAGCTCCAAGCGGGTAGACCGCCGCCTGTCGTCGCGCCGGTGTCACCAGGGCTGCTTGCCTCAGGGATCTGCACGAGTATGGACACGGTCGAGTGGTCACAGTAAACTGTACAGGAACGACACAAAGCACAACAAAACGGTCACACCTTCGTAATTTTTTCCTACGGCCGCGTTGAGCCTCTGCCATATGAACTGGTTTGGATGGTTAAATGATGTGCTCTGTTTAATTTGACTTGCAAAGAATGAAACATCGAACACTAAGTTCCCCAAAACCGTTCTTGAAATCTCCTTTCCATTCAAAAACATTTTTCAAATGTTATTTTTCTATTTATTTTTCTAGTTTTCCAGATTTGAAAGAAAGATAGCACTTATGTGAGTTCCTCTCAAATTCATGTATTCTGTCATTGTGATACATCAAGTATACGTAAATTAAATCAAATCTAAGAAAAATTATCGATTTTGGTTTAAATGTGGAAATAATCCATTTTTACACAGACTAAATCGTCAACATCCTAGATGAGCCGGGATTGATTCCTAGGCAGGTTTGGGTTCTTACAGTCCCCGCATCATTCTAGGAGCCCAAAACGTTTTCTATCCGCATACGTCTTCAGGACCTTAGTCTCCTCTCTTGTCCGAACATTTCCGTCCAGATCTTTTTGTATCTGGTCGTTTGTCCTAGCGTCCCTAAAAAATGGGAGTAGGAAGTATTTCCACTTTGTGTTGACCACTAAAACATTGTTGACAGCAACGATGGAGCCATCGCGAACCTCATGGCAATTTATCAACTGTAATGACATTGTTATTTCAGTTGATGAATTGCCATGACGCAATTGCCAGCCATTGTCGGCAGCCGCAGCTTTAACACAGCCAGCCTCAAAACGGTGCAATGACACCGGATAACTTAAAATGTAGGGCGGATGTAAGGCCAATCGAAAGTGGCACGAGATGGCCAGTTTTGTTCTCGCACTCGACGAAGAGACTGCCCGTTGAAGAAAGAGGACCCTTCACATCGTTGCGTGTGCGAGGGGGGCATGCGGGCATCCGTCAGAAACAACCGGGTGATTCGTTTTCGTTCTAATTTTAGCTGTCTGCTGTCAATGTCCAAGCTGCTGAGGCGACAAGGTGTCTGGATGAGAAAATGCCCAGCGTACGCGTCATCATACAAAGGGACAAAACGAGACAAGAAAAGCACACAACCTTGATGGGGTTTGGCTGTGGCTGTGACAACAGAGTAGTTTCCCTTTCTGACCAGAAAACCCACTACATTACATATATTGAACACGACATCTGTACATAAACGGTGGGTTTTCATTTTTTTTTTGTTTTGAGTAAAGAAGTGAATGTAAACAGGTTCCTTCTCAACCCCTTCATAAATTAACATTCTTATGACTGTATAACAGACCACTCTCCTTTCAATTCCCATGTTTGTAGGCCTTCACAAATAACATCTATTCAGATATTAAAATAAAAGGGATATCTCACTATCATTCCAAGATAGCCATGTTTCTCGATAACCTCAAAATCTGTTAAACATTCCATGTGTTAACTTGCAAAAATATGCCACATGTTGCATTACGCCGCTATGATACATATCGAATATTCATGTCCAATATAAGCAAAAAATCATCAACATTCGCTCCCATGTCCAAGATGATATGTTATACATGAGTTATCTCGTCTTTGAGTAAGCAGTTTTGCAAATTCATAAGGTGATATACATTTTGATGGATTCCATAATCTGTTTTAGTAGCTTAATGTAGAAAATCAACACTCACATACTTGGATGACCTTAAACCACAATCCTCTGTACACCTCAATCGTATCTTCTTGAAGTGTGCACTTTTCTTGAACAATGTTAGTATGGGAAAGCGTTCAAGAAATTTGACCTTCCACATAAGTGCATTGAAAAGCCATCATGTACTACGAGGTGTAGAATTGGAAAAATCAGAAGCCATACTCTTTGAAAGAAAGATATTTTTCTACTTGAATGGTGTGATAAATCAACTAATGCTAGTCATATCCTGCTCATACATCCTACTTGTATCCATAAGAAACTTAAAATTATCTTTAGTGGTCCTTATGCACCCTTCCACTAGACATTGAAAGCCACTCACCATCAATCTAATAAGCCCATAATTTTTGTGTGGGAATGGGGCCTCTTATTTTAAGCCAGTAAAAATTCAAGCTTATTATTCTAAGAGAGGGGGGCATGGGTTCATTTATGTGGAGCAGGGGCAAGGAGGGTGGAGGATGAAAACTGAAGGGGAAATAGAAAATGTCATTGTTGCTACATTAGTCAATTTTTCTTCATATGGGGATAGAAATGAAATGATAAGGTGTTTGATTGGCAAGTTAAAAATCCATTTATAAACAAATAAATGATAATAAGTTACAAACTATCATGTTGATAGAAGTAAAGGAATGAATAAAAAAGTAACATACAATACATTACAAAGGAATTTAACCATTTCGATGTAAATGCACCCATATGTTGTCATGTATACTTTGTTAATCTTTGAAGCAAATATTATGATGTATCTCAAAAACAATACAACCACAATTTATAATGCAATAACAAAATGTTTTTGGTTGTTTGTTGTTAGAGGTGATGATTATTGTGCATGTTTTTCTAGTCAACTTGGTGCAGTCGAATTTGGAATCGGGGGAGTGTGCAAGAAGTCAGGGTATCTTCTCTAAAAAATTCCAGGGTTCAACGGCGGATATTTTCTCCGCTTGTACATGCCAGATTTGATTATGGCATCTCCCTGCACGGGGGGAATGGACCCTAGAGCTGTAAAATACCGTGTGCTGCATGCATAGCAAGGCTGTGCATGCCTGCTCACTCAAACCAGTTAGCAGCTATATAGTGCGAATACGCGCTTTTGGGTTTGAGGCCAAGTCCAATCAGGGTGGGGCTACACCTGATTGGGCAACGTGGACCGCCCCACATCAGCCGTTACATTAGCAAGACTCAACGACAACATGCAAGGTCCAGAGTGGAAACCGCTCTACATCAACGCAAACATGCATGACACAACACTACGACATAGCATGCATGAACTAGTCATCAACCACATGCAAAGCCAGAAGTGGGGACCACTTTACAGTAGCACATCCATGCACGAATCAGCAACAATGTTAGTGGGTGCGATGACTGCGCTGGTTTCATGCTCCGATATGGCGCACTTGGTTTCACAATCGCATAAAGATGCGCGGAGTGAGAATTTTCTCGGTGGCTTCCGAGAGTAAAGTCCTGGAGAGTTCTTCACTATAGGGGCCAGTCCTATTCTGGCAACGAGGCTTAAAGGGCTTGGATTATAAAATAATGTGTGGCATGCGCAAGCTATTGTGCATGGCTCTCATGGGGCAAGGACTTGTAGCTGAGTAGTGCGACTATGCGCCGTAGTCAGGTGGGCCAAGGCCTAACCAGACTTCTAGCATGAGGCGGTGTGTGAGCTCCTGGTGGGGACCATCCGCACAAACAATCCATGGCCATGACTTAACATACTTCTCTGCTCGCCACCTGGACAGGGTGCATGGCGAGCTAGAACGTAAGGATTACGGTTACGGAGATGTACAACGCTCACAAATCTGTGAGAAGCCCTACGATTCAAGAACCATAGTTATGGTGAAACTTCACTAAGCATCTGAAGAAGCTTCTTTAAGCAAGCCCGGCAGTCAACTTGCGAGGGTCGCAAGTATTCAAGGCGGCGACTCTAGCACATCTCAGTTTCTCAGCATGACTCATCTTCCATGTCACGACCTTGCAGCACTTAACATCTAGAAGCGCCTTAGACCAAGGTTCTGCTGGAGTCTGCCTTGGAGACCCCTGTAAGCGTGGCAAAGCTCTGCCAGCCTGGGAAGGAGGAAGCCCTGACTACCTGGAGGCCAGCCTACCTAGAGGACAGTGTTAGACCGAGACCCCTTGCGTCGACGGCCTTGACGGCCTAGCAATGCGTTGCCCCTTGTGTGGGCGAGGAGCAATGGTGGAGCTCATGTGTAGCCTTTGTTAGGCTCTACTTTTCATGTACCATACTTGTACTTTTGAATCACGCAATGTTTCTTCCGCTATCATGTTTTGTTTCCAAAGTTCATCTGCTTATCTGTTTGCTAGCTTGCTGGACGAGAAAATGTCCTCTACAAGTAAGGTACCTAGTTCTTGCTACCCACTACAAAATCCAACATGGTATCAGAGTAGTAGGCTCTATATTCAGGTAGTCTAGTAGCAACAGCAGCAAAGTGGATTGGTGAAGCAGCTCTTCACCATCCTTGACAAGCTCGAGGAGGAGCGAGGTGCGTCTTCTCCTAAGCATGTAGTGGGACCGGCCCTTTACGATGTTCATCCTGCAAAAGACATAAGCATCAAGAAACCATGAGCAACATGGAGGCAGAGGATCAAAGGGCTGGTTCTCCCACTCTTGATGAGAAATCTATTTTGCATGGTGTGTATTTAGGTCAGGATCAAGGATGTCATGTCGTAGACCACGCATAACGCCAAGCAAGAGAAGCGCAACGTTTTGTAGAAGAGGCGCAATGCATGGCACAACAAGAAGCCATAGGTCGTCAAGCTGTGGAGCACAAGAGGGCAGCATTGAGGCAGCAGATGAGAGCTCAAGAGCTCCTTCATGAACAAGGGCAGAAAATCCATGCCGCCCAAGCATCTCAGACGCAGCAGCTGCAATAGTCACGTGTCGCTCAGGCGGCCCAGATTGCACAACTTCAACAGCAACTCTCGTGGTTTTAACAACAACAACTTTAGTACGAGCAAATTTTGTAGGAACAGTTTTAGCAACAGCAACAAAAAAACATGCTATGACAACAAGCATCTTTAGGATCATCCACGCATTTTCCTCAAGCAAGCCCTCTCCCAGTTGTGCAACCAACAAGACCTCCGCAGGTGCATCCTATGGCACTTCCCCAAGGAGGCAGCATCATCCATCAGGCATAGTCCACGGCAGGTGTTTCTTGCGTCTCTTGTAGTAGTAGTTGGAGCAACAAAGTGTAAAGGAGAAGGAAAAAGAGAACATCATGGCCATGAAAGCATGTTGGGTGTACAAAGAGGACGAAGACAAACTTGCAGACTATAGATCCACCCACGTAACTGCCCTCTTGACTTCGACGGAAGAACTACCTCCAGGGCGAAGGACTTTAAATGAAGCTCTCACTGGAGAGCATATAGCTGAGTTGAAAGCAACATTGGATGCAAAATATGGGAGCCTCATGGAGCAATGCACCTGGGAGCTTGTGGAACTACCTATAGGCTCACAACCTCCTGGACTCAAGTGGGTCTTCCGCATCAAGACAAAAGCTGATGGTAATATCAACAAGTTGAAAGCCAGTCTAGTGGGAAAGGAATTTTCACAAGTGGAGGGAAAAGAATTTTTTTGTGACTTATGCCTCCGTGAGCCGCTACACCATAGCCCGTATCATACAAGCTGTTGCAACGGTTTTTGGATTGAAGTGTTGCAGCTTGACATAAAGAACGCTTTTCTACACAGGGAGATGGACACGACTTTCTTCATGAAGCACCCAGAGGGTTATGATGATGGCAGCAGAATTGTGTGCAAACTAGTCAAGAGTTTGTATGGTCTCAAACAAAGTCCACTTCTATGCTAGTGCAAGTTGCTAGGATTATCAAAGACACTCGGCTTCCATCAATCAGCCTACGACAATTGTCTTTTCCTCCACAGGCCGTCAGAAGAAGAAAAACCAAACTGTTATGTTTTGGTCTACGTCAATGACATTTTGATCATCGGCCCATCAGCCACTTTCATCAAAGCGAGTGCAACGACCATGGCAAAGGAGGTCAACGTGACACTCATGCCAAGTTTTCAGTTCTATATTGGCATGAATATCAAGCATGATTGCATAGCTTGGATGGTTGAATTGAGCCAACCAACCTATACCACAAAGGTCTATGTGCGTTTTGGTGTTCCTGATTGACACATGCCAACTCCTCTCACTCAGTAGTAGCTCAAGCATCAAGGACTTAGGGTGAGGAGCAAGACAGACTATCGGAGCAGAGTCGGCTCACATATGCATGTTCCGAGCTGTGAACGGCAGGATGTACAATTTGCAGTGAGCAACCTTGCATGCGGTAACGAGATATGATCAGAGGCAACATGGAAGGAGCCTGATTGGGCCCTCAGATATCTCAAAACCACAAGCGATGCCTCCCCGAATTTTAGTAGCGCAAGTGATATATTGCTGTAGTGTTATGTTGACGAGGAGTTTGGTGAAACCGAGGAAGATCAACGCAGCACGACAAGATTTTTGTGCGTGCTTGGCGGTGGAGGCATATCATGGACAAGCAAGACATAAAACTTGATCACACTCAGATGTAGAGAAGCTGAGTATGTGGCGGCTACATCGGTTGCAAAGGAGGTCACGCACCTACGCAACCTCCTCAAGGACATACGATTTCCTCAAGAGAAGTTGGCAAAGATTTTTGTTGACAACAATTATGTAATTGACTTGACAAATTCACCCAAGTTTCAGGGTTTACCGAAGCACATTGACATACGCGGACACTGGATCCCTCAAAAGTACAAGATGGCAGAATTCATCTCGTGCATGTGCCACGGACGAGGCAAGGTGCGGACTTTCTGACAAAGAATCTCCCCAAATAAATTTTCTACAGATGCTCATAGCAGTGTGGAATCACCACAATTGCGTTCTCATAGTAGGCCGTGAAGAACGACGACGAAAATGGCACATGGAAGTTGAAGATCGGATGACGCGCCATCGGCACCTCGTTATGCGTGCCAACCACTATCATCTGTCTTATGGTGCAAGTGGGTGAGAAACATATCACTACAACAGAGAGAGGGAAATATGAGAAATTTGGGTAGTTAAAGGAGAACGATTATCGAGATTTTGAGCAATAGCCTCACTTTTAGCTGTTGTTTGACTGGGATAGGTTCGCTAAGAACATAGATGCAAATGAGACTAAGATTTTGTAAGACTGCAGGAAGTACCTGCGCAATTCTGTAGGTCTGTTTTGTAAAAGAGAAAAAAAAGGGTTTCTAAATGACGCATTTTCTCGCCGGTGAGCTCGCTTGCTTGCGATATGGGAAAAATTGATCGCACGGCTGCGATCGCGGAACGTAGCCGCCACAATGTAAGCAACCAGGTGGCGCGGCAAAAAGGGTCGTCGTGGAAGCAGCGAGAGCAGCAGGCTTGCTTGGAACCGCGACAGCTTGCGTATAGCGAGTAAGGAGTCTCGGTAGCAATGATGAGGTCTTGGTCGCCTTCTACCCATTGCGCCCCATGGCTGACATTGCTATCTAGCATGAACAATCCTTGTAAAAAAAAAGAGACAGAGAACATGATTGAGCAACAAAAGCAACGTACGGCGCTGATTGTTTGACATCCAACTCGGCTTGCACAAAGTGCCTCCTTGAATACACGATAGAAAACCTCCACACACGGATGTTTGACGTCCACAGAGTACCTCTGAGTGGACGCAAGCACCCGTGCGAGGCCTCACCGGGGAAAAAGCTATGATCAACTGCCTCGATGACAATCATGCTCTCGGAGGATTTCAGTAAGAAACGACTTACCGAGATAGAAACGCGTGGAAGGGAAGGAAAAAAGCAGGTCAAGTTGGTGACAGCTAACAAGGCAACGATTCTTACTACAACAAATTGGCTGAGCGAGGGTGAAGAGAGCCAAGCAAGCCTCCCCAGCCGTGAGGTTGTTGCTTTTAAAACTCCAACGGCCCAAGGAACGGTGACGAGGCATGAAAAGATTTTTTTGGACTCCAGAGAGGTGTCCACAAGCCTCCAGGAGCAAAGTTGGGAAAGGAGAGCTGAGGAGGGTTGTTCTGGACATGCAAGCCTTCAACCAAGCAAGCCACAAAAATGATTGCTTCCGGTGGAAGCACTTTCAAGTTTTCTACAGTGGCTTGAGCTTGACCCATTTATCTCCAGTTTTTTGGATTTACTGAGTCAAGCGGGACAATATTGGAAACCGGCCCTTCAAAGTCCCCAAAAACCAAAGGACTCCATATTGAGGAAACGATTTTTCCCTTTGACACAGCAACAGACATTGAGAATTTTCTTGACCAGCCCATCACTGAAGAAGAGTCCTGACTCAAGTTCCTCGACGAGAATTTTCTGGGGACTCTTAAGGAGTTTTTGAGTGACACTCCGACTTGATCCTAGCTCTTCACTAGCGCACCCATGGAGGGGGATTTCTAGTGGGTGGAATGACTGCGCTGGCTTCATGCTCTGATATGGCACAGTCGAGTTCACTATGGGATAAAGATGCGCGGAGTGAGAATTTTCTTTGTGGCTTCCGGGAGCGGAGCTATGGACGGTTCTTCACTTTACAGGCCATTCTAGTTCTGGAAACCAGGCCTAAAGGGCTTGGATTGTAAAATAGTTCGTGGCATTATGCAGGCTATTGCGCATGTCTCTAGTGGGGCGAGGACCTGCTGCTTAGTTGTGCAAGTAAGCGCCGCGGTCACGTGGGCCAAGGCCTGACTGGGCTTTTAGCATGAGGCGGTGTGTGAGCTCCTCGTGGGGACCGTCTACACAGACAATCTGTGGCCATGACTCAACATAATTCTGTGCTCGCCACATAGACAGGGTGCATGGCGAGCTAGAATGCAAGGATTACGGTTTCGGAGATCTACGGATCTCACACATTGTGAGAATCTTCAAGATTCAAGAACCACGGTTTTGGTGAAACTTCATTGTGCATCTCAGGAAGCTTCTTGAAGTAAGCCAGGTCGTCACCTTGCCAGGGCCGTAAGTATATAAGGCGGCGGCCCTGGCACATCTCAATATCTCAGCAGGACTCATCTTTCATGTCACGACCTTACAGCACTTGGCATCTGGAAGCGCCTTAGACCAAGCTTCTGCTGGAGTCTGCCCTTGAGACCCCTTTAAGCCTGGCAGAGCTTTGGGAACCTGGGAAGGAGGAAGCCCTGAGTACTTGGAAGCCAGCCTACCTTGAAGACGGTGCTAGACCAAGACCCATTGTGTCAACGGCCTTGACGGCCTAGCAAGGCATTGCCCTTTGTGTGGGCGAGGAGCAGTGTTGGAGCTCATGTGTAGCCTTTTTTAGGCTGTACTTTTCATGTACGATACTTGTACTTTAGAATCAAGCAAGAATTCTTCCGTTGTCATGTTTAGTTTCCAAAGTTCATCTGCTGATCTATTTGCTAGCTTGCTGCACAAGGAAGGATCCTGTACAAGCAAGGAACTTAGTCCTTACTACTGTCCACTACAAAATCCAACAAGCAAGAGCTACTGGAGGGGCTACTGATTAGAAGAAGATTCCTAGGCTAAGTATCTTCCCACTTGCAACTAGAAGCTTCCATGAGCTGGAGAGCTGTCACCTTGCTAGCAGCATGCTATAAAATGTGGCCAGCATGGTTGTCTTTAATCAACAACTCAGTCATGACCAAGCTTTCCGCCTGGATTCTACCACAACAGCCTCCACTAGTTCCAGACATCATTTGAGGCCAAGACTTTACAAACACTCTGTGTTTGTAAGCCTGGCAACGGTCTGTCAGCCTGGGGAAGAGGATGTCCCTGACTGCTTGAAGGCCTGACTACGTAGAAGAGGTGGCCAAACTACTCCCAAGACTCAAGCTACTTTTGTTAGACTTGTCTTGCTAGGCGTTACCCACCTATTGGCTAGGAGCTTTGAATTTTATTCTAGCTTATGTATAAAGAACTGAAAACATAGTCAAGTGTTTCATCATCATCATGCATGTGATTTTAAGCATGAACTCATCAATTTTTCATTTCATAATGGCTTGTAAGAATGGAATTTTAATTTTTCCTTCTTAAAAATTAAGGAATATGTTTTTTGTTTAGAAAGTTTGTTATTTCAAAATGGTTTATGTATAGGATTCATCTCATGATGTTTAGAATGAAATTCAATGATAAAAATACCACAAGTTATGATCCTCCACGTTTGATATCTTTTTGTTTTGGAGGTTTGTTCATAAAGGAAGCATGTTTTTTAATGGATTTCTGGTTTATTTGAAGGCATATGATGTACTCCTTATGTTAATGAGAAAATGTTGTTGAGAGATTGTATGGAACAAATATCAAGGGGTTATGAAATTATCTCCAATTGATTTTGTTGATGTTTTATGACTGATCCATTTATCGGATGTTGTCTTGAGCGGGTAGTAGCGTCAAGGATGTTCTGGGTTCTGTTAGTCGTTTCGTCGTTGTTTGGAGCTCCCTTTACAAAAGCACCTTCTTTCATTTTGTTTGTACGGAGATGGTGTTTCTCTTTCGTTTTCTTGCCTGTGACGAGACTATCACCGCTGAAAGCGTCGTGTGGTCAAGAGAACGAAGCATGGTTTTCTTCTGTCTAGCTCTCCTTGTCCATCGGAGGAAGTTCGCTGTGGATACGACGCTTGATTACCTGGCGCAATGAACAGTTGCTAGTAGGCTCTCCCCATTGCGCCACCCAGCAGTTTTATTCGTGCACACCCGTCTCTTCCCCTGCGTGTCAGCCGCCTCAGCTAAGCCGAGGCTTTCGCAGGTCTTCCTTGAGCGGGGCCGGTATGGTCACAATGGGTAGACTCCTGCTGCTGCGGCGGCAGCAACAGCAACAGCAGCTTCCCAACCGCACTCTGCTGCTTCTGCAGAAGCGTGTTGAGCCCATGGGACTGGACTGGAGCAGTAGCAGCAGCAGCAGCAGCAGCTGCTGCAGCAGTAGTCCAGCAGTGGATCAGCAGCCGCACGAACTTCAGCAGCAAGCGGTCTTGGTGTGTGCTCCTACGATGGTGTTGGGTGGAGTGCCACCCCCGACATCAGCCACAGTGGAAGGCTCGGCGATGCTTCGGCCAGCGGGGAATCATCTCACGAACGGGCTTTTCTCCTCCTCCTCTTTTTCCTTCCTCGCCCCCCGCTTCAGCCTCCATCAGCTGCCGCAACGATTCACATCTCCGCCCTTGTCCCTGCTGCCTCAACCGCAGCAGCAGCATACAGCAGCGCAGCAGAGGTCGGCAGCTGCTGCGCGGGCCTCCGCGGGGGCAACGGTGAGAATGGTTGAGGCCCCCCACCGTGTATGTGTGCTTGCGTGTGCACAAGAGGAAAAAAGTGAAGTGACTACTTGGGAAAAGCCTAGCACGAAAAAGTTGAATGAATGGGGAAAGGTGGTCGGGGGGAGGGGGGGGGTGCGTCTCTCTCTCTCTCTCTCTCTCTCTCTCTCTCTC
>SZWC01000468.1:355000-379960 GCA_023375785.1 Penium margaritaceum
GGGGGGGGGGGGGGGGGGGGGCGAGCGAGAGTAGGAACGCTGAGCCCTCACTCACCACGAGCGACAAGCTCGGGTGAGTGAGTGCCGCCACCCGGGGGTCGAGCCTGACCACTCGGAATTAACCGAGGGTGGCTATTCACCGATGCACGGCCAAGACCGGCGTGGTGGCCCCCTAAGGATCAGCACCCGGGAAAATGCAGCTCCCCCATTACATGCAAAACAAGTGAATACGATGCAGGGTACGGCAGTGAGAATGTACGGGCCCTAGCATCTACCGCATCCCAGAAGTCACGAAGAAATCATGCAATAGTCATGTGAGTGCCAGAGGGCACCCCTGGGTCCATCAGCAGCTTGGGGACGTCGATGGCTTCAACCAGCATAGACGCGCCAGTCAACTCCCCAGTGAGAAAGTGCGTAGAAGCTTCCTAGCAACACAGCCACTGACCGGGCGTCAGTGCCTGGTCAGACGGTGACGACAGTCATAGGTCGTACACACAACGGCAAGGGTCTGGCTAGGAGACACAAGACACAGTGTCAGAATGCTTCAATATAGCATATGAAGAGAGAAATGACAAATAAAAGGTCCAAGGCATAAACACCTGCCGCGGCGCACGGCGGGTGTCGCACGCGGCAGTCCAAGAGCTGTCCTAAAACCGGCCCAAAACCACTGTTTTGGCCGTAACTCTGCGCACACATGTCAGAATCCTACGCCGTCTGAACCTAGACGTGCATAATCAAAAGTCGGCCGCAGCGACTGGTCACATGCATGCATCCATCGACTGACAGTGAGCATACAATGCAAAAACATGCAAATAGGCCTCATGCCCAGTCCGCCGAAAGGCGCCTGCAAGACGTAGAAGACACGGCAAAGAGTCCTGGTGGCATCTGGGACTCTGGAACAGTGATCGGTCAGCTCCAAGCGGGTAGTCCGCCGCCTGTCGTCGCGCCGGTGTCACCAGGGCCGCCTGCCTTAGGGATCTGCACGAGTATGGACACGGCCGAGTGGTCACAGAAAACTGTACGAGAACGGTACAAAGCACAACACCCCCCCATGACCCAATGGTACGCATGTCCATACGCGTACAGCGCTGGTACAACCACATAGTGGGTGAAACAGACAGATGAGATGCAAACGTACATCCCACACTCAACCACTGTCATGCACGAGGCGAAGCCCAACAGAACGAATGGCCACTAGGAACTTTCCGCGGGCAAGTGCCTTCCTCAAGAAATCAGCACGCTGCAAGTCAGTGCCAACCCACATGATGGAGATCACGCGTCGCTCCACCAGATCACGAACGAAGTGATGCTGAACCGCAATGTGCTTTGTGGGAGCATGAAAAATACAAGAGTTCTCCGCAATGGCGAGAGCACTCTGGTTGTCACAACGCAGCACAATGGCACGTACTGACTGCCCAAGCTCAAGAAACAAGCGCTGCAGCCAAACTGCCTCAGCAGCCCCTGCCCCCAAAGCTACATACTCTGCCTCCTACGAGCTACGTGCGATGCAGCCCTGCTTCCCGCTTCGCCAAGACAAAGCGGTACCAGCGAGCAGAAACACGTAGCCAGTGCGACTGCGCTCGTCAGGGCTCCAAGCCTAGTCGCTGTCAGTGTAGCCGTCAAGGACCATCGAACACTACCGACGAAAGCAGAGTCCGAGATACGGCATGGAGACCACGTACCGTACCACTTGCACAGCCGCGTGAAGAGCTCTCGCACGTGGAGCCTACAAGAACTGAGCGAGGAGGTTGACGGCGAACGCGATGTCGGGACGCGTGGTAGTGGCCAGGTACATCAGAGATCTGATAAGACGGAGGTACAAGGTCACGTCCACTGTCTCCCCTAGCTGTGTAGGGTCATCCACCTTCAGGGCATCTTGCCCATCAGGTGTGAGTGGTGTGGAACCAGTGGGCACTGCACCAAGGAGATCGCTAAAGCGCTCCCCCACAACTCGTGCGTATCGGGCCTGATGCAGCAAAAGTGTCCGATGTCTGCGATCTCGCACGATCTCCATACCAAGAAACACCGATGCAGGACCGAGGTCCTTCATCCTATAGGCGGTCTGCAGGACAGCCTTGGCCTCCTTCACGGCCTCCAGGGACGGAGACGCGATCAGAAGGTCATCAACATAGACCAGGATGGCGGTGAACCGTGCGGGTGTCGGTAGGATGAAGAGTGAGGGGTCTGCCTCGCTCTGTACATATCCTGTGCGGGTCAAAGTACCAGTGATCTCCCGGTGCCAACACCGTGGAGACTACTTGAGGCCGTACAAGGACTTGCGCAAGCGCTAGACCTTGTCACCGTCCTCAAAGCCTGGTGGCTGAGCCACGTAGATCTCCTCATCCAAAGAGCCATGGAGGAACGCGTTGTTCACATCCATCTGGTGTAGTTCCCAGTCATGCTGAGCCACTACACCGAACAGAGTTCGAGCTGAGGTCATGCGGCCGACAGGGGCAAAGGTGTCAAT
The DNA here is from genome assembly GCA_023375785.1 of Penium margaritaceum. Taxonomy (NCBI): domain Eukaryota; kingdom Viridiplantae; phylum Streptophyta; class Zygnematophyceae; order Desmidiales; family Peniaceae; genus Penium; species Penium margaritaceum. Next base: position 357,468 of record SZWC01000468.1, read on the forward strand.
GTAATCAACTCCCTCAATCTAAGAGAACCCCTTGACGACCAAGCGGGCCTTGTAGCGTTCCAGTGAGCCATCCGGCTTCACTTTCTTGCAAAAGACCCACTGAACCTGAATCGCCTTCCTCCTAGGGGGAAGGTCGACCAGCTCGTAGACTCTGTGCTCTCGGATAGCGCGAAGCTCATCCTCGCAAGCAGCTCGCCAGGCATCAGCATCCTGCGATGAGAAAGCATCCCTCAATGTGCCCGGGTCAGGCGCCATAGAGGGGAAACTATGCGTGGCAAGTGCACACGCCTCAGTGTCAGGCCTGACGGCCACGAGATCAGCTGCTGCGTCATAGGCAATATGGAACTCGCGAGTGACCAGGTCGTGCCCTATGGGGCACGCTGGGTGTACCTCTGAAAGCTCAGTGCGGACACTCAGGCCTAAGGGCTTTGTGCCTGGATCACCGCTCGCGATGCTGCGAGAGGAACGCCTGGGTCCGGGACCCGAGGCTCGCTGAGCTCCGAAATCCAGTGGTCGAAGGCGACCACCGGGCTCACGGGAGTAACCGGAGGTCGAGGGGCGCACCTCAGGCTCAGGAACAGGTATGACCACAGGGACACGTACGACCACAGCTGGTGAGGGCTGAGGCGAGGCAGCCGGAGATGCCGTGCGAGGAGATGCATGTGTGGGGGACATTGAGCTGGGGGTGACAGCGGGCAAGATTGGCCCGAACACTGAGACAGGAGTGTCAGCCGACGTAGGGACAAGAGTGGGCTGGGCTGGGTCAAACGCCGGAGCAGGGGTGCCAGTGGACACTGGTGGTGATGCAGGAGGAGGCGTGGGAGCAGCGGTACCTGTGGGGTGTGAAATAGGCTGAACAGGCGCGATCTATGGACCAACAGCAATGATAGCCAGATCATCAAGTGTTGGAGATCGAGAGGGGACTCCAGCGGACACATCAGCCTGACGAGAAATGGTCGCTGGTGGAGATGTCTCCCCCATCCGCCGAGGACCCTCACAGGAAGGGACATGAGCTACAGAGAGGGCCGTGATCGAAGTCAGATCACGGTATGTGAGTGACTCAAAAAACAGCGTGTCACAGGACTCAATGACACGACGGCGAGTGGGGTCCCAAAAGCGCCAGGCCTTCGACCGCGGGGAGATGCCAATGAAGGCACACAAGCGACCCCGAGGGGAGACCTTGGACCCCTGCTGGTCCTCGGTGTACCACACGGAGGCCAAGGAACCCCAGACGTGTGCGAGACGAAGATCAGCACGGTGGCCAAACCAGAGCTCGTACGGTGTAACATGATCGGGAAGCGGACCATGCGGGATGCGGTTCCAGACCCAAGTCATGTAGGCGAAGCCCTCGAAGGCGAAGGACTCCGGGAGACCGCACTCAGACCGCATCGCGCGGACAGCATCCTCCATGGTGCGGTTCCAGCGCTCAGAGACACCGTTCTGCTGTGGGGTAGCAAGAGCGGAGACCTGGTGAAAAATGCCATGCTCAGTAAAGAAGGAGTCCATCTCACCGAGGAACTCGCCGCCGCGATCCGAGAGAAAGGTATGTAGCGTGTGGCGAGACTGACGCTCAGCCATCACGAGCCAGAGCCGAACCGCAAGGGCGGCGTTGCTCTTCTGACGCAGACTGTAGACCCACCGCATCCGGGTGAAGTCATCAGTCAGCGTCAGAACATACCGGCCCCTCTCGGATAGGGACTCGACCGGGAGAGGACCAAGCAGGTCCGAGTGGACCAACTCGAGTGGCCTCAACGCTCGAGAACGTGAATCAGGATAAATGCACTGGTGCATCTTTCCCTGAGCGCAAAAAAGGCAGTCGGTCTTGGGTGGCTTCTCGAAAGAAGCCACGTCAAGGCCAAGAGCGGGCTGTGTTCGTATGAGCTTCGACACAGTGTCGGAGCCCACATGACACAGACGTCGGTGAAGCAACCTCTGGTGTTCTGGGGATATAACACCAGTGACAAAAACACGACCGGAGGAGCGGGGAGAGCAAGGGGAGGATTGCTGAGCAATGCGGTACAAATCATCTACGACTGAAGCACGCAGGACTATGCTATGGGTGTCAAGAGCAGTCACCGTCGCTGAATCAGCGGTATGCTCAACGGAGAGACCCATCAGAGTGCAGGCATGCACATACAACAGACTGAGCTCAAGATCAGGCACAAATAGCACGTCAGAGAGATATAGGGGGCCAGACGGACCATCAAAGCATACAACCCCAACACTGTGGACCGGTAAGGACTGACCAGAGCCTGTACGAACAGAACGGACAGTCGTGACAGGACCAAGTACCACAAAGTCAATGGTGGGTGGCAACGGAATCGATGATCCAAGTGCCACCGGAGTCACGACTGGTGGACGTCACTGTACAACGAGCAATGGAACACTCGGCATCAGAGAGACGTTGAGCCGTCAGTGGGAAGGAATGACGTACATCACGAAGGTGAGACTCATGAGTCTAATGAGTGCAGTCAGGCCCAACATCATCACATGCGGACTGTGCTCCCCCACACGTGTCATCACGAGTCACGAGGACGGACGAACAAGCACTGTGTGACCCACTCAACGGTGACAACACACTCGCACCTCCCTGAAAGCAAAGCGCCGGAAGATGACGAAGCTCGGCGATGGTGTGGTCAGGTGGGTCTGGATCACTGCAGCTCGCTGGTGAGGACGCAGGAACAGCTGCAGTCGTGGTCGCCGCGCGTCCAGAGGAGTGTGCGGGCGACGTGCCAGACGCGGTGCGGGCAGCATGGGCAGCCTGAAGTCCGCGAGAGATGCGCTCCCAGTCAAGCGGCTGCTGGCACTCGGTGTAGCGATGGGCACCTCCACAGTTGTAGCAGTGCACAGAACGGCCACTGCTACCACTGGATGATGACTGCTGCTGACTCGATCCGCGCTTCCTATTCCTCTTCTTCTCCTGGGCAGCTGCTGCAACGCCTTGCGTCTGCGCGGGTGTAGACAGGATCGAAGAGGAGGAGAAAGATGAGGTCGTGATGGAGGTAGATGAGGTTGACTGCAGGAGGGAAGATGGTGGTGAGGCAAGGAGTGCTGCAGCAAGGGAAGTCTCTTGATGTGCTACTGCTGCCTCGCGGGAAGACGTCACCCGGAGGAAAAGCTGATGGGCCCAAGGGAGAAGCTGCAGGGTGGCTGAGAAAGGCTCGAGAGCAGCGTCGCTGTACCGTGTGAAGATGTCAGTGTACTCCAGGCGAACTCCGAGCATGATTGTCCGAAGTGCCCACAGCTGTGTGCCCCCTGAGGTCCCCAGACGCGTGTAAGTACGCATGGCGCGTCGCCAATAATCCGCCGCAGGCTCCGCTGTTCCCTGACGGAGCGAGTGGAAAGCACGAATGTGTGACGCACGCGTGGCGTGCGTCTCTGCGGCCAGTAGGGACAACGCCAGATCCCAGCCTCCACGAGGATCAGCTCCGGTGCCTGTGCCAGCCTCGCCGAGGAAGGGGCGCAAGTCGACGATAGTCTCGCGTGGCATGGCATAGAGAAACCCTCGCATGGCCCGGGCTGCTGTCAGCACCTGTGCTGGATCTGTAGACTGGTATGGGCTGTGGTAGTAAGGCCACACTCCCTCGGAAGTGGCCCACACCTGAAACAGGATCTCCCAGCAGTCAAATCCATCCTCGCTGATGTACCGTGGAGGTGGTGCCTCAAAGTCCTTTGGCTGCCGCTCCGTGGGGAGAGCAACTGCAGGCTGAGGAGGGCGAGAGACGGGGAAAACTCCTGGAAGGGGGTGATCACCGGGGAAATCAGGTGACAATTGTATTGAGGAACGGGTGGAGGTCGGATACCCGTCTGCAGCTGATGGAGGCCCTCCTGTAGAAGACGAATCTCCCGCTCCTGGGAGTCATCCTCGAAGCCTGGCATGAATGGCTCGTCATCAAGGAGGTCCGCAGGTGGTGGAGAAACCACACCAGGACGTGAAGCAGGCGGAGCACCTGTCACGGGCACTGGGCCGAGTGTTGGGTGGAGGCTGCAACGCCGGCAGCTCCCTCAGAAATCCGCGAAGGAGCCGTGGACTGAGCACGCAGGAGCTCAGTCAGCGTGCGGATCGCGTCAGTCTGCTCTCGCTACAGACGACGCATCTCCTCCTAGTGGCTGCGCAGGTCCGCAATGGCCTGCAAGCGAGGGCTCAATACCCCTGAAGAAGAGGAGGAGGGATCACCTGGTCCCTTGTCCTTGTCGTCGGGCGAACTCATGTCGCTGCTCACCATGGGACGACAGGTCAAGTTTGCCGGGGTTCAAAACCGTCTGCGTTTCTCGGGAATTTGAAACGCTGGCAACTTTTGACTTTCCGGGTGAAAGTTTGGCTAAGTGTAATGCTGACATCAGCAAGTGGTTGCTGACGTCAGCACAACCTGATGACGTCAGCAATCAACAATGCTGACATCAGCTTGTCCCCTCCCTTTTTTTTGTTTTCGCGGTTCTGCGCGCGTATGGAGCCGCTTCGCGGTGGCGCGCGGCAGCTCCGCGGAAGCTGCGCAGCAGCTTCCGCCCAGCTGCTGCTACAGCTGTGCTGTCAGCTGCAGCAGCAGCTGCATAGCTGCGTGTGCAGCGGTGGCAGCAGCGGCTGCACTGCTGCTGCTGCTGCTGCGTGCTACGGCTGCTGCTGCGCGCTGCAGCTGCTGCTAGCTGCCGCCGCCGCGCGCTGTTGCTGCTACCACTGCTGCGCTGCTGCTGCCGCCGCGAATGCCGCTGATGGTGCTGTGCCGCTGCCATTGCTGCACTGGTGCTGCCGATGCTGGTGCTGCGCTGCTGCTGCCGCCGCTGCTGCCACGCTGCGACTACGGCCGCTACTGCTGCGCTGCTGCTACGCTGCTGCTGCCACCGCCTCTGCTGCTGCTGCTCTGCTGCTGCGGTTGTGGGAGGGCGGCTGCACGCACCGCAACCGCCACACACCTCTGTGTGGCGGTACACGCCGCTACTGCTCCCTCTACAGCTGCGATCTCACGTGGTGGGTGGAGTACGTTGACGGCGACCGGCCATCTCCAACAGATCCCAGAAACTCAGCTGTAGCAGTGACTCTCACTGCTGCTGCTCTGCTGCGTCTCTGCTGTGAGAACTGTCTCACGGCTCTGATACCATGAGAAAGTGCGTAGAAGCTTCCTAGCAACACAGCCGCTGACCGGGCGTCAGTGCCTGGTCAGACGGTAATGAAAGTCACAGGTCGTACACACAACGGCAAGGGTCTGGCTAGGAGACACAAGACACAGTGTCAGAATGCTTCAATATAGCATATGCAGAGAGAAATGACAAATGACAGGTCCAAGGCATAAATACCTGCCGCGGCGCACGGCGGGTGTCGCACGCGGCAGTCCAAGAGCTGTCCTAAAACCGGCCCAAAATCACTGTTTTGGCTGTAACTCTGCGCACACATGTGAGAATCCTACGCCGCTTGAACCTAGACGTGCAAAATCAAAAGACGGACGCAGCGACTGGTCACATGCATGCATCCATTGACTGACAGTGAGCATACAATGCAAAAACATGCAAATAGGCCTCATGGCCAGTCCGCTGAAAGGCGCCTGCAAGACGTAGAAGACACGGCAAAGAGTCCGGTGGCATCTGGGGCTCTGGAATAGTGGTTGGTCAGCTCCTAGCGGGTAGTCCGCCGCCTTTCGTCGCGCCGGTGTCACCAGGGCCGCCTGCCTCAGGGATCTGCACGAGTATGGACACGGCCGAGTGGTCACAGTAAACTGTACAGGAACGGCACAAATCACAACACCCAGGTGATCCCATGGTCCCTTTAATCTGTACACATGTGTGTGCATAATGTGAGAGGCAAGAGGGCACAGAGTTGTGGGTGACCAACGAACTTCAACACTCCCCCATGACCCGCAGACAAGCATCCCAGAGCACACAGAAGGGAATCACAAGAAGTGATCACAAGAGATGTGAGTGAGGATACATACCAACGATCAACCTGGTTCATGCGGACTGATGAGACCCACAGAATGAATAGCACCTTTGAAGACATTTCGACTGAGGGCTTTTGTGAGGAAGTCAGCTCTCTGAGACCGTGTGTCCACCCAAGTGATTTGGACAATGCCAGCAGCAATGCACTCACGAACAAAGTGATGCTCCACATTGATGTACTTGGTACGTGAGTGATGCATGCCATTGTTTTCAGCGATGGCCTTTGTGCTTTGGTTGTCACAGCGAAGAGTGATGCAACGGATGGGAACACGTAACTGTTGCAGCAGACGACATAGCCAGACAGCTTCACAAGTGCCTGCACCCAGAGCAACATACTCGGCCTCAGCAGTGCTGCGTGCCACACACCCTTGCTTGCCACTTTTCCAAGATACTGCTGTGCCACCGACTAGAAAGATGTACCCTACACGGCTGCAAGCATCTGAATCATGTGCCCAATCACTGTTTGTGAAGCCGTCCACTACCACAGATGGCTGAGCACGAAAATGCAGTCCAACACGAGGAGTGGTGAGGGCGTACCGAACCACTCGCAATGCAGCCTCGAGGTGGCGCTCCCGAGGGCATTGGGAGAACTGAGATAGGAAATTCACAGCAAAAGCGACATCAGCATGCGTGGTCGTGGCGAGATACATCAGAGAGCCAATGACACGTAGGTAGTCGGTCACATCAACCGTCTCCCCCAGCTTTGAGAGATCAAGTGACTTCAGGAGAGATTGCCCAGCGGGCGTCATAGGAGTGGACGCTGTGGGAATGGACATGAGAAGTAGGGCGAAGCGCTCCCCCATGTTGCGCACATAGGCAGAGTGATGCACGTGCAAGACACGACGAGCACAATCTCGCTCCAACTCCATTCCAAGAAAGACACGAGCTGGGCCCAGATCGTTCATTTTGTATGCTGCTTGGAGTAGCGACTTGGCGTCGGCCACAGCCGCAGCATCGGGAGAGGCAATGAGAAGGTCGTCCACGTAAACAAGAATGGCGACGAGTGGTTTTGTGGGCGGCCCTAGAAAGAGCGCGGGATCCACGGTGTTGTGCTTGTAGCCACCCTTTTCAAGGGTGGCTGTGATCTCTTGGTTCAAGCATCGTGGGGACTGCTTGAGGCTATAGAGGGCCTTACGCAAGTGCCAAACCCGGTTGGTGCCATCAGAGAAGCCGAGGGGCTGGACCATGTAAATCTCTTTGTCCAGCTTGCCATGGAGAAAGGCATTGTTGACATCCATCTGTTCCATGCTGTCATGCTGAGCAACAAGACTGAGAAGAGCTCTGGCTGTGGTGTAGCGGCCGACTGGGGCAAAGGTCTCATCAAAGTCGACCCCAGGGATCTGAGAGAACCCCTTAGCGGTGAGACGAGCTTTGTACCGTTCAACTGTATTGTCTGGGTTCAGCTTTCGACGGTATACCCACTTGGTGGCATCTGCCTTGCGACCAGGTGGGAGGTCAACGAGCTCATACACACCATGGTCAGACAGTGCATCAAGTTTGGCCTTCATGGCCTGCTCCCACAATGGCGAGTCAGGGGCTGTGCGAGCTGCCTGTATAGTCTGTGGCTCAGGAGAAAGAGGAGAAAGACTGGCGGTAGTAAAGCATGAGGCAACATACCCGGCTACAGAGGAAGACGCAGCTGAGTGGAACTCTTGTTCGACAATAGAGTAACCCAAGGCGGTGTTGGGGTGTATGACAGATACGGCTGCAGACAGGCCAGAGGTGGTGAGATCGAGAGCACAGACCAGGGTCACCAGAGACGACAGAGTGCGACTGAGAGGGAAGAGCCCGTAGGCGCCCACCATGTGTGTAGGGGGAGACTCGGGGAATGGATGGAGCACGTGCAGATGGTGATGGGTCAGCGGGACGCTGCTGCTCAGGTGGAGAGGAGGAGACAGGAGGCGGCTCGAAGGAGACAGGGGAAGGCGGTGAGACTGCGCCCTGACTAGGAGAAGAGGACGAGACAACAGGAGAACCAGAGGACCGAATGGGAGAATCCAATGGTGTCGTGGAGGGTGAGAGCACCGGAGAGGGGGACGCAGGCCCAGGAGAGCTGTGTTTGGCAGAGGAGGAGACAGAGGGAATGGAGGGACGTACAGAGGGGAGAACAGCAGGCCCAGAGGAAAGAGAGCCACCCCCATCCCGAAGAGGCGGAGAGAGAATCGGGGAGAATCACGTTCAAAGAGGTGCTCAAAGAAGAGAGCGTAACGAGACTCAACGATACGGCAACACGAAGGGTCCCAGAAACGCCAGGCCTTGGAGAAGGGAGAGATGCTAAGAAAAATGCACAGACGACCGCGAGGGGACAGCTTACCATCACGCTGATTAGCAGGAACCCACACAGAGGCGAGGCAGCCCCAAACGCGGGCAAGGCAGAGGTCCACACGCCTGCCAGTCCAACGCTCAAAAGGAGTGACAGTGTGGGGAAGTGGTCCATGCGGAATGCGATTCCAAACCCAGGTCATGTAGGACATGGCTTCAAAGGCAAAGAGGGGAGACTGACCGGAGGCAGAGAGCAGAGAGCGGACCCCATCAGCAAGAGTTTGGTTCCAGCGTTCGGACACACCATTTTGCTGGGGAGTGTAGGGAGCCGAGGATTCAAGCCGCACACCACAGGAATCAAGAAAGCAGGATGTGGGGCCAAAGAACTCACCCCCACCGTCGCTACAAAACACGCGGAGGGGCCGAAGGCAAGCGCGCTCTACCTGGGGAAGCCAAGATTCCAAGACATCAGTGACATCAGTGACTTTTGTGGCGCAGGGCGAAGACCCAGCGGTAACGGGAGTAGTCATCAGTGAGACACAGAACATACCACCCAAGGCCACCAAGGAAATCCTGAGGCAATGGGCCCATGACATCGGCATGGATGAGGTCAAGAGGGTGCGAGGTGGTGGAGTCAGAGGTGGAGAATGGTGAGTGATGCATCTTGCCATTGGCACAATCCAGAGAGGTGGACGTGCAGGGTGGAGAGAAGGTGGCGGGGTCAAGACCGTGGGCAAGTTGAAGGCGAAGCAAGCGCTGGATCGCGGCAGTGTGAATATGGCAGAGGTGGCGATGCATGAGATCAACATGATCAGGGGACAGCAAAGGAGTGATGTGAACAAAGACAGAGGCAGCGGAGGACGAAGGCAACGTGAGTGGCACGCGGAACAGATGATCACAGCGCACACCACAAAGAACAACACGGCCAGAGGAGCGAAGGGAAATGGAAGCAAGGCCGGGGCTGGACGAGAAGTCCATGCCCTGATCGTCAAGGGTGGTCACAGAGAGAAGACTGACCTCAAGGTCGGGGACATACAGAACGTCGGGCAGGTAGACAGTGCCGCCAGGACCAATAAAACGAACGACACCAGCACCTTGGACAGGGAGCAGCTGGCCTGAGCCAGTGCGCACAGACCGGACAAACTGAACGGGCCCGAGAGACACAAAGGAAGAACGACAGGAGGTCATGTGATGGGTGGCCCCTGAATCAATGATCCAGAGACCAGGTGAGGCACGAGTGGAGGGAAGGACCAAACAGATAGCCACAATGCCACGGGCAGAGGAGGAAGTGACATGACCAAGATGGGAGGGGACCGTGTGAGACTGCCAGTGTTCAATCCAGGGACGATCATCAGACAAGCCCCCTTGCACACCACCCGATGCGGACCCACGAAGAGTAACATCCGACTCACATACAGAGACACGGGACTGGCCACTCACACTCTCACCTCCCTGAGAACGAAGGTGCAGAAGTTTAGCGAGGTGACGTTCAAGACTGCGCTCCTCTTCGCGACGATCAGAGGGACGCTCGGAGGAGCGGTCAGAGGCATGGTCGGAGTAGTAGCCATCGTCACGACTCCAGTGAGGAACAGAGTAGTGTGAGGATGGAGGACCATAGTATGGAGGACCAGATGGCGGGGGGACCCAACCTTAGGGGCTGGGTGCAGGGGGTGTCTCCTGAAGAGGTGCAGATGTAGTAGTCAGAGATGAGGCAGATGAAGAGGGTGTGGAGGAGGAAGCTGTCATGGCGGCAGCAGCAGTGGAAGCGGCAACACCAGTGTGCGCCCAGTGAGCATGCATGGAGGAGGCAAGGCGTGCGTCGTCACGAGGAGCAGGACATTTAGGCGCCGAGTGACCGGTGGCGCCGCAGTTCCAGCAGGTGACGTCAACTGTAGAAGCGACAGAGCCCCTGCCGCCACGACCACCCCCACGACCTTCTCCCCCACGACCTCCACCTCGGCCAGAGCCCGAGCCACTGCCCCCCATGCGGCCAGTAGCCTCTGTGGAGTGGACAGAGGCCTGAGACGACGAGGCAGTAGAAGATGCTGTGGTGCTGGCCGATGGCGAGGAGGTGGTGACTGCTGCAATGGCAGCGCGATGAATGCGCTTGTTCTGGAGGGCGTTCCACCAGTTAGTGAGGCGTGCAGTAGTGAAGTCAAAAAGAGGACCAATCCCCGGTGGGGAGTCGGCTGGGATGGGGGCAGAGGCAAGACGCTCGAGCTCTGTCTGAGAGACATGAAGATACAGGTCGGACAGCTCAGGGATGAGACCAGCCACAATGGAGAGACATGCAGAGAGAGGGCCGGGTGCAGCCTTGCCAAGATCACGCAGAAGACGCAGACTGCGGGCCTAATACTCGTCTGCTGTCTCATCTGCTCTCATCTACAGTGTGTTGAATGGTACTGTGAGTGCACTCTGGGCGGCATGACCAGTTACAGTTTTTCAGCGGCGAATGAGTGCATAGGCTCCTACTGGGTCTGCACTGGTGCCTCGGATGGGATCGGCATTGTACGTACCGATGTCATCCATAAGGATTTCGAGGCCGGCGTTGATGAGTGCCCGCACAGCGCGAGCTGCCTCTGCTGGCTATGGTACGAACGAGGCTTTAGCGGGCGAGTAATATTCCCACAACAGCTCACCTTGAGCCCACGCACTGAAGCGCGTCTCCCAGGACGTGAAGGTGAGCTTTGAGGTGAACTGAGGCGGCGGTGTCTCAAAATCTTTCTACCGCGCAGGTGGAACTGTCCGAGAGGCGGCTGAGGGGGAAGGAGAAGAGGAGTTAGCAACGCCACCAGCAGGTGGCACTGAGGAGCCTGTAGATCCTGACTTGTCAGAGGGAATGACTGATGCAAACGTTGGAACGGTGCGAAGACGCTCTAGCACCAATGAGGCTACCGTGGCTGCTAACTCTTGCTGTGCATCACGCTCACGCTCTAGCTCATCTTGTGCCTTGCGGCGCTCGGCCTGGGCCTCACTAAGGGTGGCCTGGAGGGCCTCTAACTTCTCTTCTAATCCAGGCATGGTAGAGAGATGGACGAGATGAGACCACAGATGAGAAGAGAAGGGAAGAGAGGGATGAGCTCACCGAACTAATGACGGGGCAGCAGGGCGAAGAGAGGGGACACCACCGATGCTGCTGAGGAGAAAAGTATCGCCACCCAGCCTACAGCTGCCACAGTCAAGCAAAGGAGGCCGGTGACAGAAGCCCCAGCTACTGCTGCAGATGCAAACGCAATCAGCACCCCTGTGGTGACGTGCGGGATGGGTTCCCGCGGACCACCCATGGGGGTCAAGACAGCTGCCACTGTAGAGGCTCGGATAGAACTGACAGCTGCTGAAGTGGCGTCTGCAACTGAGGAGGCAGCGGTGGCAATGGCGGCTGCTGTTGCTGTAACCTGGGTGGCGACGTTTGCTGCTGCAGTAGCAAGTAGTGTCAGGAAAGCTGTTGAGTGCGCGTAGGCGTCTGCTGCTCGACCCACTGCAGTCTGCGTAGCGGCCCTGCAAGCACGAGCGGTGGCAGCAAAGGTGGCTAAAGCACCTGCTGCTGCGTCAAGAATGGCCCCTGTCAGGCCAATGGAGTCGGTGTGAACTGGGAGAGCGGGGATAACACCAGGGACCTCCGGTGTAGGTGCTGGTTCTGCAGATGCAGGTGCAGTGGAAGACGGACCGACGATGGTGTTGGATGTGGAAGAGGCGGTGGTTGGTGAGCTGCCACCAGATGGTTGCATTGTGGAGGGGTGAGGCGGCGACGGTGGAAGGTTTTCCGCGGTGTAGACCTGTGTGTAGATCTCTTCCTCGCATGCAATTGCCTCCCTCTCAGCGATCTCAGCAAGCTCCTCTTGCCAGTAGTCGGTGTCCAGCATACGAAACCAGAGTGGTGTGTCGTCGTGTGGGTGTCTGTCCAGTGGTGGTGGTGAATCCAGGGTGGCGGTTATGGAGATGCCTGACAAAGCGAGATGATGCCTGGGGATGCACGGACGTGGCTGAGGTGTGTGGAGATGCTCGTGGGTGCGTGGGCACACAAGAGAGTGTGTGGAGATACACGGGGTGCGTGAAGATGCTTGTGAGCATGGGCAGATGCCCGGAAGTGTGCGGAGATGCACTGAGTGTGTGGAGATGCACGGAGATGCACAGAGTGTGCGGAGATTAGTGGAGAGGCACGGAATGCGCGTAGATGCACGTGAGTGCGGGCAAATGCCCGGAGATGTGCGGGGATGCACTGAGTGCGTGGAGATGCACGTGGTGTGCGGAGATGCTCACACAAGTGTGGAGATACACACAGGTGCGCAGAGATGCGCGGAAATGCACCGAGTGCTTGAAGATGCCCGGAGTGCGTGAAGATGTACGGAGGTGTGTGGAGGTCCACGGCGACGTGCGGAGATGCACGTGAGTGCGCGGAGATGCGCGGAGATGCCCAGAATGCGTGGAGATGCCAGGGGGTGCACGGGTACCCGTGTTCCCACGTGGCTTGAGGTGGCAAAGAGGGCCACGTGGGCCACGAATGGCGAGGATCGATGAGTTATGGGCAAGATCCGCCCCTTGATCTGATACCAGTAGTTGCTAGGAAGTTGCTAGCCTAGCTTATCCGTGTGTGAGGATGCATGGTTACACCACAAGCACCAACGTAGGAGACACGCCATGGATGCGGCAACTTGTTTTGTAAAGTTCCAGGTCACACCAAGACAAGTGAGAGTGTGGGGGGGGGCGAGCGAGAGTAGGACCGGTGAGCGCTCACTCACCACGAGCGACAAGCTCGGGTGAGTGAGTGCCGCCACCCGGGGGTCGAGCCCGACCACTCGGAATTAACCGAGGGTGGCTATTCACCGATGCACGGCCAAGACCGGCATGGTGGCCCCCTAAGGATCAGCACCCGGGAAAATGCAGCTCCCCCATCACATGCAAAACAAGTGAATACGATGCAGGGTACGGCAGTGAGAATGTACGGGCCCTAGCATCTACCGCATCCCAGAAGTCATGAAGAAATCATGCAATAGTCATGTGAGTGCCAGAGGGCACCCCTGGGTCCATCAGCAGCTTGGGGACGTCGATGGCTTCAACCAGCATAGACGCGCCAGTCAACTCCCCAGGTGATCCCATGGTCCCTTTAATATGTACACATGTGTGTGCATAATGTGAGAGGCAAGAGGGCACAGAGTTGTGAGTGGCCAACGAACTTCAACACTTTTGAATACTCGGTCGTGTCCACGCTCGTGGAAATCCCTAATGTAGACCCAGCTCACACCAGAGCACTAATAGTTGGTGGATCCACCCACCAATAGTTGCTTCACAGTTGTTAGTGTTGGTGCATGGACTTTGAGCTATCTGATTGTCATACAGCGTTGTGTAGCGAGAGTTTAGAAACTACTTGGAAGCTTCCTAGTTTTGTTACTGTTGATGTGGCGACACCGTCATCAGGCGCACTAGCAAGCAAGTAGGTGCAAGAGACAAAAAGAGTTAGGGAGATGCTAGGGAGATGCGCAAAGTCTCACAAGCTCCAATAGCTTAGTGATGCAGAGAGAGATGACAACTCACAAGAATACAACATAAAAACCTACCGCGGCGAACGGTGGGTGCCACACAATTCACTGTCAGTTTGTCCTCGAATCGGCCAAAAACCATTGTTTTGGCTGTACCTCTGCCCAGAGGCATCCAAATGCAAAACCGTCTGAACCTAAACATGCATAATCTAGAGCCGAACGCAACGACTGGTGACACACACAGGTTCGGCATTGATCAGTGGACACACGATGCAAACTATTCAAATCGGGCTCAAGACCCAGTCCATCGAGAAAACTCTAGCAACAACAAAACAAACCACAGAGCGTCCCAGCAAGCACTCAGGATACCATGCCAACAGTCTGGTAGTTGCGGGTGGAAGAGGAAACGCTAGACAGCAGGTTGGGGCAACAGCGTTGTTGCTGCAGCGTGTGGGCTTCCACGCTCGTTGCTTAAGTCTACTACCCCCTCAGTCTGCTGCTCTAGAGTCAAAGTCTGGAAGCTCTGGGTTTGTTCCTCAGAAACGCGCGCGCCAGTGTTAGCACCAGAAAGCAGTTGAAAACTGAAAGTGACTGGTTAGGAATGAAGAATGAGCAACAATGGGAGACCCCTCCAAGTTCTAGCTCCCCCCCCAGTAGTGTAGAGCTTGTTACTCAGCTAACCAGCCAATCAGAGAATAGTCCTAGACCTATTTTCTGGCAGGCAAGGTTTTCTTGGTGAGCCTTGCCAGACGCCCGATAGCCCAAAACTGGGGCGTCGTCCATTTTTCCTAAAAACTGGACCATACCATAACACCGACGCTGCAAACGCATTCGTGCAGTGAGAATCAGCTAGAAAAATAGCAGCAAAGAGTTTTGGCTGTCCGAACCTAAGAAGTGCCTACGACGGTCCACGATGCCAAACAGTGCCACGCAGCAAGAGACATGGACCCTAGGCAGAGCATGATGCTGCAGACACAATGACACAGTCAGAACGAGCGCTGGGAGCATGTACACAGCATGTGCGATGGTAGTGACTGCCAGCGGCCCGACCGACGAGGAGGCCTGCCGATGGAGCTGAGCACGTCGCCGGAGGGAGGAGGCTCCAGCGAACTGCGAGTAGGCCTCAGCGTGCCTCGGCTCCACTAGACGACACTCCAACAGCGTCGAGGCTCCCCTTCAGTCATATGCACATCGATGTACACGGGAGGACACACCAGAGCACAATGAGACATGCGCAAAAACCAACAGGTGCGTGGTGCCACCACCCGTCTGTGCTCTGGCTCAGTTGGGTTCGCATGTGGGATCCACACGAGCATGGACACGACCAAATGCTCATAGTAGGCTCTACCAATAGACGGGAATGACTCACATCACAACACTCCCCCATGGCCCGATGGTACGCACATCCATACACATGTAGAACTAACGGAGATGGGGAACGAGATGCTCAACAGTCCATACTTACACACCCCACTCACAGGCAAGGGGCAAAGCCCAACAAAACAAATGGCCACCATGAACTTTCTGCACTCAAGTGCCTTGGTCAGGAAGTCAGCCCACTTCATGTCTGTGCCGACCCATATGTCGGAGATCACCTTACTCTCCACAAGATCATGCACAAAGTGATAGTCAAGAATAACGTGCTCATTGCGGGCATGAAACACACTAGAGTCCTTTGCAATGGCAAGAGAACTCTGTTGTCATAGCACAGAATGATGCAAGAGACGGACTGACACAACTCACGAAACATTCACAACAGCCACACCGCCTCAGCAGACCCAACCCTCAGATTTATATACATCCCTGCTTGCTGTTGCGCCACGACACAATGGTGTCACCCAACAGGAACACATAGCCTGCCTTACTGCACCCATCACGGCTCCATGCCGAGTCACTTACTGTGAAGTCCTCGACTACCTCCGAACCCTGTAGTCAAAAGTAGAGTCCGAGGTATGACGTGGAGACCATGTACCGCACCACTCGCACAACCGCGTGAAGGGCTCTCGCTCGAGGACATTATGAAGACAGTGCAAGGAGGTTGACGGCGGAGGCAATTTCGGGTCGTGCAGTAGTGGCCAAGTACATCATAGAACCAATCAAGCGCAAGTGTAGGGTCACGTCCACTATGTCCCCCAACTGTGCTCGATCATCCACTTTAAGAGCATCCTGCACGTGAGGTGTGATTGGGGTGGAGGCTGTGCAAATCGCACCGAGGAGGTTAGTAGACTGATCCCCCACAACACAGGCGTAACGTGCTTGACGTAATGAGAGTATTCAATTCTATGATCATGTACGGTCTCCATCTCCAAAAACACAGCTGCAGGACCAAGGTCCTTTATCCCGTAGGCAGCCTGAAGGACTGCCTTGGGCTCCTTCGCAACCTCCATAGAAGAAAATGCAACCAGGAGGTTGTGTGAGCTGTGGTCATGCGACCAACAGGTGCAAAGGTGTCAGTGAAATCTACACCCTCAACCTGTGATAATCCCTTGGCCGTCAAGCAAGCATTGTAGTGATCTAGTGTACCATAAGGCTTCACATTCTTGCAAAAGACCCACTTGGCCTGTATAGCCTTCGGCCCAGGCGGGAGCTCAAAAAGCTCATGGACACCATACACACGAATGACTCTCAGCTTCTCCTCACAAGCAGTATGCCACAACTCTGCATCTTGAGCCGATAGGACGTCCTTCGACGTACCTGGATCAGGCATCATCAAGGGAGAGCTCCGGGTGGCTAAGACACACGCCTCCAGACTCGGTCTGACCACGACAACGTCGAGTACGGCCTCGCAACCGATCCAGAAATCTCAGAAGACCAACTATTGACCGAGAGGGCACGCTGGACACACCCCAGTGTAGTCCGCTTGTACACTCACGCCAAGGGCCTTTGTGCATGGATTTCCACTTTGAACATTGCGAGTGGAACATCTAGGTGCCAAATCGACTATCCACTGAGCAATGTAGGCTAGTGGTCAAAGACGACCACAGGGCTTGCGAGAGTAGCCCGAAGTTGAGGTACTCAACTCAGGTTGTACAAAAACCAGCTAGTCCACAACTGTAAGGACTGTAGGCTTGCACGGAAGGGGAGAGGATGCATGATGATCATGGACAGGTTTTGGCTCGTGTGCCAAGGAAGCAGGTGTAGACAGAGGACCAAGAATGACTAGGAAGACTACCATAGGTACGAGACGAGGTGTGTTGGAGAAAACTAGCACAGGCACGGAAGTCAGTGTGCCGAGAGGGAATGACACTACCATCCAAGCTGGTGTGCCAGAAGGGATTGAGACTGGCATAGGAGCAGGTGTACTAGAAGGAATTGAGATGCACACTAGAGAAAGTGTGCCAGAAGGGACTAAGACTCGCACGAGAGGAGGTGTGCCAGATGGGAATGAGACTGACATGGGAGCAGATATGCCAGAAGGGACTTATAATGATTCGGAAGCAGGTGTACAAGAGGGAGCCAAAGAGGCCATTGGACCGACAGCCATAATGACCGGACCGCCAAAGATCGGTTGAGGAGGCCCGGATGGATCCATCCGTAGGTCTAGATGCCCTCCATCTGCCAGGAAGCCACATAGGTCGGAACGTGGTCGACAGTCGTGAAAGAATGCTGGATAGGTCATAGTAGGTGAGAGCCTCAAAAGAAGATAGCATCTCAAGACTCGGCTATGTGGTGAAAAGCGGGGTCCCAAAAGCGTCAGGCCTTCGACCGTGGGAAAATTCCAAGGAAGGCATCTTTGACCCATGTTGATCCTTGGTGTACCAAACATAGGCTAGAAAACCCATAACATGAGCAAGACCATGGTCGGTGTGATGACTGAACCACAACTTGCACAAGATGATATTGTCCCGAAGAGGACCGTGAAGTAGGCGGTTCTAGATTCACATCACGTAGGAAAGTCCCTAAATGGCAAAGGTCTCTGGAAGACCATACTCAGAGTGCATGGCCCGAACCGCATCCTCCATGGTACAGTTCCAGCGCTTGAACATGTCATTCTACTATGGTGTAGTAGGGATAGAGAGCAGGTGAAAAACACCGCGCTTTGCAAAGAAGGTGTCCATCTCCCCTAAGGACTCACCACCATGATCTTAGCGGAATGTGTGGAGGGTCTGACAAGACTAGCACTCAATCATCACCAGCCACATGCGAATTGCAAGGATGCCACCGTTATTGTGGCGGATGCTACAGACCCATCTCATCTGAGTAAAGTCATCTGTCACGGTGAGGGCATACCATCCCCAAGATGAGAGAGACTCGACTAGAAGGAGACCGAGAAGGTCCGAGCGGAGCAACTCAAGCGGCCACAGTGCCCGCGAAGTGGAGTGAGGGTAAGTGGAGCAATGCATCTTATCTTGAGCACATAACAGACCGTCATTCTTAGATGGTTTCTCAAAGAAAGCTGCATCAAGACCGAGGGCTGGGTGAGTTCGAATGAGCTCGGACATAGACTCCCGGCTAACATGGCAAAGGCGACAATGTAGCAAATGCTTATTCTCTGGGGGGAGACCACTGGTGAAAAGCTCATGTATAGATACGGAGGAAGGAGAGGAGGCAGAGGAAGTGATATGAGATACATGATATAGGTCATCAAAAACAGAGGCACGAAGAATAACGGCACGAGTGTTGAGAGCAATCGTAGTGGTAAAGTTAGTGGAGTGCTCAATAGAGAGTCCATCCTGGTGAAAGCATGAACAGAAAACAGGCTGAGCTTAAGAGCAGGGATGAAGAGAACATTGGAAATGTGGAAGGGGCCATTCTGACCATCAAACTGCACTATCCCAACTCTTATAGGCAACGACTAACCAAACGCTGTGTGAACGGACCAAATGGACACAGCAAGATTGAGCACGACGAAGTCACTACGATGACAAGTCATGTAATGGGTGGCATCAGAGTCAATGATTCAGGTGTCACTTGGCTCACGACTAGTTGTCAATACTGAAAAGCATGCCATAGAATACTCTGTCTCTACTGGACGGGATGCAGAGTACTTGGGACAACAACAAACATCAGAGACATGTGACTTGTCAAGCCAATTGTGATTGTCAGGTCCATCCTCATCACGAGCCGACTGAGCTCCCCCACAAGCATCATCATGGGCAACAGACATAATAGGAAAAGCTGTCTGGGAACCAAGCGGCTGTGAAAACACACTCGCACCTCCTCGAGTACAAAGCGCCAGTAGCTGACAAAGCTCCACGATTGTGCAGTCCCAAGGGTTCATACCACCATTGTTGCTTGGTGAAGCGGTTGTGTCTGCTGCACTTATTGACATGACGTGACTTGTCTGTGTGTCACTAGACTACATTCGCTACGCATTTGCCGCTTGGAGGTTGTGCATGATCCGAGGCCAAACAACGGATTGTCCATACTCTATGGAGCAATGAGTACCCCCATAGTTGTAACAATGGAGAGAACGTCCACTGTCACTACTCATCAGCTGCTATTGCTGGTATCGCTAGCCCTTTCCACATCTCTTTGTTCCCTTCTTGCCTTGTAGTGCTGCTACAAGGTCATGAGTCTGGCTGCTCGGGGTAAAGGAGGAGGAGGAGGAAGCGATGGAGGTGGGATTGGTGAAGTGGGAGAGAGGCATAGGAGGGGTTGTAATCACTCCTGTAACATGTGGACTTTGTTGATGGGCGACAGCAGCTTCATGATCTCATGTTGCCTGGAGAAAGTAGCAATGAGCCTAGGGAAGCAGCTGTAGTGACACTGAAAACCCCGAGAAGGCCGCACGGTTGAAGCCCGTGAAGAGCTTGACGTGATCGAAGTTCACCCCCATTATGATGGCATTGAGTGCCCACAAATCCATCTCGTCACATGTTCCAAGACACATGTAAAGGCGCATGGAACGTCTCCAATAGTTTGCAGCGAGCTCCATGGGACCCTTATGGAGGGAGTGGAACTCATGTAGTCGAGCCGCCCTCATTGTATGGATCTTTGTAGCGAGCAGTGTGAGGACCACCTCCCACCATTGGCGTGGGTATGCTCTTGTCCCATTCCCAGCCTCACCCAAAAACAGGTGCAATTCAACCACAGTCTCCCTCAACATGGCGTAGAGCAGATTGTACATCGCTCTCCTCTTAACTGCTAAGTGACACCGCTGTATCGTGTTGCTAAAATGCCATGTTATGTGGGGGAATTGCTACAACAATAATGTTGAACTCATACTTCTAATGTTGAGATGTGCTGGAATTGGGAGATATGCTTCATCCATGACACAAGCGGATACAACAAATGATAGGTTGTTTGATTGAGGTACACTTTTTGTGACTGAGAGGAGGGGCAGAACCATGTTTGATGATGTTGTAATTGTTGTGACAGTAGTGGATAGGGGAGATAGGCACCACCCAAGTCATGAACAGATGCAAAAGATGGTCATTTCCTTGACCAGAGTACGAGGCTGGTAGAAGGCATAGCTGAGAAAGGGAGATAGGCACCGTCTAGGTTACGAGTGAATACAACATGAGAATTCCACTCAGCACGAGGCAAAGGGTTGGGTGTAGGGGTGGAACCACATGCATTGCTACTGCATATGAGAAGGTGATTGAACATAGAGATAGGTACCACCAAGGTTGTGAACAGATAGAATAGGTTGTGGGTCCTCTGATCAAACACAAGGACATACCCAATTGATGATGGGCTGAGTGGAAGCAGAGGAAAAATCACGTGCACAAGATGGTCAGATTGCAAAGTGAACAGAGCCACAAATGTTGATGATGTTGTAGATGTTACTGCTGAAAGGCCGCATGACACACATTGATTTTTATGAGGCTGCTGAGGCTTCAGGAGGAGGAGGTGGTGCTGTGAAAAGATGGTATGGTTGTAAGGGTGTGCTGAAAGAGTAAAATGAGGATGTAAAGGTAGCGAGAGATGCTAATAGTGCAAGGATTTTCACAGAGGACTTGAGGACTGCAAGAAAGGATCAACTGGACAGGGATAAGGGGAACATGAAGAAATGAAGACTTGCCGGAAATTTCAGGAAGCCATGGATATAAGAAGAGGCCAAGAGCTTGTGTAATGTAAGGTAAATAATCTGGAGGCTGTCTAAAGGTTAAAGACATGACGTAAAGAGGGTACTTCCATCTTAGACAATGTAGATGGCAGCAGGGGGCATTGGGGGAAATTGGCCCCAAGGAGAATGCACTAGAGCTACAAAGAGGATGACAGAATCAAGCGACACCATGGAGTTTGGCTTGATGCTCCAGAAAAGATTGATATGAAGGAGGCGGTGGACATGGAAGCACTGAGGAATAGGCAAAAGACAACGAGCGCACAAGAGTGTGGTAGGATGATACTGGTAGAATGACAAGGAGGAAAAAAGTTGTGGAAGCACTTGGCGGGAATCAAGAGGAATGGAATCACACAGAGTGCAAGGTAGGTAAGGGAACGCAAGAGAAGCACCAAGATGAGATGATCCCATTTTTTTAGCAATGATGACAGGAGAGGATTGGAAAAGCAAGGAGGTACTGCTGATTGATCAGCAAGGGAAGAACGATAGAGTGAATACAAAGAGACGAGAGCCGTGGAAGTAACGGGGAATAAAGAAAAATGATTTATTTGTATTTGTTTTGGGAGGGTTTGAGTATCCTCCATGTGTACAGAACACGCAAGGAGCTTCCATGCTAGACGTACACAGATGGGTAATGTAGTCACCTTGTGAGAGGCGGTGCTAGTCAGACTGAACCGTTGACCAACAGCTGACCAAAGTAGTTTTCCTACCGATGTCAAATTCATTCTGAGATTGGCTTGTTTGAGGGAATTCATTATTGTCATATTCATGTTTCGATCTTAGTGGGAGGTAAAGCTAACCGTGCGTGTTTCACACACAACACAGTCAGTGTATTAGACGTGGACATTTTGGTAATGTCCACTAAGTTATCTTCAAATGTTTTCATCTTGTGGTCGCTTGAAGGGCGATGTACTTTTTACCTATGCCATGAAACTTGAATCTAAACAATTCACCGGAATAAAGTTTTCTAGAAGATAATGGATGTATCATTAAGTAGACATATTGATTTCCCGAAAGTTGCCATGGATTTATGTCTAAATACAAATAAAGTATTTAGGTAACAGAAACCTACGAGCCTCCGGGATGTCGCTGTTTAGCATGTTCACGTGATTTGTGCATAAATCTTTCTCCCTTGTCCTTTCGCTGTTGGACTCCCCCCCCCCCCCCCCTTCCCCGAGCTGTCCAGTGTGTTAGGGTTGTGTAGGCCGGCCAAAGTTGGAATATGCCACTGGCCGTAATGACAGGCTCACGCCATGTATAGTGAATTTTGGCAGTTCATAACACGAGCAACCAGCAGTTTGTGAGTTATGGTTAATCATCCCGCTTTTATACACTATGTAACCTATGTATACTACTCCTCTAACATCTTCATTTCCTGGAAGTTTACATACGTGTATACACTTGTTAAATCACCAATGTCCTTGTGAACAAATCCAGTTTTACATTCAGAGGGGATGTAAAATCCGTAAACGTGATTCCTAAGCATTAACATTTCAAATTTTTCAAAATGAAATCCATTGTTTTTTACTTGCCTAGTTCTGTCCTCCACATTTGTGAAGGACATTTCTGTTCGACATAGTATTGTCCAAAAAGAACACGGAGCGGATACACCGTTCTTACGAACACAGATGAACATGCGGTGACATTGCATATTGTTCGATAGTCCCACTTCCGAGATTCGGTCAAAGTCGACTCCCCCCCTCCTCCGCCCTCACCCCCGAGTGTATCTGGTGAATGTATCGGGCATTGTATCATGGAGATCCGGAGAAATGTACACTAATGCATTTTCTGATCTTGCCAGACCCCCCCCCCCCCCC
>SZWC01000468.1:382897-415593 GCA_023375785.1 Penium margaritaceum
AAACGCTTATCAGGTGTCCCATTTATCTTTACCATGGTTCTTTGATAATCTCCGACCTTGAAAATACATAGCTAAATTTGATGCGACATTGGATGGGCATAACATACATATGTGTGCGTGTGTGTGTGTGTGTGTGTGTGTGTGTGTGTGTGTGTGTGTGTGTGTGTGTGTGTGTGTGTGTGTGTGTGTGTGTGTGTGTGTGTTCTGAGAAGCCATTCCAACTGGGAATTATAGACTAAAATTTAGGTCATCACCCATGTATAAGATTAGGAAATTGAGAACATGGTACTCTGCACTATTTAAAAGTACTTCAAGTTCACGATTATGTTGTTTGGAATAAAGGTAAAACCATGACATTCATGGAAACAACAAACAATGTATATAGCCGGTCTTAGATGATATTGTCGTTGTCTCTTCTAATGACACCCAAGGTTAGAGTCGCATTCTAGAGGAGTGCCTTACTTTCCTTAAAATTTCCTTTAATTTTTAAGAGCAGAGAAGTTCTACGAAGGCTCTTGAAGTGTGACCTCGGTTACCATTTGATGGAGTTTTTAGTCCACGTCATATGTGATGATTGTAAAGTGATGGATATAGAAGTGGAAAGATTCTTTGATTGGTTACTGTGCAATATTTTTTGGGAGATCCAAGTTTTTGTGGCATTTTCAAAATACTACAGTACAATTGTGAAGGAATATGTTAAAACATTTACATCTCTGTGATCTTACTTGAAGGACTACTTGGAGGAATCTAGATAGTTGCGCATAAGAAGTGTTCTTCCATGTACAAAGAAATTTAAACTTTATGCCAATGTTATGGTTAGAAGATCCAATGGTGGAACAAGTCATGGCCACCAATACATTTGATGAGAGAACTGGCACGGTTTTCCTCCAAGAGAATTGTGGTGGAGAATAATTGTTCTCGCACATGTCCCAATAACCACACGAGCAATGAATTAACCATGTGCTGAGAAAGTACAAAGCGTTGGTGGTTATGCACACATTGAATATGTAATAGTGCAACCTAAGACATTGATGATACGTCATTGACGCCAACCACATTATTAAAAAACATCAGAAGACTCGGAAAAACTCAAGCCGTTGAAAATTCTGATGGATGGAGTTACTTGAGTTCATAATTGACTAGGACATTGAAATCTGGCCTTGAAAAATGAATCTGGCAGATAATCTCAGTCAGTGACTATATCTGATGGCCAAGACCAAAGATTTACTTATCAATTGAGACCCAGACCTCTGGCAATTGTTTGCATATGATCACAGAATTTTTGGTGGATACTACAAGGTCCATACTTGTTTCTATGCTTTGCATTGGTTCACTTGTGATGGTGGTTCACTTGCTAGGTGGTTGTAGCACGGAGAAAAGAGCTACAAGGAATGCTGTCAGAGGAGTGCAATGAAACCAGCCCAAGTAAACACTTCAGCAAGTATCACATCCTAAGCAAACTCATAACTTATTACTGGTGGGACGATGTGCAAGCCAACATTGTAAATCAATGCAAGTCATGTGACCTTTTTCATTTCCACACTGAAGATGGAACAAATCCCTGGGTTTGCCTAAAATACTACTCATACCAAAAGAACCATTATCAACCATTTCCATGGACATTATGAAGCATTTTCCCACAACATTGAATGGATCCAACACCATGTTTGTGGTGGTTGACCGCTTTTCCATGACATTTCAGTTCATCCCAATGACACCAACAGTTAAAGCCAAGGAAACATCGGATATATTCATCCAAACCTTTTTTACTTTCACCGAGTCCACAACTCCACCACCACCAAAAAAGAAAATATTCTCACCACCACACTCTAAGAAGAACTCATGACAAGTGACGACAGTCGGGTTGACCTATAAGATGCCTTCTATTCTCAAACTGAGAGGCAGACCGAGTAACTGGTCAAAACTTTGTTCAAACCACATGGTACTTACTAGGTGGCCAAGCTACAAACTGCCAAGCTCGCATACAGCTCTGCAACTCCCATGGCCATAAGAACGATTCCTTTTTGAGTGGTTTAGAGAAAAGGCCTCAGAAATCCGGGTGTTGAAAGTTTGAGTGACATACCTGCCATGTATATCCAGTGGCGAGACATTCACAACATATGGGACAAGAAATGTTAGACATAGAAAAAGACACCAGTAACAATTAAACTAGCAGCCTATAAGGATAAGACACAAACAGAATTCAGCATCAATGATTGTGTTCTACTCAACTCCGTGAACTTTAACTTGCAAGGACAAGAGTTTTGCAAGCTTAAATCCTTATGGTGTGGCCTATTATCCATTCATTATATGTGAATACCTGATTTTTCTTAGCTTTGCCTGTGCAAAGGTACCCTACTGATCTTGAATTTCAATTCTGAATATTTTTTGTTTATTTTTTTTCAACGAAAATGCTTCTCAGACGAATTAGTTAGTCACCTAAATAATTACTTTTAGATGGAAAAAGTGAAAATTCGTGGGTATCCCGGGTGATGTTCCTTACATTCTTTCAAATGTTGTCCGCACCTCGTTCATGTCCTTGCCGGCGACCAGAATTATGCGACGTCAGGGCTGTCAGGGTTGACAGAACCGACGGCACTGTCATTTTCGCGCGATGTCAGGCTTCCGCACGATTATAGCAAAGCCATTTTTGCTCTTTTCCGGTGCTGAAAGCATTTGACACCGAATGTAAGGAACAGCTTTCTTCGTCGAACGAAAGATTAGGTACCACCCAAACAACTTACTTCTTAAAATCCATGAACGAAATTTAAGAACACATAATTAGCAATTCTGAAAAAATCGGAATTCAAGATCAGTAGGGTATAACCATTCACCCAATCTTCCACAGAAACTGACTCAAGTTGTATTGGGATCCTATCAAGAACTTCCACAAAAGAGAGGAGCCTTGCCACTTCCCATACAAGTAGAAGAGGAGTATGTGATCAAGGACACACATGCAATATGGCCAAATCATGGCTTAAGTCTTCAAGCACCAGGGAATTGATGCATTGCATAACGTTTTGAAGTCTTACAACTATTTAAGAGATATCAAATATCTGATGTAGGCGATAGTAGCAGGCACTGGTTTACGTATTGTAACGTGTCGGGGGCTTACAGCTAAAAGGAAACAGTGTTTTTTTTAAAGACATACATGGGTCCGGAAAAACCGGCAAGAGGGCATCTTATTTACCAAATTCATGGTCCACAAAATGGAAAATTATGGATCATACATCTTTCAACCGTGTGCATTTGGGCCAACCACCCTACTTCTTGATGTCTTTCTTGATAATATTGTGATGGCTTCAACCACTCTCCAGAAGGGTAGATACAAGTGTCATAAACCATTTTGATATATTGATGTATTCTTTCAACTTCTCCATGTCTCTAGACTTTTATTCAGATGTGCCTAGGTACAACTATAACCCCTCACTCCTCCGTGGAGTTTCTAAAAGTAACTATTCACGTAGTGGCTACTCATGTTTTCCTTGGCTAAATTTTCCAAGACCCCAAGTATGTCGTATTCTTGTTTATGAATCTTCGCTCATGTATTCAACAGTTATCATGGTTTTCATGAAAGCACACCATATGGGAACAACGCATATTTGACGTCCTACAAATTTGAGTTGAGCCGCTTGTGCAAAGCCGGGTCATGATTGGTTTAGTCAGAAGACTTGAATATCAATTTGGGGTTGTGAAGAAAACGTTGGTATGTCCTTATAAGAGTCTAGAACCAATGAGGAGTTGACCGGACATTCTTGAAACATTAGTGTGTATGTGAAAACTCTGTTGATCCTTTTGAAAAGTGGTCAAACATGCCTGGACGTACTAGAATGGGATACCAAAGACTAGGGAAAGTAACTGCTATTCCCAGGGCCAATATGTGTCAAAATATAGAATTTGCAATGTAGTGGACTGTAGAAATGATTATGGCAATACGCAATCGAGGAGTTGAGGGACTCGTGTATATTGATGCCTTTAAAGTTTATGTAGGTCTCCCAACTGCTATGTGATGCATTTTATTCCTACCACTTAAAGAGAAACTTTAACATTTTGCCTCGTCATTGGTTTCCAAACATGTCCTTGACTTCATACTGATTGTTATTGTCCATTTTTATGGGTGGTAGTGGGAATACATCCCTGCCAGGGAAGTGGTTGCTGGGATCTCGGTAGAGTTTGAATCAGCTGGCATGGAAAACCAGTCAAATGATCATGTTCTCAAGCAAGTGAAGCTCGGAGACAACAGTTGTCCATACCTCCTTAATGGAAAATGGGTCCAACCACTTAGGGTTGATTTTAACGTAGTCTTGTCCTCAGTTTCTGTTGCTTGCCAAGCTATGTGTAACGCGATCACAAGCATTGAACTCGGTATCCCTCCAATGCCTGTCGGCCACTTGCTTAACATTCTTGTGTCTGTGTGATCGTTTTATGCGTCTCATCCTAAATACCACAGAATCATCGTCGTTGGATGTCTACAGCTGGTTTTCTTTTCTTTAATTGTGCAAAAATCTTGGAGTTGCAAGGATTTTGTTGTAAACCAGTCATGAAGGAAATTTTCTCGTGGCTGTGAAAGAATTACTGTTGTATGCAAGCTCGTTAATTGGTAGCTTGACCGCTTAGTCAGTGCCATATGGCTCACACATCTCTTGGAGCAGTTGTTCAAGCGTTTGACTAGTTTAATCTGTTTTCCCATCCGTTCGTAGATGGAAGGCCGTTGAAAGCTATATCTGATCGCCAAAGCAAGTCATTAGCTTGACATAATGTGCAAGTTAACCTCCCATCTTGGTTGCTAGTAATGGAGTGAGGGACACCATGTAATCAAATGACATTGTTGTGGAACAGTTGTGCTGTTTCCTTGATGTTTACCATTGTTGTCATTAGGATAAACCGTGACCTCTAGAAAACCCAGTCAAACATTACGATGATTGCAAGAAATTCCTCTTGTGTGCCTGGTTAACTTGTCACAAAGGCTATGGATACATCAGATCATGGATCCTTACGTGTTGCTAATGGTTGAAGAAAATCTAGAGGTTTGATTTTTCCCAACTTGTAGGATTAACACACGAATCACACCTAAGAGTAATTTGTAACATCAAATTGCATCTCGTCACACTACTAGTACTTCACTAGTTTCTTTAGCATCATGTCCTCACTATGGTATCCACTTAGATTAATATCACGGTACTCCTCCAATAGAATTCTCCAAAGCTCTTTGCATGGTGGTACAAAGACCTGGTGAGTAATATGTAATTTCCAGTACAAAGTTTGGAACAAGAATATGGTCTTATTGTTGCCACCAAGCCTTTTGTCATCTGGTGTACACAATCACTTGGTGTACGGGCCTTGTTGAATATGCAGTGCATTGATCTCGGCCATACAATCAAGTTGCTGACTTAACAAATCACCTGAATACAGTCCTTTTTAGGGACATTACCCAACGTTGTCGTTGGATTTGGACTCAAGGAAGTGCATTCATTGAGTTTTTTGATAAATTGATCTCACTAGGTTTTCAAACATTTGAGACATCATGATTGGTGGGGTTGACACATTGCCAGCAATTGAGATAGCACTGACACTTACTGAATGTGGGCATGATCGCCAACATCTGTTTCTTGTACATCACGTAATTGAGCTCCAGCCTACACAGTTGTTGGAACATATTCAGTTGCCTGGATATTCTTCATTACCATTGTATTGGAGTATAACAATGGTGATTGCTCAAGCATGCTCTTTGGTACCCATGATGCACTCCATCATTGGATCCATCAATCGTAAGTTTTACACCGATGCTAGATCATTCATCACAGAGGTCGGTTTCTTTTATTTGTTGTTGGTATTCAACTTGGTAGTTTTTTAAAGAGACCATAAAAAGGCATTGACACTTAGGCCTAATTGTCCATGGATCAAGGGTGATTGTTGTTTATTCCCAAGATTGCTTTGATTTTATGAATTTATTTGTACGTCTGCCAATAAGTGGCAAAAAACGTTACTTTTGGATCTGTTGTGATATGCTCGCCCCTGAAGGTGTGACAAAAAACCTTCATGAAAGACCCACTAATATCAGGCTTCTAAATACCTTATCATAGAGACTCTCTCTTTTGGAAGATTTCAAGGACTTTTTAGAGGCCTTTGTTATGTCTCTCTAACGTACATGTGTTCACCAAGATGTCCTTGAGGTAAACAGAAATAAGGAGATTGTGCTATGGATTAACTATGTTAAACGTTATTGCCATAAAAGTCACTCGGCGTAACGGGTTGGAACCTCCAGCTCCTGCACTTGGGTCGTCCTTGGAGTTCCCAGAATGGCGTCTAGAGCTCGCTCATGGGGCTTTCCCCTCCGCGTCACTCTAGGGACAATCGTCATCAATGACCCTGTGCAGGGAGACTTGAATGATTAAAGTCTCCGGAGGCCTATTTCCGTTTTTACCTCACCCCCTCGTTCTGGGTCCAAAACGAGGGGGTGTAACCTTGAACTCGTGAGTATGCACGATTTTTTTGCATTCCAAAACTCATAGTTTTCCCTAAACAAAATTGAATTTAGTTTTTGATGCGTCGGTGTGACATTGTCACGTGCGAGGCACGATCGAAGATTTCACACCGAGTCCTCTCGTGCATTCCTTGCTCCTCACTCTTGCTCTATCCCTCATGCTTGCTTTCTCTCGCAAGCAAGGAGGGCAAGCGAGGACAAGGGCACAAGGCCACAGGCCTTGGCCCTAGAGGCCTCCTAGCCTCTTAGGCCACCGATCGAGCCACCAGCTTGATCTGCGGCTGAAGGCTCGCCGACGGGTGGCCGACCGGCCACTCTACCAGTCGCAGGCCACCCAGCCAACCAGCCGCCAGCCGGCTGGTAGCCAGCGGGTAGCTGGCCACTGGCCAACCCTGGCAATAGCAAGGGGTGGCTTGCAACCACCCCCTTGCTATCGCAAGATGGGAGGGCCAAAACTGGCCCTCTCGCTACATTCCTCCCCACTTATTGTCAACCATCTCGGTTCATGAACAACAAACATGATTGTCAGTCAATGATTCATCAACATTGTAAAAGAAAGTTATTAAATTCAAACACCAGCTAAACATGAATACGTGCATGGCACTTGGAACTAAGCTGAAGCTTGTCGGTCAGTACGGCTAGCGGCCTCCCCCTTTAGGCTGGGGCGTCCGCACGACAACCATGTTGAGCCTCTCCAACCTCCTATGATTGCAGTCCATGAATGCCACCCTGCGGGAATGTTGTTCACCTTTTCTGCTAATAGGTGGTACCCCCTGACATGCGTTGATATGTGTGAGCCACCAACTCACTCTAATACTTATTGACCACCCCTGTGGGCAACCGGGATTCAGGCTCCCATGAGTTATGTTCAGGTCCACACCTGACCCAATCAACGAGGTATTCCCTAATAACCCACGACAAGAGAGTATGCTCTTCGTGCTGAAGTAGGCGAAGAACCTTGTATTGGCCATCCGTCGCAAGGACTACCGGTGGTGGCTAAACGGTTGTCTCTGCCGTGTATGGAGCCAAAATGCTTACATGAAACACGTCATGTATCTTCATACTTGGCGCAAGCAGCAATTGGTATGCCATTGGCCAGATGCGTGCAATGATGGGGAACGGCCCAATCCACTTTGGTAGAAGTTTTTGCGGCCTTGGCAACTTGAGCCAAGGATTCTTAGTGCTAAGTAACACTTTGTCACCGATTTCTAGCGAGACATCACGGCAACTTTTGTCACGACAAATTCCTTTAGTTGTATCCGGGTAGCTTGAAGGTGACCCTTAACAACCTGTAACAAGGAGTCTATGCGTTCTATAAAGGCTTGAGTGGAAGGAACCTGTCCTCTTGTACTCCCACCCTTCACCAACAAAGAGGGCACCACTGGATGTTGACCATCGTTCAACACAAACGGTGTGAACTGAGTAGACTCGATCACTGAGTTATTCACCACAAATTCTGGCGGTGCTAGGAATTTGTATCAGTCATTCATGGCAGAGTCCACGTACATGCAGAGCATTTGTTCCAAAGTACGGTTCATGCGCTATATTTTTCCGTGAGTTGGAGGGTGAAACGCTATTGATTTTTGCGACTCACTGCCAAAGTACTCGTGCATCTTTTGCCAGAACTTACTAGCAAGTTTTCAACCTCGATGGGAGATAATGCGCAACGGCAAGCCGTGGTACTTTACGACATCCTCAAAGAAGAGACACGTGGTCTCCTCTGTGTTCACATCAGTGGCCATAGGAATTAAGTGTGTCATCTTTGTCAACAGATCCACAACCACTAGTATTGCATTGTGGCCACGGGCCGTGTTGGGAAGACTAGTAACAAAGTCCATGCTAATGCACTCCCATGGAATCCCAGGAATGGGAAGCTGTTGGAGGAGTCCAGCAGGCTTCTTGTTACAAGCCGTGTTTCAAAGACATGGACCGCATGTCATGCAATACGTACAGAAATCGACACACCATCCTTGCCACCAATATTGGTCTGAAAGTGCTTGTCCGTTCTGTCAATGTCCCACATGACCAGTGATCGGTGGGTCATGGAACTGGGAGATAATCTTCGCTCAAAGGTCCCCCATGTCTGGCACAACAATTTGTTCACTATGCGAAAAGATTCCTGTGGTCTCCACCAATCCATACTTGTCTAGATTTTTAGAGGCTTGAAACCAATAATACACGTAGTATCCCATCCGGATTCTGTTGAAGAAACCGTTGTAGTAGATAATCTCCCGAGGTGGTTTCCGTAGAGGTACAGTGGGCTGAGGTGTTTGCACGGTTGCCGTCGCAATGGCCATTAAATACCCACGGACCTCGGTGGTTGCTTTAATGTCCACAGGCTGTCAGCATAATGGATCGGCCACATTGTTGCATCTTGGCCGATATTCTCATGTGAACGGGAATCAGCTCAGGTATTCTCTCCAACGCATCTGTCGTCGTGGTAGGATCAGTTCTGTTTGGAAAAACACCATTAGGTTATGGTCGGTCACGACCGTCACACCCCCTTCAGCACACTTGAGGTAGTAAGGTCACATCTTCAAAGCGTGTACTAACGTATGGAGCTCTTGATCTCCAGTCGTGTAACACGTTTTCGCGGGGATGAGCTTCTGGCTCTCATACGCAACTGGGTGACCATTCTGCATGAGGACGGCTCTAATTCCTACTACCGATGCATCACATTGAACCTCCCATGGATGCAATGGATCAGGAAGAGCTAAGACAGGCATTGAGGATAGAAGCCCTTTGACTTTGAGAAAAGCATTCTCGTAAGAAGATGTCCATTCCCAGCTCACGTCTTTTCGCATGAGCCTGGTTAGCGGTGCTATCAGGGTCGAATACCCTTGCATAAACCGTTGAAAGTAGTTTACAAGGATGAGGAAAGATCGCATCTGACCAACATTTTCTTGGTGTGGCCAGTCTACAACGGCTTGGACCTTTCATGGGTCGACGAGGGTGCCGTCCTTACCGACAATGTGTCCAAGGTATTCGAGCTCATCTTGTGCAAACTTGTACTTGCTCACTTTTGCATAGAACTTCTGTTCTCAAAGGATTGCGAGGACTTTGCCTAGGTGTTCTATGTGCTCTTCCATGGATTTGGAAAATACCAGGATATCACCCATGTAAACCAAGACAAACTGATTGAGTTGCTTGGCAAACGTGCGATTCTTTTCTCCTTGGAAGGTTGCTAGGGTATTTGCAAGCCCAAAGCATAACACTCAGAAGTGATAGTGTTCCATGTGCGTTCAAAACATGGTTTTGGACACATCCTCTTCCGTGATGTGGATTCAATAGTACCCTTGAGAAAAATCCAAAGACGAAAATCGTTTTGCCCCTTGGAGTTGGTCAAATAGGTCCTCAATCCGTGGTAAGGGGAATTGGTTTTTCACTGTCAGCTTGTTCAAAGCCCGGTAGTCTACGCCACATGCGTAAACCACTATTAAGTCTGCACACGGATCCTGGGATCCATGGGAACTATCCACGGATACCGGATCCAGAACCGGATCCTCGCATCCGGATCCAGGTTCCGGGATCTGGTTGGTAATCTCGGATCCTAACCGGATCCTTAGGGGGAGGGGGGGAGGGGGAAGGGGGAGGAAAAAATAGCAAAACTTCTTACTCAAGTCTATCACAGATCCATGAAACTAGCTCGTTGAAGTTCAAACAGTCATTTCCGCGTGCCGCACTTAACATGCACACTTGAACGAAGCATGACAGTGCATCAGACGTGGACCACCACAACTTTTGGCGCGAAGTTCTGGAGGTCCACGTCCAACGCACACGACCGACCCTCACATGAGGGCCGGCCTCAATGGCCACATCCTGACGGGCATGGACGTTCCAACGGTGTGGATCAACTATGTCAGGATTTGGGAGCACAGTTATGCATCCAATTGCATGTGCTCCCATAATAGCACAATACACTGTTATTAGAGGACTTGTGAACCCTCCAAGTACAGGATTTGTGAGTACTCCCATAAAGCGTGCTGCGCTAGGCTCCTCCCTGGGACGAGTCGTGCATACTAAGCATGCGTAACTCCTCTCACGGAGGAGTCGAGCGTGCCCTGCACAGACATTGATTTTTTCCACGTAAGTCAGGCTGGATCCGACACACAGGAACCGTGGATCCGGGTCCCGCATCCGTGAATACCTGGATCCGCGAATCCATGGATCTGGAATCCTGGTTCTGGATCCAAGCCCAGGATCTGTCCCACGGATTCGGATCCACCTCAAGATCCATGGATAGGATCGGTGTGCAGCCTTAACCACTATCTGTCTTCTTGACAACAAGTATTGACGCACCGTACGGCGAGCTACTTGGCTCAATCCATCCTTTTGCAGCGTACTCTTTGATTTGGCATTTGGCCTCTCGCCTTTTTGCTAGACTAGGTGGTAAATGGTTCTGAATGGAGGAGTCGCCTCCGGTTTCAGCGGAATCGTGTGGTCCATGTGTCGTTCTGGTAGAAGCCCAGCCAGTCGGTGTTGGAATGAATCCAAGAACTCCGCCAATAGAGATTTGATCTCTTGTGGCATGTCTCCCTTCATGTCATCCCCCACTTTATGCAGCTAGGCCAAGAAGTACCAAAAACCTTGTTGAATACGTCTCTTGGCCTACATCCCAAACAAGCTGGCATGGACTTTGAGTCGGGTCGGCAACATTTCTGTACTTGGAATCAACGTAAAGCGATGCTGTCCTTTTCAAAGGATCAAAAACTTTGATTCAAAGCACAGTAGAGCCTTGTCTTCACGGATCTATGGATTTCCTAGCACCACGTCCAATGGGTCAAGAAGGTTGAGTACCTTCAATGTGACACTCTGTGTGTACCCTTGAATACGAATTCTCACTTTGCAAGTACCGATCACAGGCACTACATGGTTGTTACCGACAAAAACTGCGCCATTTGATGGCTCGTACTTTAGGCCAACCTTTCAGTTAAATCCAAGGCTAACAATGGAGTCATCTCCTCCAATGTCAGCAAGTTTGTTCACAGGAGCAACAGGTAGGTGTCCTTTGAACTGCATCGTCATGTTGCCTCCACTTTTCCGAGTGAATAGGCTAGATGATGGAAAGCCGAGTTCATGATGAACACAAAATCTAGATGGCGGAAGCCATAGCTCCCATGATTTACCTACTCGAGTCCACATCTTGTGGGCACATGTGAATTCATCTAGCACCTTCCAGTCTTGAAGTTTTACCAGGTTGAAATCATCGATAATAGGTATCGCGAATGTGATTGAACTCATTGCTTTGAGGGTGTTTGCTTCAATCACTGTGTTACACAATTCTTGCACAATGGTCGGTGTCGCCACCACTAAGCAGGTTCGATCATGCATCTAATTTGGTGATGCAAGATTTAATGGGTAATGTTGATCATCAAGTGCGGAATGAGGTTCAATGAGAGAAGAGAACCAACAGAGAAATTTGAACTCGTAAGAAAATCAGATTGTTTAACATCCTTATTTGAAAACATGAACCCACACTCGTGATCCAGTTTTACCACTGAGTGATCCCCACTAACGTCACCCAGGGGTGGGGAAAACCCATCAAACGGCCTTGTCCGTTACCACGGCTGGACCCATTGCTACAACCGCAACCCTGTCCACAGCCTTGTCTGCATCCTCTTGCTGTAGCCTCCCCATGAGGTGATGTTGTTGCGGCTAACATCGCAGGCTCTTGTCCACAACCAGCAACCTCAGGGAACTGACCCCTAAAGTGACCAGGCTGCATACAGTTGTGGCAGAGTCCGTTGAGGAATGCTATGTTGTGATGCTCACGCAACGCCTACAGCTCATCATTGTCGCGGCTGCACTTGTTGTTTAAGGTCTTGTATCCGCCAGTCTTCTTGACTGGAGGGTTTGTAGGCCACTTGCCTTTGGCCCCACCCCGCTTCCTTGCTGCTCCTCCAGCCCCCGTAGTGTCCATGCATATGTCGCGGCCTTGGTGTGCATGCATGTTTGGCCGTGCTTCGGAGTAGTGCTTCGGGTTCGCCAAATACACCTCACTCATGTAGTCCCGCAACTCCCTCCAGCTTGTCCAAGCCTGGCCAGTTGTCGTTTTGGTGGTCTTGTCCTTCACCTTCTTGCTGGCAAGACCGTCACGCAAGTACTCCAAAAGTATGCATAAAAGGTACTTGAAGGTCAGAGTCCCATTGCCCTTGGTGAATCTGTTGGCTTCCTCCACGAGTGTTGTGAGCTCGCTCAAGTAGGCTTCGAGCGAGCCACTCAGCTGCTTGAAGTCCTTTATTTTGTGAAAGGAGTGTTGTGCCTCCTCACGCTTGGTACAATTCATACGCATGATCATATAGATGGCCTCCCACAGCATGACCTGCCACTCGAGGTGCGGCTGCTGCACAGTCCACTCCTTGACCACATACTTGAAGAGCTTTTCTTCAAGCCATCGTGGCGAGGTCGCCCCACTAGCTAAGTGGAGCCTTGTGGACACGTAGAACGTGCTCCATGTGATTTAGCCAGTCGGTCAGCTTCACGCCCTTCCGGAAGATCTCCACAATGTGGAGGAGGGTGGTGTTCATGACCGGCCCTGAAGTCGTCGAGGTAGGCACCTTGTCGCTGTCACCGATAGTCACATCAGCAGTTGCGGCACAATGTGCTTGATGCTACATCCGCACTTGGGTCACAATCTACAATGCCTTGTCGAGGTCGTTGCATTGGTGTCTTGCATCATGGGCGGCCAGGCGCTACAGCTCGTAATCACGGTCGAGGTCCATGATGCTCTATCCGACGTGGGCTAGCAAGTTGGCGAATGCAAAATTGAGCTCTGATGTCATCAAAGCATCAGTAATAGCCTCCTGGACCTCGCGTTGTCCGTGCACCTTTACCCACTATACGAAGGTACGGTTCGCGTACACGCCTCCAAGGAGTCCCACTTTTCTAAGGAGGCTGTGGTCAACGACGACGCTTGAGTGGGTGCTGGTCTGCCCCATTGCGGCCACATCGTAAGAAGGGGGGTCCGCCCCCACTTCTCCAGGTGGTGTTGTACTTCCACCATCTGTGGTGATCTTGGGCCGGCCCGCTGCCTCGGCGGCCAACTCGTTGGCGGGTGGCCAGCCGGTCACTTGAAGGCTCGCTGGCGGGTGGCCGGCCGGTCACTTGACCGATCGCCGACCACCCAGCCGGCCTGCTGCTGGCCGGCCGTTAGCAAGCGGGTTGCTGGCCACCGGCCAACCCTTGCAATAGCCAGGGATGGCTTGCAGCCACCCCCTGGCTATCGCGAGATGGGAGGGTCGAACCGGCCCTCCAGCTACACTCGGGCATTCATGAGTCCAAACGACATAACCGTGAACTTAAAGTACATGTAGCAAGTGTAAACCACTATCTCCTTGATTATTCTGATACCTGGATCTAGTGATGATTGCTCCATGGGTCGATTTGGTTGAAAAAATGTGATCCTCGGTGTCATTTGGAAGGATTTTCTTCTCATAAACGAGAATGGTTCTTGATGTTTGTTTCATTCAACGCTCAATAATCCACATAC
The DNA here is from genome assembly GCA_023375785.1 of Penium margaritaceum. NCBI lineage: Eukaryota > Viridiplantae > Streptophyta > Zygnematophyceae > Desmidiales > Peniaceae > Penium > Penium margaritaceum. Next base: position 396,871 of record SZWC01000468.1, read on the forward strand.
ATTCCCATTTATCTGGTTTTCTATTTCATGAAAGGCACCACAACTTATGTCTGGTTTTGAGCTCCCATGCTGGCATGGATGGACAAATGAAGCCCTACTCGATCATCTCATTGTCGAACTCATTTTTTTAGCTCTGTCAGCTTGTAGTCGTTCACCTGAAAAGATCCCCTTGATCGTCAGTCGCTGTCCAATTAAAGGGCGGTTTGATGGTCAATGGTCCATAGTAGACGTAGCTCTCGATATAGTTCATCAAGAAACAACCATACAAAGAACTAATTTGACGGTGCAAATTCCTTGACTAAAGCTGAAAATTGTGCCCATGTCAATGTTGTTGAGTCTGGTACATCAGTTGTTATGAATAATCCCTCCTTCACTTGTTCTGCATGGAGTAGCTACACATGAGCTCCTTGTAATAGATATTTCTTGGTTGCATCAAGATTCTCTTATGCACCATGTCGTTCCTCCTTAATTGTTATGCATACCTGCAACTATGCTGTGGGTCGACCAATCAAAGGTTGGTATCGTCTTCTGCTGTCAATGTTACTATTAACCTCTGTATCAGTCTATTCCACATGAGGATCAAACTAGTAAAGTAAACACCACCAAAGGATGTTTTTGTAGTCACTCATAGGATAACTCTTCATGTATTTGTATCCCATGAGCCTTTGATTTGTGGCCAGAGTGGTTTACATAGCTGGCAAGTTTTCATTCATCCATAGATGGTTCTTTGTTTAAACACTTGGTTTAGTCTTCAAACCCGGCTACCAAATCACGTCAACACAAATAAAGCTACAAGCTCTCCTGTAGCGGCCCTTCCTCCACGCTGAAGCGAGGGGTGGTTGCATACCACCCCTCGCGTCAGTGAAAGGTGGCCGACGGCCAGCACTTCGCTGGCCGCCGGCCAGCTGGCTGCCGGCCGGCCACCAGCCGGCCAGCCGCCAGCCGTCGATCGCGGGCTGAGCCCAATCGGTGACTGAGGGCCCGCGAGAGCCTCAAGGACGAGGCCTCGTGGCCTCGTGCCCTCGCCCCCGCTCGCCCTCCTTGCAAGCGAGCGAGCCAGGACGAGGGAAGAGGACGAGGGACGAGAGACGAGAGAAACTGGAGAAAACTTGCCAGCGTGTCTCGTACGAGACGATTTTGAGCCAGAACGTCAAAACATAAATCAAGGTTTGTTTGCCACAAAAATCGACATGAAACAACAAAATAACTCGTGTAAACACATGAGTTTGAGGTAAAAAAACCCCGGTTTGGGTCCCAAAACTTGGGATAGGGTTAAAACGTAAATGGGTCTCTCGAGACTTGAAATATTCGGGTCTCCCTGCTCTGGGTCGTTGATGACAATGGCCCCTCAGTCCTGTGAAGGGGGTAAACCCGTGACGCAGACTGAGAACGCCATTCTGCAAACTCCGACAATGACTTCAGAGCAGGAGCTGGAGGTTCGACCTATTACAGGGGTTCTTAGAGCCAAACAACCATTGTGACCACGGGTTCGATGGAAACGGCGGCTACATCCGATGTAAAATGCTGCCGATAGCTGCAAGCAGTAGTAAAAATGCCAAAAGGGACTACATCATCTACACCTAACGGGTTGAAGTGTCGTTAAGTGTGTTGGAGAGCTCAAAAGGATCTCTACTTGGTTGAGCCTCTTCCCTCCAGTCTCTCCTCATATCGGGGGGACCTAAGGGATTTCTGTGGGACGGGGTGGGGAGTGCCTACCCCCAAACCACCAAGTTTTCCCCTTGTTTTCAAGGTTCCCTCCTCCCTCCATCTAAAAGATTGGGACATCATTTTTTCCCAAGGCCAGCAGCTCTCACGACCTGAGAGCACCCAAAAAAGGAGGAAGGACAACACCTTAAAGATTTTGGCGACTTCCCAAACGTCGCCGGATCAAGGAAGACGCTGCCAAAGGGTGCAAGGAGCACAAATACTCAAGAGGATGCCAAGGAAGACAAGAAGACAAAGGGAGGCGCAGAAGTTAGAAGAGGGAGTAAAGGAGTTGCTAGGATTTACTACAACTCCTTTGCCATTCTTTGCCTTTGTCTTGTGAGCGACACTCACATTCATTTTGTCATTCCTTTGTATTTTAATTTTCTGTTATCCTAGGTACTAGTCCTTGCCAATCGCCATGAGTCACGGCTTAAGATGTCTAGGTTCAAAAACCACGACCTTGTGCCGACGTGGCGGCCCAGGAAAAGAGAAATTGGATTTACAACTGTCTCACCGATCGTGAGAGTAAGGGGTTTGTGGGAGGCAGTTCCTCCTTAACGTTGTGGGGTGATCCTCACAAAAATCTTCACGTGCTAGTTGCACGAGCGACGAGATGGCAAGTGCTAGACTGTCCAAGACCAACAAGGACAAGGTGGTGATGTCCTCACCACACGCCCTCGGCGGACTCCAAATTTTGGGAGCCGCCACCGCGAGCACGGTTGCCAATCCAAAGGCAACCGTACCGCCTAAGCCAACTGAACCGCCTAGGGTCACCATACCTCCTAAGGCAACCAACGTCAACCTCGGCGACACCAAGAAGCATGCGGAGGCCAAAAAAGTACTCGACGAGCACGTGGACAACCCCCACGCGACAGACGACGCGATGGAGGAGGATCTCCTGAGGATGCTGATGAGGAGCACGACGCCAACGATGGCGAAGGAGACAAGGATTGTGACCATTGCCATTGTCGTGCAGCAAACTCAAGCCGATTGCTCAAGAAGGATAAGGTGCCCGCCGCATCGCCTGAAGTTGCCGATGGCAGTGAGACTACCAAGAGCAGCAAGGACGCTGAAAGCAGTCACATGGGAAGTTCCTGCGAGAACAAGCCGCATAATGACGCCACGAAGGCAACTCATAGTGATCGTCGTTGGCTCGCAAAGTTTGGCACTTAGGCGGTAGGCCGACTCAAGATCACCGCCGACGGTGGAGATACGACACCACTCGGAGGAATGGGGACGGACCCTCCTTCCTACGATGTGGCCGCGATGAGGCAGGGCAGCGCCCACTCAAGCATCGTTGCCGACGACAGTCTCCTCCAAACGGTGGGACTCCTTGGAGGTGTGTACGCAAACCATACCCTCCTGTAGTGGGTAAGGGTGCACGGACAACGCGAGGTCCTGAAGGCTATCGCCGATGCTCTAACGACATCATAGCTCAAGTTCGCGTTCGCCAACCTACTGGCCTACGTCAGGCAGAGCATCAAGAACCTCAACCGTGATCGCCAGCTGCAGCGCCTAGCCGCCCATGAGGCAAGCCGCCGATGCAACGACCTTGACAAGGCGTTGCAGAGCGTGACCCAGGTTCGGATGCAGCAGCAAGCGCAGCGTGCCGCAGCTGCGGATGCCACTGTCGGTGGCAGCGACGACTTGCCTACCTTGACGACTTCGGGGCCGGTCATGAACACGTCCTTCCTCCATAGTGTGGAGATCTTTTGCAAGGACGTGAAGCTGACCGACTGGCTGAATCGCATGGAGCACATTCTACGTATCCACAAGGCTCCACTCAGCCAGTGGGACGACCTTGCCACGACGCGGTTTGAAGACAAACTCTTCAACCATGTGGTCAAGGAGAGGAGTGTACAACAGCCGCACCTCGAGTGGTAGCCCATGCCATGGGAGGTCTTCTGTGCGATCAAGCGTAAGAAGTGCACCCAACATGAGGAGGCGCAACGTGCCTTCCACAGGATCAAGGACTTCAGGCAGCTGGGCAGCTCGCTCAAATCCTACTTGAGCGAGTTCACCGTACTCGTGGAGGAAGCCAAAAGTTTCACCGAGGGTGATGGACTCAGACCTTCAAGTACCTGGAGTGCATGCTGCTGGAGTACTTGTGTGATGGTCTGGCCAGCGAGAAGCTGAAGACAAGACTACTAAGAAAACCACTGGCTAAGCTTGGAGGGCATTGCGCGACTACATGAGCGAAGTGTATTCGCTGAACCCGAAGCACTACTCTAATGCACGACCAAACGCGCGGGCATATCAAGGCCGCGACATTCGCATGGAAGCTATAGGGTCTAGTGGATCAGCTAGACAATGAGGCGGGGCCACAGGCAAGCAACCCGCAAACCCTCCAGCCAAGAAGGCTGGTGGACACAAGGGCCCCAATAACAAGTGCAGCCGCAAGAACAGCAGGCGGGCGGTGAGCGTCGCAACGCAGCCTTCTGCGAAGGGCTCTCGCACAACTGCATGCAGTCGGGCCACTTTAGGGCTCAATACCCTCAGGCTGCTGGTGGTGGACAAGAGGCCACGACGGTAGCTGCAGAAGCAGGACCTCGTAGGGAGGGTGCAGAAGGAGGCCGCGGACAAGGCCGTGGACAGGGTCGCGGTCGCAACAATGGACCCGGCCGTGGTAACGAACAATGCCGTGGGGCGGTTTTTCCCCACCCCTGAGTGACGTTAGTGGGGACCACTCAGGGGTAAAACTGGATCACGAGTGCGGATTCATGTTTTCAGATGAGGATGTTCAACAATTTGAGTTTTAACGAATTCAAATTTCTTCGTTGTTTTCTCTCCTTTTGTTGAAGCGCATTCTACACTTGCTGGCCGACATTACCTACTAAACCTTGCATCTCCGGACGAGATGCATGATCGTACATACTTTGTAGTGACGACACCGACCATTGTGCAAGAGTTTTGTGACACAGTGATTGAAGCAAATGCCCTCAAAGCAATGAGTTCAATCCCGTTTGCCGTACCTTTCGTTGACGAATTCGACCCAGTCAAATTTAAAGACTGGAAGGTGCTAATCGAATTCACACATACCCACAAGATGTGGACTAGATTGGGTGAATCATGGGAGTTGCAACCCTCGTCATACAGATTCCATGTTTATCACAAACTCGGCTTCCCGTCGTTGAGTCTGTTCACTCGAGAGAGTAGAGGCAACATGATGATGCAACTCAAAGGACACCTAGCTGGTGCTCCCGTGAACGTACTTGCTGACACTGGAGGAGACGGCTCTTTTGTTAGCCTTGGCTTTACCCAACAGGTTGGCCTGAAGTACGAGCCATCGAATGGCGCAGTTGTTGTTGGTGACAATCGTACTGTACCCATGATCGGTACTTGTATAGCAAAAATTTGTATTCAAGGGTACACACAGAGTATCACGTTGAAGGTACTCAACCTTCTTGACCCGTTTGACGTGGTGCTAGGCGATCCCTTGCTTCATGAGAACAAGGCTCTAATGTGTTTTGAATCAAAGCGTTTGATCCTCCAAAAAGGAGAGTGCCGCTTTACGTTGATTCCGAGTACGGAAGTATCACCAACCCAACTCAAAGTCCGTGCTAGCTCGTCTGCGATTCAGGTCAAGAGATGTATTCGACAAGGTTGTGGGTACTTCTTAGCTCAGTTGCAGAAAGTGGAGGACAACGTGAAGGAAGATACGCCACAAGAGATCAAATCCCTATTAGCATAATTCTCAGATGTATTCCAAGACCCGCCGGTTGGGCTTCCACCATAAAGACACATGGGCCACACGATTCCGCTGCAACTGTAGGCGACTCCTCCGTTCAGACCCATGTATCGCCTTAGTCTAGTAGAAAGGCAAGAAGCCAAACGCCAAATCAAAGAGTACCTTGAAAAAGGATGGATCGAGCCAAGTAGCTCGCCGTACGGTGCGCCGATCCTTTGTGTGAACAAAAAGGATGGTGGTTTATGCATGTGCGTGGATTACCAAACGTTGAACAAGTTGTCGGTGAAAAATCAATTCCCCTTACCGCGGATTGAGGACCTTTTTGACCAACTCCAAGGGGGCAAAAGTGTTTTTGTCCTTGGATTTATCCCAAGGTACCTGTCAAATCCGCATCACGGAAGATGATGTGTCCAAAACCGCGTTTTGAACGCATATAAGACACTATCAGTTTTGAGTGTTATGCTTCGGGCTTACAAATGCACCGCAACCTTCCAATGAGAAATGATCCGAACATTTGCCAAGCAACTCGGTCAGTTGTCTTGGTTTACCTACATGACATCCTCGTTTTCTCCAAATCAATGGAAGAGCACATAGAACATCTACGCGGAGTTCTCACAATCCTTCGGGAACAGAAGTTCTATACGAAAGTGAGCAAGTGCAAGTTTGCACAAGATGAGCTTGAATACCTTGGACACATCATCGGCAAGGACGGCATCCGAGTCGACCCACGAAAGGTCCAAGCCGTTGTGGACTGGCTACGCCCCCAAAATGTTGGGCTGATTTGGTCTTTCCTCGGCCTTGCAAACTACTTTCGACGGTTTATGCAAGGGTATTGGACCCTGGTAGCACCGCTAACTAGGCTCACGCGAAAAGACCTGCATTGGGAATGGACATCTGATTGCAAGAACGCTTTTCTCAAAGTCAATGAGCTTCTATCCACGGCACCCGTCCTAGCTCTTTTGAATCCATCGCAACAGTGAGAGGTTCGATGTGATGCATCGGTAATAGGACTCGGAGCCGTCCTCATGCAGAATGGTCACCCAGTTGCGTAAGAAAGCCAAAAGTTCATCCCCGTGGAAACGAGATACACAACGTGAGATCAAGAGCTCCTTGCGATAGTACACACTTTAAGGATGTGGCGTTGCTACCTCGAGGGTGCTGAAGGGGGTGTGACGGTCGTGACCGACCATACCCCATTGGTTTTTTGTCAAACCCAACCAAACCTTTCAAGACGGCAAGCGCCTTGGAGTGAATACTTGAGCCGATTCTCGTTCTCATGGGAATACCGGCTTGGACGCATCAATGTGGCCAATCCACTAAGCCGACAGCCTGTGGAATTTAAGGCAACCACCGAGGTCGATGGGTATTTCATGGCCATTGCGACAGCAACCGTGCTAACACCAGAACCCCTTGCACCCTTGCGGAAACCACCTCGAGAGATTGTCCACTACAATAGTTTCGTAAACAGGATACGGATGGGATACTGCGTGGATTCTTGGTTTCAAGACCCTCGAAATCTAGACAAGTACGGATTGGTGCAGGCCGCAGGAATCTTCTGGCACAGAGAACAAGTTGTGCCAAACTCGGGAGACCTTCGAGCGAAGATTATCTCCCAGTTCCACGACATGCAGACCGCAGGTCATGTGGGACCTCGAAAAACTGGACAGGCACTCTTGGACCACTATTGGTGGCCAGGATGGAGTGTCGATATCCGTAAGCATTGCACGACATGCGATCCATGTCTTTGGAATAAGGCTCGTAACAAAAAGCCTACTGGACTCCTCCAACAGCTTCCCATTCCAGGGACTCCATGGAAATGCGTCAGCATGGACTTCATTACTAGTCTTCCAGACACGGCCCATAGCCACGATGCAATACTAGTGGTTGTGGATCCTTTGACAAAGATGACACACTTCATTCATACAACCACTGACGTGAATGCAGAGGAGACCGCTCGCCTCTTGTTTAAGGGTGTCGTATAGTACCATGGCTTGTCGTTGCGCGTCATCTCCGATCAAGATAAAACATTTGCTAGTAAGTTTTGGAAAAACATGCACTAGTACTTCGGTAGTGAGTCGCAAATGTGGACAGCGTTTCACCCTCAAACTGACGGACAAACAGAGCGCATGAACCAAACTCTGGAACAAATGCTCCGAATGTACGTGGACCCTACCATGAATAGCTGTGACAAATTCCTAGCACCAGCAGAGTTTGCGGTGAATAACTTGCTGAACGAGTCTACACAGTTCACAACGTTTGTATTGAACAATGGTCGGCATCCAGTGGTGCCCTCTTCATTGGTGAAGATTGGGAGTATAGGAGGATAGGTTGCTTTTGCTCAAGCCTTTGCCGAGCGCATAGACTCCTTGTTACAAAAGGCGAAGGGTCACCTTCAAGCTGCTCGACAACGAAAAAAGGCATATGCCGACAAAAGTCGCCCTGAGGTTTTGTTTGTCATCGGTGACAAAGTGCTTCTAAGCACTAAGAATCTTTGGCTGAATTCGTCAGGGGCACGAAAACTTCTACCGAAGTGGATTGGGTCGTTTCCCATCGTTGCACACATCGGGCCGGTGGCATACCGGTTGCTGCTTCCGCCGAGTATGAAGATATTTGACGGGTTTCATGTGAGCCTGTTGGCTCCATACACGGCAGAGGTAGCCGTTCAGCCACCACCGACAGTACTTGCTGCCACAGTCAATACGAGGTCCTTCGCCTACACCAGCACCGAGAGCGTACTCTCCGGTCGTGGGTTGTTAGGGAATACCTTGTTCATTGGGCCGGGTGTGGACTTGAACACAACTCATGGAAGCCCGAATCTCGGTTGCCAACAAGGGTGATCAACGAGTATTAGAGCGAGCTGGCAGCTCGCACAGATCGACGCATGTCAGGGGGCACCACCTAAACGCGGAAAGGTGAACAACATTCCCGCAGGGCGGCATTCATGGACTGTGACCATAAGAGGTTGGAGATGCCCAACATGGTTGTTGCGCGGACGCTCCAGCCTGAAGGGAGGAGGCCGCTAGCCGTGCTGACCTACAAGCTGTAGCTTAGGTACAAGTACCATGCACATTTTCATGTTTAGCTGGTGATAGAAATTATTAATTTTCTTTCACAATGTTGATGAATCACTAAACTGGCAATCCTGCTTGTTGCTCATGAACCGAGACGGTTCGTAACAAGTGGGGAGGAATGTAGGGGGAGGGCCGGTTCGGCACTCCCTCCTCGCTGAAGCGAGGGGTGGTTGCGCACCACCCCTCGCGTCAACGAAGGCTAGCCGACGGCCAGCACTTCACTGGCCACCGGCCAGCTGGCTGCCGGCCGGCTGGACGGCCGACGGCCGGCCGAGTGACCGGCCGGCCACCAACCGGCCAGCCGCCGACCGTCGATCGCGACCTGAGCCCGATCAGTGGCTGAGGGCCCGCGAGGGCCTCGAGGGTGAGGCCTCGTGGCCTCGTGCCCTCGCCCCTGCTCGCCCTCCTCGCAAGCGACCGAGCGAGGACGATGGAGGGGGACGAGGGACAAGAGACGAGAGAAAATGGTACAAAATCGCCAGCATGTCTTGCACGTGACGATTTCCTGCCAGAACGCCAAAACATCAATCAAAGTTCGTTTGCGACAAACGTTGACATAAAATAAGAAAACAACTTGTACGAACACACGAGTTCGAGGTAAAAACCCCGGTTTGGGTTTCAAAACCAGGGATAGGGTTAAAACGGAAATGGGCCTCCGGAGACACGAAGTATTCGAGTCTCCCTGCTCTTTGTCGTTGATGACAATTGCCCCTCAGTCCTACGAAGGGGATAAACCCATTCGCGGACGCGAACTGAGAACGCCATTCTGCGAACTCCGATGACGACTTTAGAGCAGGAGCTGGATGTTCGATCCGTTACATCTCGCCTTGTTTAGTATCTCTGATACAATTTTTTGGGTTTTCAACCCCTTTATTTCAATTTACCACATGTTGGTCGTCGATGTACCACTCACCAAACTTTTAGATCATAACAATCCTCACGTTTGGCATTGTGATCTGTTCATGCTGGAGTTTGATTGTTATAGACCTTTTTTACGGCACAAGAGCTTTGTCGTCTACTCTTGCCCTCGGCCATTTTCCAACTCTGATTCAATCTGGGACTCCCCTCCCTTGTTTGACATGATGTTGATTTTTGGGAAAACTATGTGAAACATGGCACGACTTAATACAATTTCAGAAGGGCCATTCATCTTCTAGTTTGTTAGCTTTGATGGAGGTTTTCTTTTATTGCCATTCATGATCCGTGACAAGATTTGTGGCTTTGGGTTCGCTATGCATTGGATTTCTACATCAAAGCGTTTTGTTGAGTTTTGTCAATCCAGTCTATTGTTACAGTCATTTGCAGAAGGTAATCCTAGATCGATAGTATTGCAATGAATCGTCGAATGTCATATTTGAGGTTGCTCTTGTGAAGGAAATGTAGTACGTGAGAAACGATGTGGCTACCGGTGATGATGTCGTGGAAACACTGCATACATCATGCCATGTTTGAGAGGGGACACACTTGTTACATTTGCACTGTGGGTCCCTTCCAATTTGCAAGATTTAACGGTTGAGAACGGACTGGCTGGTTTTGGGCTTCACTCGATAGATGAGTGTTCCTCTTTGTGAGCACTGCTTCTCTATCACGTGAACAATGAAGCTCCTCCATTGCTGTGTTGAGTTGAGGAAAATGGTTATTGAGGTAATTGAGTGCCAAACATTTCTGGTACATGTCCTTGTTGATTCACACTTGTTAGCTTGTACCTCTTGTCGTTGCTCCACATGCTCTCTCGACGGAAAACAGCGCAAACAATGGATTCGTCGAGGTCGACGGTTCGTTTCCAAGTTGGTTGTTAGAGTTCTTTGTCCGGTGCCAATCGTTAAGTAGCCTGCCACATTTGCCACTATTGCTGCTTGGAGTGGTCAGAGAGGTTTATGCATTATGTCTTGTCCATCCATTGTCAAAGTCTTCACTGAGTTAACGCTATTCTTAGCCGGACGTGCTTGCTCTTTTCGTCGTCATCGTCTCGAGGGCTACATGATTTCTTTATAGCAATGATGAGCTGAAGCCATGAGTGAGGTTGTCGCGTAGGGGTGAAGTCGTTGGATGCGAATCCAGTGTTGGATGTCACGATACGAAGATCATGTGAAATGAAACATAGATGGTGAACATGTAGAAGTTGTAGAGCAACAGGCGATCGGGAAAAAATGCTCGAGTAATAAGGGGAATTCGATCTTATTTGGTGGAATGGTCATGCACATATCTTGTAGTGCCGGAACAAGAACGACGCACACTTGAGGTTGAAGGCATACAACTCGAGCAACGCATGTGAAGCAAGTGGCTGTTCTGAAAATCCACGAATGGGCGGTTTCGATAATATCAGTTATGTCTTTGAAGTTCTATAGCGATGTTTTCAAGTCATTTGGACAATTCACAAAAGCAATGGAAAAAACGCCCACTTATGGATTTTAAGGATTTGAGTAGTCCTGGGATGTAGCACCCTGTCCCAATACCTTATTCTTGTTAACTGTTCCCGATTTTGCTCGTGTAACAATTGAAATGTATGTATAATGTTTGTTCCCTGGGGTTCCGTTGAAACATGTTTAGAGATATGGGTATGTGGATGATGCATTCAGGAGAATGGGTTTGACGGAGAGTTGTCCTGCAGGATTATATGGTCGACAAAGCTACGAGGTACCCCGTTCCGGATTTTCGAAAACGCTATCGACCCCGTTCGAAGGATTTTGATCTCCATTCGCCCCGTGTTTTGATTTTCGATCTCCATAAGCCCCGAATTCAAAACTTTGATTTCAGGACGCCCCGCAGCCAGAGTGCCGGTGGCAAGGTACCCCGTCGGGTACGTGGTCATTGTCCAGACATTTCCATTTTGCGAATTTAGTGTAATCTCTCAATATAGAAATGTTATTATCATGAAAAACATATGTGAAGTAAATGAGACCTTCCAAAAATGCGGGGGGGGAGGGGGGGTGGACGGATACATTGCACATCATTGCAACAGCCTCACCCCGGAGGGGCGTCGTCGCTGTCATCGTCATCGCTGTTGTAGCCGTCATTACTGTCGTCATGTGCTGATGTGACTGGTGCAGCGCTGAGGGCCTCCTCCAACTGTATCGCCTCCCGTATGCATGCAAGCTGCTGTGCTGCATGCTGCCACACGGACTGCGCTGCGTCGAGACGCGTGTGCAGTTCGTCGAGCTCAGCTGCGGCAGCCTGCCGGCTAGCTGCATCTACCGCGTGCAGGCGGTCAGTCGCGGAATGAATCTGATGGTGGACCTCCATCATGTGCACGTCGGCGCGATTCACTGCCTCCTGCATCCTCGTCTCCTAGTCGCGTAGGAAGCTCTCCACTCCAATAGGCGACTCAGTTGCTGCCTGATCACCAGCTGCTGGCAGGGGGTCGTCACCACTGAGCGCGTCCGCATCCGTAGCAGCTGCACCAGAAGGGGGTGGTACTGCGGCGTCACTGGCTGCTGCTGACACACTCGACACTCGGGTGTCAGGTGGCCAGACGTCGTCATCCGTCGGTGTATCTGCCGCTACAACGTCGTCGCTATCATCAGGAACTCATACACCCTGCAGAAACGCCGAGCTCCTGGTGCACAACCAATCGTCCACCTGCTGCTGTGCGTCCGCCCGTCGCCAACGTGCATCCTGTAGGGACCACTCCGCAGCCTCAAGACGGGTGTGCATATCCTCCATGCACATCTCAGCAACCTGTCGTACAGAAGCATCTGTAGTGTACCAACGGTTGCTGGCCTGCCGGAGCTCGGCCATGAGACTCTGCACGTGCGCCTCTGCTCGAGCCACCACTGCCTCATGCTCGTCGACCGTAGAGTGTAGGCGCTCGGGTATAGGAACTGTAGCTCGGACGAGCGTAGCTATGTCATAGGCTGAAACCGCCATGGTGTCAACGACACCGGTCAGGGTAGCGGGGTGTCGGATGTCTGCAGCTCCCTCTGCATCCTCCATGTCGCACACGCGGACGTCTGTTCTCTCCGAGAGGCTATCGCGTGCTCTAGCCGCAGCTACTGCAAGAACGGCAGCGCATTGGGCCTCTATGTCTGCCTCGGACCCTGCGTCCGACCGCTCCACGACGGACGAGTGGTCCTCATCGAGGAGGTGTACCTCATCCTGGCAGTCAATCACCTCCTCCTGCTGCCCAGCACTATCTGCCAGAACCACCTGGGTGTCTGCTGTGGGCCGAGCATCAGCATCTGTATCACCTGCTCCTGCTGCTGCTGCTCCTGGCACCATGGCAGCTGTCTCCACACCAGCTAATGCAGGAGCGTGCGCATCGTCAGGCGCAGCTCCGGCATCGGCCGTCGTCACGTCACCCGCCAAAACATCAATGATCACCAACTCCATCCTCGACTTTGACTCAGCATCGGACCAATCCTCCTCTGACGAAGAGTCTCGTCACAGCGATCCGCCTCGATCATCCTGCACTGTAGAGTAGTCGCATCACCAATGCCGAGCTCCGCCGCGGTCGTCAGCGGACACACCATCCCCCCCACGACTGGCACCTCGGCAGGAGCTGTGGGGACTCGGCAGACCAAACCGTGGACAGGAGACGAGGGGATCTCGTCACCTGAGACTCCTCCCAGAGCCGCGTCTACTGCCAACGTCCCGTCAGTAGCACTGACTGCAACTGNTGCTACTGTCACGACGTCGATGGCGGCCGACACACCCACTGCCTGGACGTCTGGTGACACTCCACTGGTCACCAATGTAGCGGAACGGACGTCTGCTCCACATGTGCCGGCTGACACCGCTACTGCTACTACTGCCTCATCCACTGGTACTGCCCCACCTGCCTCTGTGGTCTCTGCTGCGTCAACTGTAGTCTCCGAATCGACGTCGGACCACTCGTCAGATGGCTCGTCCTCATTGAGAGCGCCCTGTCGTGAAGCATCGTCTTTCGCATCCCTCATGCACTCGCCGGTGGGCGTCGGCGAACACTCCATCCCCCCCTCGACCGACGCACCGGTAGAAGCTACGAAGGGGCGCTGTGCCAACTTTGCAACTGAGGAGGAAGGAGTCAGCTCCGTGGTGACGTCTGCCGCTGCTGCGTCTGCTACTGCCTCCTGCACACGTCTCGCCAAACTTGCTATCCGTCGCCTCGCGTGTCGAGTCCGAGAACGAAGATGGCAAGCCAAAGAGACTACCCCAGAAGTGGAGGGGTCACTGGTCGGAATGACTCCAACGGCCTCCAGCACAGAGCGTAGGGTGTGAGATGTAGAGCTCAGGTCGGGGGGCGTGGCATCGTCAGGTGATGACACTGACGGAGGTGAGGATGACGAGGAAGAGGAAGGAGTCTGCAATGGCATGGCGGTAACAACCTACTCAGAGACCACATGATCTGTGAGTTGTTGCACCATGCGCTTTAGACCCTGGAGCTCGGCGTACAGCACTGCCACAGCTCCGCTGAGGGGCGCTACGGTATCGACCGATAGCGTCCTGAGATCAGATGGACGAGAAGGGAGACAGGATCGCATCCAGTTCGGCCGCCACCCGGCAGGGCGGTGGCGACACTGGCGCCAGCCATGGTGCCGGTCGCCACAGTAGTAGCAGGCAAAGCCACTGGACACATGAGGTTTGTGCCATGGCTGCAACTGCCAAGGTGCCTGCGGTGTCTGCCACGTTTGTGGTCTCGGTGCAAGCCACGGCGCCGGCTGCGCCCATGTCCACGCAAGTGTGCTCATCTCAGGAGCTCGGCGTGGGTGAGTGCATACAACACTTGCTCACACTGGCACAAGGCCACAAGGGGAGGTGAGCGATCGAAGCACAATCTCTCAGATGTGCTACGACGCCGTCACGAGGACGGTCACCACCGCGCTAGTGGTGCGCTGCTGTGCGACTCAAGTGTGCAAACTCAAGTCGTCTTCGGTGCTAATTCTGCGCCGGGTGCCATCGTCAGCCGACGGCTGTGGCCTCAAGCCACCTTCGCTGCTGCTGCTACCGTTGCAAATCTCGCAACGGTTGCTGCTACTGCAGGTTCCGTCGTCAGTCGACGGTGGTGGCCTTGGGCCACACTTAAAAGGTGAAGAATAAAAAAAATAAAAAAAACCTAAAGACAGAGTAAAGGGGACCCCCCCCCCTTTTTTCTCTCTTTACCCCCTTTTCCCTTTTTTTTTGTTGGGGCCACCTCCTCGGGTGCCCCTTTTGGGGTTGTTCTGGGGTGCCCCAATCAAGGACCCCCCCCCCTCTCTTCTCTTGGTCTCTCCTTTTTTTTTCGGTTTGGCTCGACCCTCGCGGCGAGCATACTGGAGGGGGAGGCTCGCTCCCCCCCAGGCGTGCGGCCGGCCGGAGGCCGCCCGTCGGCCTCCCCAGCCCCTCTCAGCCGGCGGGGGGGTGGCGTCTGGCCGGCACGCGCCGGCTCAAGCGCCAGCGCTTGGCCGGCGCTGTCGCGCCCTCCGGGGGCACGACGGGCCCGACCGACCGGACCCCCCCCCTCTTGGGTGGGGTCCCTCGCGTCGGGTCCCCCTCAGGCCCGACAGCAGCAGCTGCAGCAGCAACTGCTGCTGCGGTTGCTGCGGCAACTGCTGCTGCTGCTGCTGCTGCTGCTGCTGCTGCTGCTGCTGCAGCTGCTGCTGCTGTTGCAGCTGCTGCCTGTTGCTGCTGTTGCTGCGGCTGTTGCCTGTTGCTGGTGCTGTTGCGAATGCTGCTACAACAGCTGCTGCGGCTGCTCGCCGCCGCCGCTACTGCTATGGCTGCCGCTGCGCTTGCTGCACGCTGCTGCTGTAGCTGCTTCTGCTGCTGCTGCAATGCTGCTGCTGCTGCTGCTGTTGCTGCTGGCGCTACAGCTCGCGCAATGCTGCTGCTGCTGTCGCCGCGCTGCTGCTGCTGCCCGCGGCTGCTGCTGCCGCTGGTGCTGCTCGCTGCCGCTGCCGCTGCTCGCTGCTGCTTCCGCCGCGAGCAGCTGCTGCTCGCAGCCGCCGATTCTCGCTGCGAGCTGCTGCTGCGAGCGAGCTGCTGCTGCGAGCTGCTTACCCCCTTTTTTTTTCTTCTTCTCAGAATACACAGCCAGAAACGACTGCTGCTGCCACCCGGTGTTGTTGCTGCTGCGGCTATGGGGGGAAGTGGCAGCTGCACGCACCGCAGCCGCCACACACCTCTGCATGGCGGTACGCGCTGCTGTTGCTGCCTCAGCAGCTGCGATCTCACGTGGTGGGTGGAGTACGCGGACGGCGAACGGCCGTCTCCAACAGGTCCCAGAAGATCTGCTGCAGCGGTGACTCTCACTGCTGCTGCTCTGCTGCGTCTCTGCTGCGCAGCTCAGTGAGAACTGTCTCACTGCTCTNCAAGGGTCTGGGTTGGGACACGAACAGAGTGTCAGGAAACTCAAACTGAACATAATTGCAGAGAGAGATAACAAATGACAAGTCCACAGTATAAATACCTGCCGCGGCGCACGACAGGTGTCGCACGCGGCAGTGCAAGGTCTGTCCTAAAACCGGCCCAAAAACACTATTTTGGCCGTAACTCTGCGCAGACAAATCAGAACGGTACGTCGTCTGAACCTAGAGATGCAGAATCTCAAGCTGGACGCTACGACTGGTCACACACACAAGTCCGGCGCCGATCGGTCGATAGGAAATACAAAACATGCAAATCGGGCTCAAGAGCCAGTCCACCGAGAAAACTCTAGCGGCTGCAGAACAACCGCAAAGCACCTCGACAAGCACCCAGGGCGTCGTGGCAGCTCTCTGGCAGCTGCTGGTGGATGGAGCCACCACTCGTCGGTGCTCCCGTGCCAGCTGCGTCCGCATCAAGGATAGTGTCGTCGCGCTCTCCTGTAGCGCTGCTCTCCCTGCCGTCGCTCGTGACAGGTGGAAGCCACACACACCAACAGGGGGGGGGGGTTGGAAAATAAACACGCCAGCAATTCAAAGAAGACACCTAACGATAAGAGGCTTTTCCATCTGTTTCTTAGGTTGTGTTCCGAGAAATGCGAAAAATGCTAAAAATACCTTAGACGACTGAATAAGGAAACGGGGTAGATTGTGATGTTACAATATACCCATCATGTCGGGGTATATTTTTACGAAAAAATCTACCCCGTGGGCCATCATGGGGTTTATTGTGACCGAAAAAGAGAAGAAGGGGCTTTTGGTGATAAACAAATAAGAGGCGGGGCGACCTGTGATCAACATTTTGGCGACAGGGGGTTTGGCGAGTTTGGTTTCTGAACCCGGGGTATCCGGATATTTTCTTCTTATATGGTTCGGTGACGTCATTGCTTCGCTGATGCCGTCTTCGCTGTCGTGCATGGCACATGCGAGCCCAAGGTTCTCGAATGGGTTCATTGCGGCCATGCATCTATATCATTCCCCGTTTTCATCCTGTGAGCTCGGCATTCCAGCATTGCTACTCTGTACTTCTCGCCGTTTCTATGACAAGCGTTGCACACATCGCTTCTTTCTCTTGCCCTCTCCCCTCAAGGAGGAGCCTCCTAATCCTGTCAACAGCTTCGGGATTCGTTAGAGCTCTGTGAAAAGATGTGAGAAAAATGTAATTGGTTGACTCCATTGCGAGTAGTCGGTATATGGCATCACAAGTAGACTTCGTGGTTTCGATAAATCTACCGGATGCCGACGGATGGTGAAAGTCCAGTTTCGATGAACTGGACGGTGGAACGTGCTACGTGTGCCCCCCGACTACAAGGAAGACGGTGGGGGGGGAGGACTTTACGGGGTTGGTTGGGACACGCTGACCACAGGCGTAGCCCAAATTACTTTTATGAAGTCCTGTTCTCGACCATCCACTCCCGTCTACTCCTTTTTTCCTACGTCTGCAATTCAGAACGATCTGGATATGACGATACCTCGGGCGCTTTCAGATTTATCCGAATAGAGCCTTATGAGAAATCGCAATCTCTGCCTCTGTCCCAGCATGGCGACTTTTCGTGAGCTCCCGGGTCCACTGGGATCACCACCTCTACAGCCGCTGCCGCCGCCGCTGCTGCTGTTACATACGCTGGCTCTGCTCCCGCTTCTGTCCCGCCTGTGGCTGCTGACGTAGATCGGTGCAACGTTTCGTCTCTGCTGGCAACCTAGAGGGTAGAGCAGCAGGCGGCTAGTCCTGGGGGTCAGGCCATGCGTCGAACAGCGTTTACTGCATAGTCGCGCCTTCACTCAGCCTGGTGCGCACCTCGAAATGCACGCCTGGCTTCCCTCCCCCATCCACGTGGCACACTCGGCACACCCTCTCCGTAACACCTCGTCCACTTCCCCACGCCCCAATCAGGCAAACCAGAAGCTCTCGCCCTGAGGCGCTTCTTCTCCGGGGCTTCTCGCGGCGCATCACACCGGCACGCGGGCCATCTGTCCGCCACGTCACCACGTTGCCAAGCTGCCGCACGGCCTTCCCCGTCGCGGGGTATTCCAAGCACGCGCTCACCACCCACATGCAGCCCTGCGGGATCGCAGTGCCGGATAGTGTCGGGTAGGGTTAGATAAGGTTGGGTAGTGCCGCCCATTGTTCAAAGCCGCCGACACGACCTAACCTCAACACTCTCCTCGCCGGCAACCTCTCCCAGCCCGCCGTCGGCACTGCGTATTCCCCCGTGGCCCGCGGGGTCTCCAAGACTATCCGCTGCTTGGTGTTGCCGCGGCTACCTCATCAAACTTTAGGCGTTGGCGCAGCCCTCGGGCGTCTCTCGCAGCATCGTCCGGGCTGCTGCGACACGACACCCAGCGCTCGCGTTCGTGGGAGGGGAGCACAGATCAGTCCATGTGGGTGAGGCAGTGCGGTGTGTGCCACTGCAGCCGGCCAAATACAGCTGGTTGCGGCAAGCTGCTTACTGTTCTGCGTCTCGGTCAACTCTGATAGCGGGAGAGGTGGGCTCGCTTCGGCAGCAGCCGTGGCAACCGAAGGCTCAGTGGCGACAGCAGCAGCGGTGGCGTCAGCAGCAGCAGCAGCAGCAGTAGCAGCAACGGAAGCAGCCGCCACAGCCGCAACAGTGGCGGTGGCGTCAGCTACAGGGACGCAGCAATGACTGCTGCTGCTGCCGCTGCTGCTGCTCGGCCTCCCTCTCCGCCCCCTTGCCGCTTCGGGCAGCGGCCTGCCGGCGGAATGCCTGCTGCTGTTGCTGTCGCAGTTGGTGTTGCTGCAGGAGGAGCACCGCCGCATCGCCGGCGGGCACGTGCTTCGACGTCGCAGGCGCCGGGCAGGGATCCTACACACAGCCGACAGCTGGCATTGCACGCGGCCGCAGCTTCCCATGGCCATGGTTATGGTGTGCCAGCGAGCTGCAGCCAGTGCAGCGATGTGCGCAGGCCGCAGCTGCTGCCG
>SZWC01000469.1:9088-20811 GCA_023375785.1 Penium margaritaceum
AAACACACTGGTCAGAAACACAGTGGTCAGAAACATACGGGTCAGAAACACAGTGATCAGAAACATACTTGTCAGAAACCCACTAGTCAGAAACACAGTGGTCAGAAACACACTGGTCAGAAGTTTAGTGGTCAGAAACACAGTGGTCAGAAACACACGGGTCAGAAACACAGTGGTCAGAAACACGATCGTCGGAAACACACTGGTCATAAACACACTGGTCAGAAACACACTGGTCAGAAACACACTGGTCAGAAACACACTGGTCAGAAACACACTGATCAGAAACACAGTGGTCAGAAACACACTAGTCAGAAACACAGTAATCAGAAACAAAGTGGTGAGAAACACAGTTGTCAAAAACACAGTGGTCAGAAACGCACTTGTCAGAAACACAGTGGTCAGAAAAACAGTGGTCATAAATTCACTGGTCAGAGGCACACTGGTCAGAAACACAGTGGTCAGAAACACGGTGGTGAGTAACACAGTGGTCAGAAATACACTGTTCAGAGACACAGAGGTCAGAAACATAGTGGTCAGAAACACACTGGTCAGAGGCACACTGGTCAAAAACACAGTGGTCAGAAATACAGTGGTCAGAAACACAGTGGTCAGAAACATAGTGGTTAGAAACACCTTGGTCTGAAAGACAGTGGTCAGAAACACACTGGTCAGAAACACAGTGGTCAGAAACACAGTGGTCAGAAACTCATGGGTTAGAAACACACTGGTCAGAAACACACTGGTCAGAAACACACTGGTCAGAAACACAGTGGTCAGAAACACAGTGGTCAAAAACACGGTGGTCAGAAACACACTGGTATGAAGCACACTAGTCAGAAACACAGTGGTCAGAAACACACTAGTCAGAAACACAGTGGTCAGAAACACAGTGGTCAAAAACACAGTGGTCAGCCACACAGTGGTCAGAAACACACTGGTCTGAAACACACTGGTCAGAAACATTGTGGTCAGAAACACACTGGTCAGAAACACAGTGGTCAGAAACACACTGGTCAGAAACACACTGGTAAGAAAGAAACTAGTCAGAAACACAGTGGTTACAAATACAGTGGTCAGAAACAGAGTGTTCAGAAACACACTGGTCAGAGGCACACTGGTCACAAAAACAATGGTCAGAAACACAGTGGTCAGAAACACAATGGTCAGAAACACAGTGGTCAGAAACACACTGGTCAGAAACAGAGTGGTCAGAAACACACTGGTCAGACACACACTGGTCAGAAACACAGTGGTGAGAAACACACTGGTCAGAAATTTAGTGGTCAGAAACACAGTGGTCAGCAACACAATGGTCAGAAACACACTGGTCAGTAACATAGTGGTCAGAAACACAGTGGTTAGAAACACGGTGGTCAGAAACATAGTGGTCAGAAACACACTGGTCAGACACACACTGGTCAGAAACACAGTGGTGAGAAACACACTGGTCAGAAATTTAGTGGTCAGAAACACAGTGGTCAGCAACACAATGGTCAGAAACACACTGGTCAGTAACATAGTGGTCAGAAACACAGTGGTTAGAAACACGGTGGTCAGAAACATAGTGGTCAGAAACACACTGGTCAGACACACACTGGTCAGAAACACAGTGGTGAGAAACACACTGGTCAGAAATTTAGTGGTCAGAAACACAGTGGTCAGCAACACAATGGTCAGAAACACACTGGTCAGTAACATAGTGGTCAGAAACACAGTGGTTAGAAACACGGTGGTCAGAAACATAGTGGTCAGAAACACACTGGTCAGACACACACTGGTCAGAAACACAGTGGTGAGAAACACACTGGTCAGAAATTTAGTGGTCAGAAACACAGTGGTCAGCAACACAATGGTCAGAAACACACTGGTCAGTAACATAGTGGTCAGAAACACAGTGGTTAGAAACACGGTGGTCAGAAACATAGTGGTCAGAAACACACTGGTCAGACACACACTGGTCAGAAACACAGTGGTGAGAAACACACTGGTCAGAAATTTAGTGGTCAGAAACACAGTGGTCAGCAACACAATGGTCAGAAACACACTGGTCAGTAACATAGTGGTCAGAAACACAGTGGTTAGAAACACGGTGGTCAGAAACATAGTGGTCAGAAACACACTGGTCAGACACACACTGGTCAGAAACACAGTGGTGAGAAACACACTGGTCAGAAATTTAGTGGTCAGAAACACAGTGGTCAGCAACACAATGGTCAGAAACACACTGGTCAGTAACATAGTGGTCAGAAACACAGTGGTTAGAAACACGGTGGTCAGAAACATAGTGGTCAGAAACACACTGGTCAGACACACACTGGTCAGAAACACAGTGGTGAGAAACACACTGGTCAGAAATTTAGTGGTCAGAAACACAGTGGTCAGCAACACAATGGTCAGAAACACACTGGTCAGTAACATAGTGGTCAGAAACACAGTGGTTAGAAACACGGTGGTCAGAAACATAGTGGTCAGAAACACACTGGTCAGACACACACTGGTCAGAAACACAGTGGTGAGAAACACACTGGTCAGAAATTTAGTGGTCAGAAACACAGTGGTCAGCAACACAATGGTCAGAAACACACTGGTCAGTAACATAGTGGTCAGAAACACAGTGGTTAGAAACACGGTGGTCAGAAACATAGTGGTCAGAAACACACTGGTCAGACACACACTGGTCAGAAACACAGTGGTGAGAAACACACTGGTCAGAAATTTAGTGGTCAGAAACACAGTGGTCAGCAACACAATGGTCAGAAACACACTGGTCAGTAACATAGTGGTCAGAAACACAGTGGTTAGAAACACGGTGGTCAGAAACATAGTGGTCAGAAACACACTGGTCAGACACACACTGGTCAGAAACACAGTGGTGAGAAACACACTGGTCAGAAATTTAGTGGTCAGAAACACAGTGGTCAGCAACACAATGGTCAGAAACACACTGGTCAGACACACACTGGTCAGAAACACAGTGGTGAGAAACACAGTGGTCAGAAACACACTGGTCAGAAACACAGGGGTCAGAAACACACTGGTCAGAAACACACTGGTCAGAAACACACTGGTCAGAAACACAGTGGTCAGAAACACAGTGGTCAGAAACACGGTCGTCAGAAACACACGGATCTGAAACACACTGGTCAGAAACACAGTGGTTAGAAACACACTAGCCAGAAAACCATTGGTCAGAAACACAGTGGTCAGAAACACAGTGGTCAGCAACACAATGGTCAGAAACACACTGGTCTGAAACACACTTGTCAGAAACACAGTGGTCAGAAATACACTAGTCAGAAACACAGTGGTCAGAAATACAGTGGTCAGAAACAGTGTGGTCAGAAACACACTGGTCAGCGGCACAGTGGTCAGAAAAACAGTGGTCAGAAAAACAATTGTTAGAAACACAATGGTCTGAAACAGAATGGTCAGAAACACAGTGGTCAGAAACACACTGGTCAGAATCACAGTGGTCAGAAACACAGTGGTCAGAAACACTTTGCTCAGAAACACACTGTTCAGAAACACAGTGGTCAGAAACACTGTGGTCAGAAACACAGTGGTGAGAAACACAGTGGTCAGAAACACACTGGTCGGAAACACACTAGTGAGAAGCACACCGGTCAGAAACACACTGGTCAAAAACACACTGGTAAGGAGCACACTGCTCAAAAACACACAAGTCAGAAACACAGTGGTCAGAAACACCCGGGTCAGAAACACAGTGATCAGAAACAAACTGGTCAGAAACACACTAGTCAGAAACACAGTGGTCAGAAACATACTTGTCAGAAATCTAGTGGTCAGAAACACAGTGGTCCGAGACACACTGGTCAGAAACACACTAGTCAGAAACACAGTGGTCAGAAACATACTTGTCAGAAATCTAGTGGTCAGAAACACAGTGGTCCGAGACACACGGGTCAGAAACACAGTGGTCAGAAACACAATCGTCGGAAACACACTGGTAAAAAACACACTGGTCAGAAACAGACTGGTCAGAAACACACTGGTCAGAAAGACACTGGTCGGAAACACACTGATCAGAAACACAGTGGTCAGAATTACACTAGTCAGAAACACAGTGGTCAGAAACACACTGGTCAGAAACACAGTGGTTAGAAACAAGATGGTAAGAAACACACTGGTCAGAAACACAGTAACCAGGAACACAGTGGTGAGAAACACAGTTGTCAAAAACACAGTGGTCAGAAACGCACTTGTCAGAAACACAGTGGTCAAAAATTCACTGGTCAGAGGCACACTGGTTAGAAACACAGTGGTTAGAAACACGGTGGTCAGAAACTCAGTGGTCAGAAATACACTGGTCAGAGACACAGTGGTCAGAAACACATTGGTCAGAAACACACTGGTCAGAAACACAGTAACCAGGAACACAGTGGTGAGAAACACAGTTGTCAAAAACACAGTGGTCAGAAACGCACTTGTCAGAAACACAGTGGTCAAAAATTCACTGGTCAGAGGCACACTGGTTAGAAACACAGTGGTTAGAAACACGGTGGTCAGAAACTCAGTGGTCAGAAATACACTGGTCAGAGAC
Source organism: Penium margaritaceum (assembly GCA_023375785.1). NCBI lineage: Eukaryota > Viridiplantae > Streptophyta > Zygnematophyceae > Desmidiales > Peniaceae > Penium > Penium margaritaceum. Next base: position 13,653 of record SZWC01000469.1, read on the forward strand.
ACAGTGGTCAGAAACACATTGGTTAGAAACACCCTGGTCTGAAAGACAGTGGTCAGAAACACACTGGTCAGAAACACAGTGGTCAGAAACACAGTGGTCAGAAACACACTGCTCAGAAACACAGGGGTCAGAAACACACTGGTCAGAAACACACTGGTCAGAAACACAGTGGTCAGAAACACAGTGGTCAAAAACACGGTGGTCAGAAACACACTGGTCTGAAACACACTAGCCAGAAACACAGTGGTCAGAAAAACACTAGTCAGAAACACAGTGGTCTGAAACACAGTGGTCAAAAACACAGTGGTCAGCAACGCAGTGGTCAGAAACACACTGGTCTGAAACACACTGGTCAGAAACACAGTGGTCAGAAACACACTGGTAAGAAACACAGTGGTCAGGAACACAGTGGTCAAAAACACAGTGGTCAGCAACGCAGTGGTCAGAAACACACTGGTCTGAAACACACTGGTCAGAAACACAGTGGTCAGAAACACACTGGTAAGAAACACAGTGGTCAGGAACACAGTGGTCAAAAACACACCGGTCAGAAACACACTGGTAAGAAAGAAACTAGTCAGAAACACAGTGGTCAGAAATACAGTGGTCAGAAACAGAGTGGTCAGAAACACACTGGTCAGAGGCACACTGGTCAGAAAAACAGTGGTCAGAAACACAGTGGTTAGAAACACAATGGTCTGAAACACAATGGTCAGAAACACAGTGGTCAGAAACACAGTGGTCAAAAACGCACTGGTCAGAAACACAGTGGTCAATAACACAGTGGTCAAAGACACAGTGGTCTGAAGCAAAGTGGTCAGAAGCACAAGGGTTAGAAACACAGTGGTCAGAAACACACTGGTCGGAAACACAGTTGTCAGAAACACAGTGGTCAGAAATACAGTGGTCAGAAACACACTGTTCAGAAACACAGTGGTCAGAAACACAGTGGTCAGAAACACACAGGTCAGAAGCACACTGGTCAAAGGCACAGTGGTCAGAAACACAGTGGTCAGAAACACAGAGGTCAGAAACACAGTGGTCAGAAACACAGTGGTCAGAAACGCAATGGTCAGAAACACAGTGGTCAGAAACACAGTGTTCAGAAACACAGTGGTCAGAAACACACTGGTCAGAAACACAGTGGTCAGAAACACTGTGGTCAGAAGCACACTGGTCAGAAACACACTAGTCAGAAACATAGTGGTCAGAAAAACACTCGTCCGAAACACACTAGTCAGAAACACAATGGTCAGAAACACAGTGGTCAGAAACACAGTGGTCAGAAACACAGTGGTCAGAAACACACTGGTCGGAAACACACTGGTCAGAAGCACACTGGTCACAAACACACTGGTCAGAAACACACTGGTAAGAAGCACACTGCTCAAAAACACCCTGGTCAGAAACACAGTGGTCAGAAACACACGGGTCAGAAACACAGTGATCAGAAACACACTGGTCAGAAACACCCTAGTCAGAAACACAGTGGTCAGAAACACACTGGTCAGAAATTTAGTGGTCAGAAACACAGTGGTCAGAAACACATGGGTCAGAAACACAGTGGTCAGAAACACAATCGTCGGAAACACACTGGTCATAAACACACTGGTCAGAAACACACTGGTCAGAAACACACTGGTCAGAAACACATTGGTCAGAAACACAGTGATCAGAAGCACAGTGGTCAGAATTACACAAGTCAGAAACACAGTGGTCAGAAACACACTGGTCAGAAACACACTGGTCAGAAACACAGTGGTTAGAAACAAAATGGTCAGAAACACACTGGTCAGAAACCCAGTCATCAGAAACACAGTGGTGAGAAATACAGTTGTCAAAAACACAGTGGTCAGATACACACTTGTCAGAAACACAGTGGTCAGAAACACAGTGGTCAGAAATACAGTGATCAGAAACACACTGTTCAGAAACACAGTGGTCAGAAACACAGTGGTCAGAAACACAGTGGTTTGAAACACACTGGTCAAAGGCATAGTGGTCAGAAACACAGGGGTCAGAAACACAGAGGTCAGAAACAGAGTGGTCAGAAACACAGTGGTTAGAAACACACTGGTCGGCAACACACTAGTGAGAAGCACACCGGTCAGAAACACACTGGTCAAAAACACACTGGTAAGGAGCACACTGCTCAAAAACACACAAGTCAGAAACACAGTGGTCAGAAACACACGGGTCAGAAACACAGTGATCAGAAACAAACTGGTCAGAAACACACTAGTCAGAAACACAGTGGTCAGAAACATACTTGTCAGAAATCTAGTGGTCAGAAACACAGTGGTCCGAGACACACGGGTCAGAAACACAGTGGTCAGAATTACACTAGTCAGAAACACAGTGGTCAGAAACACACTGGTCAGAAACACAGTGGTTAGAAACAAGCTGGTCAGAAACACACTGGTCAGAAACACAGTAACCAGGAACACAGTGGTGAGAAACACAGTTGTCAAAAACACAGTGGTCAGAAACGCACTTGTCAGAAACACAGTGGTCAAAAATTCACTGGTCAGAGGCACACTGGTTAGAAACACAGTGGTTAGAAACACGGTGGTCAGAAACTCAGTGGTCAGAAACACACTGGTCAGAAACACAGTGGTCAGAAATACACTAGTCAGAAACACAGTGGTCAGAAACACACTGGTCAGAAACACAGTGGTCAGAAATACACTAGTCAGAAACACAGTGGTCAGAAACACACTGGTCAGAAACACAGTGGTCAGAAATACACTAGTCAGAAACACAGTGGTCAGAAACACACTGGTCAGAAACACAGTGGTCAGAAATACACTAGTCAGAAACACAGTGGTCAGAAACACACTGGTCAGAAACACAGTGGTCAGAAATACACTAGTCAGAAACACAGTGGTCAGAAACACACTGGTCAGAAACACAGTGGTCAGAAATACACTAGTCAGAAACACAGTGGTCAGAAACACACTGGTCAGAAACACAGTGGTCAGAAATACACTAGTCAGAAACACAGTGGTCAGAAACACACTGGTCAGAAACACAGTGGTCAGAAATACACTAGTCAGAAACACAGTGGTCAGAAACACACTGGTCAGAAACACAGTGGTCAGAAATACACTAGTCAGAAACACAGTGGTCAGAAACACACTGGTCAGAAACACAGTGGTCAGAAATACACTAGTCAGAAACACAGTGGTCAGAAACACACTGGTCAGAAACACAGTGGTCAGAAACACAGTGGTCAGAAATACAGTGGTCAGAAACACACTGTTCAGAAACACAGTGGTCAGAAACACAGTGGTCAGAAACACACTGGTCAGAAGCACACTGGTCAAAGGCACAGTGGTCAGAAACACAGTGGTCAGAAACACAGAGGTCAGAAACACAGTGGTCAGAAACACAGTGGTCAGAAACGCAATGGTCAGAAACACAGTGGTCAGAGACACACTGGTCAGAAACACAGTGGTCAGAAACACTGTGGTCAGAAGCACACTGGTCAGAAACACACTAGTCAGAAACATAGTGGTCAGAAAAACACTCGTCAGAAACACACTAGTCAGAAACACAATGGTCAGAAACACAGTGGTCAGAAACACAGTGGTCAGAAACACAGTGGTCAGAAACACACTGGTCGGAAACACACTGGTCAGAAGCACACCGGTCACAAACACACTGGTCAGAAACACACTGGTAAGAAGCACACTGCTCAAAAACACCCTGGTCAGAAACACAGTGGTCAGAAACACACGGGTCAGAAACACAATGATCAGAAACACACTGGTCAGAAACACCCTAGTCAGAAACACTGTGGTCAGAAACACACTGGTCAGAAATTTAGTGGTCAGAAACACAGTGGTCAGAAACACATGGGTCAGAAACACAGTGGTCAGAAACACAATCGTTGGAAACACACTGGTCATAAACACACTGGTCAGAAACACACTGGTCAGAAACGCACTGGTCAGAAACACACTGGTCAGAAACACAGTGATCAGAAACACAGTGGTCAGAATTACACAAGTCAGAAACACAGTGGTCAGAAACACACTGGTCAGAAACACACTGGTCAGAAACACAGTGGTTAGAAACAAAATGGTCAGAAACACACTGGTCAGAAACACAGTGGTTAGAAACAAAATGGTCAGAAACACACTGGTCAGAAACCCAGTCATCAGAAACACAGTGGTGAGAAATACAGTTGTCAAAAACACAGTGGTCAGATACACACTTGTCAGAAACACAGTGGTTAGAAACACAGTGGTCAGAAACACGGTGGTCAGAAACACACTGGTCTGAAAGACAGTGGTCAGAAACACACTGGTCAGGAACACAGTGGTCGGAAATACAGTGGTCAGAAACACAGTGGCCAGAAACATACAGGTGAGAAACCCAGTGGTCAGAAACACACTCGTCAGAAACAGAGTGGTCAGAAACACACTGGTCAGAAACACAGGGGTCAGAAACACACTGGTCAGAAACACACTGGTCAGAAACACAGTGTTCAGAAACATAGTGGTCAAAAACACTGTGGTCAGAAACACACTGGTCTGAAACACACTAGTCAGAAACACAGTGGTCAGAAACACACTAGTCAGAAACACAGTGGTCAGAAACACAGTGGTCAAAAACACAGTGGTCAGCAACACAGTGGTCAGAAACACACTGGTCAGAAACAAAGTGGTCAGGAGCACAGTGGTCAGAAACACACTGGTCAGAAACACACTGGTAAGAAAGACACTGGTAAGAAACACACTGGTAAGAAAGACACTGGTCAGAAACACACTGGTCAGAAACAAAGTGGTCAGGAGCACAGTGGTCAGAAACACACTGGTCAGAAACACACTGGTAAGAAAGACACTGGTAAGAAACACACTGGTAAGAAAGACACTGGTCAGAAACACAGTGGTAAGAAATACAGTGGTCAGAAACAGAGTGGTCAGAAACACACTGGTCAGAGGAACACTGGTCAGAAAAACAGTGGTCAGAAACACAGTGGTCAGAAACACAGTGGTCAGAAACACAGTGGTCTGAAACACAATGGTCAGAAACACATTGGTCAGAAACACAGTGGTCAGAAACACACTGGTCGGAAACACACTAGTCAAAAAGACACTGGTCAGAAACACACTGGTCAAAAACACACTGGTAAGAAACACACTGGTCAAAAACACACTGGTCAGAAACACAGTGGTCAGAAACACACGGGTCAGAAACACAGTGATCAGAAACAGACTGGTCAGAAACACACTAGTCAGAAGCACACTGGTCAGAAACACAGTGATCAGAAACAGACTGGTCAGAAACACACTAGTCAGAAACACAGTGGTCAGAAACACACTGCTCAGACGTTTAGTGGTCAGAAACACAGTGGTCAGAAACACACGGGTCAGAAACAGAGTGGTTAGAAACATCATAGTCGGAAACACACTGGTCATAAACACACTGGTCAGAAACACACTGGTCAGTAACACACTGGTCAGAAACACAGTTGTCAGAAACACACTGATCAGAAACACAGTGGTCAGAAACACACTAGTCAGAAACACAGTGGTCAGAAACACAGTGGTCAGAAATTCACTGGTCAGAGGCACACTGGTCAGAAACACAGTGGTCAGAAACACGGTGGTCAGAAAGACAGTGGTCAGAAATACACTGGTCAGAGACACAGTGGTCAGAAACACAATGGTTAGAAACACCCTGGTCAGAAAGACAGTGGTCAGAAACGCACTGGTCAGAAACACAGTGGTCAGAAACGCACTGGTCAGAAACACAGTGGTCAGAAACACAGTGGTCAGAAAGACAGTGGTCAGAAAAATACTCGTCAGAAACACAGTAGTCAGAAACACAATGGTCAGAAACACAGTGCTCAGAAACACAGTGGTTAGAAACATACTGGTCGGAAACACACTTGTCAGAAACACACTGGTCAAAAACACACTGGTCAGAAACACACCGGTAAGAAACAAACTGGTCAAAAACACACTGGTCAGAAAAACAGCGGTCAGAAACACACGGGTCAGAAACACAGTGATCAGAAACACTCTGGTCAGAAACACACTAGTCAGAAACACAGTGGTCAGAAACACACTGGTCAGAAATGCAGTGGTCAGAAACACAGTGGCCAGAAACACACGGGTCAGAAACACAGTGGTCAGAAACGCAATGGTCGGAAACACACTGGTCATAAGCACACTGGTCAGAAACACACTGGTCAGAAACACACTGGTCAGAAAGACAGTGGTCAGAACACACTGATCAGAAACACAAGGGTCAGAAACACACGAGTCAGAAACACAGTGGTAAGGAACATACTTGTCAGAAACATACTGGTCATAAACACAGTGGTGAGCAACAAAATGGTCAGAAACACACTGGTCAGAAACACAGTAATCAGAAACACAGTGGTGAGAAACACAGTTCTCCAAAACACGGTGGTCAGAAACACACTTGTCAAAAACACTGTGGTCAGAAACACAGTGGTCAGAAATTCACTGGTCAGAGGCACACTAGTCAGAAACACGGTAGTCAGAAACACACTGGTCAGAAACACAGTGGCGAGAAACACACTGGTCAGAAACCCTGTGGTCAGAAACACACTTGTCAGAAACACAGTGGTCAGAAACACTCTGGTCATAAACACAGGGGTCAGAAACACACTGGTCAGAAACACACACTGGTCAGAAACACAGTAGTCAGAAACACAGTGGTCTTAAACACGGTGGTCAGAAACACACTGGTCTGAAACACACTGGTCAGAAACACAGTGTTCAGAAACACACTAGTCAGAAATACAGTGGTCAGAAGCACAGTGGTCAGAAACACAGTCGTCAGCAACACAGTGGTCAGAAACACACTGGTCTGAAACACACTGGTCAGAAACACAGTGGTCAGAAACACACTGGTCAGAAACACAGTGGTCAGGAACACAGTGGTCATAAACACAGTGGTTAGAAACACACTGGTCAGAAACACACTGGTAAGAAAGAAACTAGTTTGAAACACAGTGGTCAGAAATACAGTGGTCAGAAACAGAGTGGTCAGAAACACACTGGTCAGAGGCACACTGGTCAGAAAAACAGTGGTCAGAAACACAGTGGTTAGAAACACAATGGTCTGAAACACAATGGTCAGAAACACAGTGGTCAGAAACACAGTGGTCAGAAACACA
>SZWC01000469.1:59192-77621 GCA_023375785.1 Penium margaritaceum
TGGTCAGAAACACAGTGGTCAGAAACACAATGGTCAGAAACACAGTGGTCAGAAACACACTGGTCAGAAACACAGTGGTGATAAACACACTGGTCAGAAAGATACTGGTCAGAAACACAGTGGTCAGAAACACAGTGGTCAGAAACACAGTGGTCAGAAACACACTGGTGAGAAACACACTGGTCAGAAAAAGAATGGTCAGAAACAATGTGGTCAGAAACACAGTGGTCAGAAACACATTGTTCAGAGGCACACTGGTCAGAAACACAGTGGTCAAAAACACAATGGTCAGAAACACAGTGGTCAGAAAGACACTGGTCAGAAACACAGTGGTCAGAAACACAGTGGTCAGAAACACTTTGGTCAAAAACATAGTGGTCAAGAACACATTCGTCAGAAACACAGTGGACTGAAACACAGTGGTCAGAAACACAGGGGTCAGAAACACAGTGGTCAGAAACACAGTGGTGAGAAAGACTTTGGTCAGAAACACAGTGGTCAGAAACACAGTGTTCAGAAACACACTGGTCAGAAACACACAGGTCAGAAACACACTGGTCAGAAACACATTGTTCAGAAACACAGTGGTCAGAAACACAGAGGTCAGAAACACACTGGTCACAGGCACACTGGTCACAAACACACTGGTCAGAAACACACTGGTCAGAAACACAGTGGTCAGAAATACACTGGTCAGAAACACAGTGGTCAGAAACACAGTGGTCAGAAACACAGCAGTCAGAATCACAGTGGTCAGAAACACACTGGTCTGAAGCACACGGATAAGAAACACAGTGGTTAGAAGCATGCTGGTCAGAAACACAGTGGTGAGAAATACAGTGTTCAGAAACACAGTGGTCAGAAACACACTGGTCAGAAACACAGTGGTCAGAATCACAGTGGTCAGAAACACAGTGGTCAGAAACACACTGGTCAGAAACAAAGTGGTCAGAAACACAGTGGTCAGAAACACTTTGGTCAGAATTACAGTGGTCAGAAACGCAGTGGTCAGAAACACAGTGGTCAGAAACACAGTGGTGAGATACACAGTGGTCATAAACACAGTGGTCAGAAACAAAGTGGTCAGATACACACTGGTCAGAAACAGACTGGTCAGAAACACAGTGGTCGGAAACACAGTTGTCAGAAACATAGTAGTCAGAAACACAGTGGTCAGAAACACAGTGGTCAGAAACACAGTGGTCAGAAACACACTGGTCTGAAACACACTGGTCAGAAACACAGTGGTCAGAAACACAGTGATCAGAAACACAGTGGTCAGAGACACACTGGTCAGAAACACAGTGGTCAGAAACACACTGGTCAACAACACAGTGGTCAGAAACACAGTGGTCAGAAACACGGTGGTCAGAAACACACTGGTCAGAAATACTGTGGTCAGAAACACAGTGGTCAGAAACACAGTGTTCAGAAACACTCTTGTCAGAAACACAGTGATCAGAAACACACTGGTCCGAGACACACTAGTCAGAAACACACTGGTCAGAAAGACTATGGTCCGAACACAGTGGTCAGAACACAGAGGTCAGAAACACAGTGGTCAGAAACACACACGTCTGAAACACCCTGGTCAGAAACACACTGGTGATAAACACACTGGTCAGAAACACACTAGTCACAAACACAGTGGTCAGAAACACAGTGGTCAGAAACAGACTTGTCAGAAACACACTGGTCAGAAAAACAATTGTCAGAAGCACACTGGTCAGAAACACAGTAGTCAGAAACACAGTGGTCAGAAGCACACTGGTCAGAAACACAGTAGTCAGAAACACAGTGGTCAGAAGCACACTGGTCAGAAACACAGTAGTCAGAAACACAGTGGTCAGAAGCACACTGGTCAGAAACACAGTAGTCAGAAACACAGTGGTCAGAAGCACACTGGTCAGAAACACAGTAGTCAGAAACACAGTGGTCAGAAGCACACTGGTCAGAAACACAGTAGTCAGAAACACAGTGGTCAGAAGCACACTGGTCAGAAACACAGTAGTCAGAAACACAGTGGTCAGAAGCACACTGGTCAGAAACACAGTAGTCAGAAACACAGTGGTCAGAAGCACACTGGTCAGAAACACAGTAGTCAGAAACACAGTGGTCAGAAGCACACTGGTCAGAAACACAGTGGTCAGAAACACAGTGGTCAGAAACAGACTTGTCAGAAACACACTGGTCAGAAAAACAATTGTCAGAAGCACAATGGTCAGAAACACAGTGGTCAGAAACACACTGGTCAGAAACACAGTGGTCAGAAACACTGTGGTCAGAAGCACACTGGTCTGAAACACACTGGTCAGAAACACAGTGGTCATAAACAAACTGGTCAGAAACAAACTGGTCAGAAACACAGTGGTCCGAAACACAGTGGTCAGAAACACAGTGGACAGAAACGAAGTGGTAGGAAACACACTGGCCTGAAACACACTTGTCAGAAACACAGTGGTCAGACACACATTGGTCAGAAACACAGTGGTCAGAAACACACTGGTCAGAAACACAGTGGTCAGAAACACAGTGGTCAGAAACACAGTGGTTACAAACACACTGGTCAGAAAAATAGTGGTGAGAAATACAGTGATCAAACATACTAGTCAGAAACACAGTGGTCAGAAACAAAGTGGTCAGAAACACAGTGCTCAGAAACAAAGTGGTCTGAAACACACTGGTCAGAAACACACTGGTCAGAAACACACTGGTCAGAAACACACTGGGCAGAACACAGTGGTCAGAAACACAGTGGTCAGGAACACAGAGGTCAGAAACACACTAGTCACAAACACAGTGGTCAGGAACACACTGGTCAGACACACACTGGTCAGAAGCACACTGGTCAGAAAGATACTGGTCAGAAACACAGCAGCCAAAAAGACAGTGGTCAGAAACGTAGTGGTCAGAAACACGGTGGTCACAAACACACTGGTCAGAAACACAGTGGTCAGAAACACAGTAGTCAAAAACACACTGGGCAGAAACACAATGGTCAGAAACACACTGGTCAGAAACACAGTGGTCAGAAAAACACTGGTCAGAAACACAGTGGTCAGAAACACAGCGGTCAGAAACACAGTGGTCAGAAACACAGTGCTTAAAAACACAGTGATCAGAAACACAGTGGTCAGAAACACACTGGTCTGAAGCACACTGGTCAGAAACACACGTTTCATAAACACACTGGTCAGAATCACAGTGGTCAGAGCCACAGTGGTGAGAAAGACAGTGGTCAGAAACAAAGTGGTCAGAAACACAGTGGTCAGAAACAGAGTGGTCAGAAACACAGTGGTCAGAAACACAGTGGTCAAAAACACATTGGTTAGAAACACACTGGTCAGAAAGACACTGGTCAGAAACACAATGGTCAGAAACACAGTGGTCAGAAACACACTGGTGTGAAACTATCTGGTCACAAACACAGTGGTCATAAACACACTGGTCACAAACGCAGTGGTCAAAAACACGCCGGTCAGAAACACACTGGTCAGAAAGACACTGGTCAGAAACACAGTGGTCAGAAACACAGTGGTCAGAAACACACTGGTCATAAACACACTGGTCAGAAACACAGTGGTCAGAAACACAGTGGTCAGAAACACACTAGTCAGAAACAGAGTGGTCAGAAACACGGTGGTCAGAAACACAGTGGTCAGAAACACAGTGGTCACAAACACAATGGTCAAAAACACGCCGGTCAGAAACACACTGGTCAGAAAGACACTGGTCAGAAACACAGTGGTCAGAAACACAGTGGTCAGAAACACACTGGTCATAAACACACTGGTCAGAAACACACTGGTAAGAAACACAGTGGTCAGAAACACAGTGGTCAGAAACACACTAGTCAGAAACAGAGTGGTCAGAAACACGGTGGTCAGAAACACAGTGGTCAGAAACACAGTGGTCAGAAACACAGTGGTCAGAAACACAGCGGTCACAAACACATTGGTCAGAAACACAGCTGTCAGAAACACAGTTGTCAGAAACACAGTGGTGAGAAACACAGTGGTCAGAAACACAGTGGTCAGAAATACAGTGGTCAGAAACATGCTGGTCAGAAACAAAGTGGTCAGAAACACTGTGGTCAGAAACACACAGGTCAGAATTACAGTGGTCAGAAACGCAGAGGTCAGAAACACAGTGGTCAGAAACACACTGGTCAGACGCACACTGGTCAGAAACACAGTGGTCAGAAACACACTGGTCAGAAACATAGTGGTCAGGAACACACTGGTCAGAAACACAGTGGTCAGAAACACAGTGGTCAGAAACACAGCAGTCAAAAAGACAGTAGTCAGAAACACACTGTTCTGAAACACACTGGTCAGAAACACAGTGGTCAGAAACATACTGGTCAGAAACACAGTGGTGAGAAACACAGTGGTCAGAAACACAGTAGTCAGAAACACACTGGGCAGAAACACAATGGTCAGAAACACACTGGTCAAAAACACAGTGGTCAGAAAAACACTGGTCAGAAACACAGTGGTCAGAAACACAGTGGTCAGAAACACACTTGTCTGAAGCACACTGGTCAGAAACACACGTTTCATAAACACACTGGTCAGAATCACAGTGGTCAGAGCCACAGTGGTCAGAAAGACAGTGGTCAGAAACAAAGTGGTCAGAAACACAGTGGTCAGAAACAGAGTGGTCAGAAACACAGTGGTCAGAAACACACTGGTGTGAAACTATCTGGTCACAAACACAGTGGTCATAAACACACTGGTCAGAAACGCAGTGGTCACAAACACAATGGTCAGAAACACGCCGGTCAGAAACACACTGGACAGAAAGACACAAGTCAGAAACACAGTGGTCAGAAACACAGTGGTCAGAAACACTCTGGTCATAAACACACTGGTCAGAAACACACTGGTAAGAAACACAGTGGTCAGAAACACAGTGGTCAGAAACACACTAGTCAGAAACAGAGTGGTCAGAAACACAGTGGTCAGAAACACAGTGGTCAGAAATACAGTGGTCAGAAACGCAGTGGTCAGAAACACACTGGTCATAAACACACTGGTCAGAAACACACTGGTCAGAAACACACTGGTCAGAAACACACTGGTCAGAAACACACTGGTCAGAAACACACTGGTCAGAAACACACTGGTCAGAAACACACTGGTCAGAAACACACTGGTCAGAAACACACTGGTCAGAAACACACTGGTCAGAAACACACTGGTCAGAAACACACTGGTCAGAAACACAGTGGTCAGAAACACAGTGGGCAGAAACACAGTGGTCATAAACACAGTGGTCAGAAACACACCGGTCAGAAACACACTGGTCAGAAACACAGTGGTCAGAAACACAGTGGTCACAAACACAGTGGTCAGAAACACAGTGTTCCGAAACACTCTCGTTAGAAACACAGTGATCAGAAACACATTGGTCGGAAACACACTAGTCAGAAATCCACTGGTCAGAAACACAGTGGTCAGAAACACACTTGTCACAAACACAGTGGTGATAAACACAGTGGTAAAAAACACAATAGTCAGAAACACACTGGTGTGAAACACAGTGGTCAGAAACACACTGGTCAGAAACACAGTGGCCAGAAAAACAATGGTCAAAAACACAGTGGTCAGAAACACAGTGGTCAGAAACACACCGGTCTGAAACACACTGGTCAGAAACATAGAGGTCAGAAACACAGTGGTCAGAAACACTGTGGTCAGAAACACAGTGGTCAGAAACACAGTGGTCAGAAACACAGTGGTCAGAAACACACTGGTCAGAAAAACAATGGTCCGAAACACAGTGGTCAGAAACACAGTGGTCAGAAACACGCTGTTCAGAGGCACACTGATCACAAACACAGTGGTCAGAAACACAGTGGACAGAAACACAGTGGTAGGAAACACACTGGTCTGAAACACACTGGTCGGAAACACAGTTGTCAGACACACAGTGGTCAGAAACACAATGGTCAGAAACACAGTGGTCAGAAACACAGTGGTCAGAAACACAGTGGTCAGAAACACACTGGTCAGAAAAATAGTGGTGAGAAACACAGTGATCAAACACACTAGTCAGAAACACAGTGGTCAGAAATAAAGTGGTCAGAAACACAGTGGTCAGAAACACAGTGGTCTGAAACACACTGGTCAGAAACACACTGGTCAGAAACACAGTGGTGAGAAACACAGTGATCAAACACACTAGTCAGAAACACAGTGGTCAGAAATAAAGTGGTCAGAAACACAGTGGTCAGAAACACAGTGGTCTGAAACACACTGGTCAGAAACACACTGGTCAGAAACACACTGGTCTGTAATACAGGGCAGAAACACAGTGGTCAGAAACACAGTGGTCAGGAACACAGAGGTCAGAAACACACTGGTCAGAGGCACACTGGTCAGAAACACAGTGGTCAGAAACACACTGGTCAGAAACACAGTGGTCAGAAACACAGTGGTCAGGAACACAGAGGTCAGAAACACACTGGTCAGAGGCACACTGGTCAGAAACACAGTGGTCAGAAACACACTGGTCAGAAACACAGTGGTCAGAAGCACACTGGTCAGAAACACATTGGTCAGAAACACGGTGGACAGAAACACAGCAGTCAGAAAGACAGTGGTCAGAAACACACTGGTCTGAAACACTGGTCAGAAACACTGTGGTCAGAAACACACAAGTCAGAAACACAGTGGTGAGAAACACAGTGGTCAGAAACATAGTAGTCAGAAACACACTGGGCAGAAACTAAATGGTCAGACACACACTGGTCAGAAACACAGTGGTCAGAAACACACTGGTCAGGGACATAGTGGTAAAAAAATAGTGGTCAGTGACACAGTGGTTAGAAAACAGTGGTCAGAAACACATTGGTCAGAGGCACACTTGTCAGAAACACAGTCGTCCGAAACACAGTGGTCAGAAACATAGTGGTCAGAAACACAGTGGTCAGAAACACAGTGGTCAGAATAACACTGGTCAGAAACACACTGGTCAGAAACACAGTGGTCAGAAAAACACTGGTCAGAAACACAGTTGACAGAAACACAGTGGTCAGAAACACAGTGGTCAGGAACAAAGTGGTCAGAAACACAGTGGTCAGAAAAACACTGGTCAGAAACACAGTTGACAGAAACACAGTGGTCAGAAACACAGTGGTCAGGAACAAAGTGGTCAGAAACACAGTGGTCGAATACACAGTCATCAGAAACACAATGGTCAGAAACACTCTGTTCTGAAACACACTGGTCAGAAATATAGGTTTCATAAACACACTGGTCAGAAACACAGTGGTCAGAAAGACAGTGGTCAGAAACATAGTGGTAAAAAACACACTGGTAAGAAACACACTGGTCAGAAAGACACTGGTCAGAAACACAGTGGTCAGAAACAAAGTGGTCAGAAACACAGTGGTCAGAAACACACTGGTGTGAAACACACTGGTCACAAACACATTGGTGATAAACACACTGGTCAGAAACACAGTGGTCAGAAAAACAATGGTCAGAAACACAGTGGTCAGAAACACAGTGGTCAGAAACACACTAGTCAGAAACAGAGTGGTCATAAACACAGTGGTCAGAAACACAGTGGTCAGAAACACAGTGGTCAGAAACACAGTGGTCAGAAACACAGTGGTCAGAAAGACAGTGGTCAGAAATACAGTTGTCAGAAACACAGTGATCAGAAACACAGTGGTCAGAAACACAGTGGTCAGAAACACAGTGGTCAGAAACACAGTGGTCAGAAAGACAGTGGTCAGAAATACAGTTGTCAGAAACACAGTGATCAGAAACACAGTGGTCAGAAACACAGTGGTCAGAAACACAGTGGTCAGAAACACAGTGGTCAGCAACACACACGTCACAAACAGAGTAGTCAGAAACCCAGAGGTCAGAAACACAGTGGTCAGAAACACAGTGGTCAGAAACACAGCGGTCAGAAACACAGTGGTCAGAAACACAGCGGTCAGAAACACAGTGGTCAGAAACACACGGGTCTGAAGCACACTGATCAGAAACACAGTGGTCAGAAACACGCTGGTCAGAAACACAGTAGTCAGAAACACGGTGGTCAGAAACACCGCGGTCAGAAACACAGTGGTCAAAAGCACACTGGTCTGAAGCACACTGATCAGAAATGCACTGGTCAGAAACACAGTGGTAAGAAAGACAGTGGATAGAAACACAGTGGAAAAAAACACACTGGTGAGAAACACACTGGTCAGAAACACAGTGGTCAGAAACACAGTGGTCAGAAACACACTGGTCAGAAACACATTGGTCAGAAACACAGTGGTCAGAAACACACCGGTCAAAAACACAGTGGTCAGAAACACAGTGGTCAGAAACACAGTGGTCAGAAATAGACTAGTCAGAAAGACAACGGTAAGAAACACAGTGGTCAGAAAGACAGTGGTCAGAAACACAGTGGTCAGAAACACATTCGTCTGAAACATACTGGTCAGAAACACAGTGGTGATAAACACACTGATCAGAAACACACTGGTCAGAAACACAGTGGTCAGAAACACTGTGGTCAGAAACACACTGGTCAGAAACACACTGGTCAGATAAACATGGTCAGAAACACAGTGGTCAGAAACACAGTGGTCAGAAACACACTGCTCAGAGGCACACTGGTCAGAAACACAGTGGTCAGAAACACAGTGGTCTGAAACACAGTGGTCAGAAGCTTACTGGTCAGAAACACAGTGGTCACAAACACAGTGGTCAGAAACACACTGGTCAAAAACACAGTGGTCAGAAACACAGTCGTCAGAAACACAGTGGTCAGAAACACAGTGGTCAGAAACAAAGTGGTCAGAAACACAGTGGTCAGAAACACTGTGGTCAGAAACACTGTGGTAAGAAACACGGTGGTCAGAAACACAGTGGTAAGAAACACACTGGTGTGAAACACACAGGTCAGAACCACAGTGGTCAGAAACACACTGGTCAGAAACACACTGGTCAGAAACACATTGGTCAGAAACACTGTGGTCAGAAACACAGTGGTCAGAAGCTTACTGGTCTGAAACACACTGGTCAGAAACACATTGGTCAGAAACACACTGGTCGGAAACACATTGGTCAGAAACACAGTGGTCAGAAACACAGCGGTCAGAAACACAGTGGTCAGAAACACACTGGTCTGAAGCACACTGATTAGAAACACAGTGGTCAGAAACACTCTGGTCAGAAACACAGTGGTGAGAAACACAGTGGTCAGAAACACAGTGGTCAGAAACACACTGGTCTGAAGCACACTGATTAGAAACACAGTGGTCAGAAACACGCTGGTCAGAAACACAGTGGTGAGAAATACAGTTTTCAGAAACACTGTGGTCAGATACAAAGTGGTCAGAAACACAGTGGTCAGAAACACACTGGTGTGAAACACACAGGTCAGAAACACAGTGGTGAGAAACACACTGGTCAGAAACAAACTGGTCAGAAACACGCTGGTTGGAAACACAGTGGTCAGAAACACACTGGTCGGAAACACAGTGGTCAGAAACACAGTCGTCAGAAACACAGCGGTCAGAATCACAGTTGTCAGAAACACGCTGGTCAGAAACAAACTGGTCAGAAACACACTGGTCAGAAACACACTGGTCAGAATTACAGTGAACAGAAACGTAGTGGTCATAAACACCGAGGTCAGAAACACAGTGCTCAGAAACACAGTGGTCAGAAACACAGTGGTCAGAAACACAGTTGTCGGAAACAAAGTGGTCAGATACACACTGGTCAGAAACATATTGGTCAGAAACACAGTGGTCAGAAACGCAATGGTCAGAAACACAGTTGTCAGAAACACAGTGGTCAGAAACACAGTGACCAGAAACACAGTGGTCAGAAACACTGTGGTCAGAATCACAGAGTTCAGAAACACACTGGTCAGAAACACGCTGGTCGGAAACACGGTGGTGATAAACACACTGATCAGAAACACACTAGTCAGAAACACAGTGGTCAGAAACACAGTGGTCAGAAACACACTGGTCAGAAACACACTGGTAAGAAAAAAAATTGTCAGAAACACGCTGGTCAGAAACACACTGGTCAGAAACACACTGGTCAGAAACACAGTGGTCAGAAACACACTGGTCGGAAACACAGTGGTCAGAAACACACTGGTCGGAAACACAGTGGTCAGAAACACAGTGGTCAGAAACATAGCGGTCAGAATCACAGTGGTCAGAAACACACTGGTCTGAAGCACACTGATTAGAAACACAGTGGTCAGAAACACTCTGGTCAGAAACACAGTGGTGAGAAACACAGTGGTCAGAAACACACTGGTCTGAAGCACACTGATTAGAAACACAGTGGTCAGAAACACTCTGGTCAGAAACACAGTGGTGAGAAACACAGTGGTCAGAAACAAAGTGGTCAGAATTACGCTGGTCAGAAACAAACTGGTCAGAAACACACTGGTCACAAATACACTGGTCAGAATTACAGTGGTCTGAAACGCAGTGGTCAGAAACACAGTGGTCAGAAACACAGTGGTCAGAAAGACAGTGGTCAGAAACACAGTGGTCGGAAAGAAAGTTGTCAGATACACACTGGTCAGAAACACACTGGTCAGAAACACAGTGGTCAGAAACACAGTAGTCAGAAACACAGTGGTCAGAAACACACTGGTCAGAAACACACTGGTCAGAAACACACTGGTCAGAAACACACTGGTCAGAAACACAGTGGTCAGAAACACAGTAGTCAGAAACACAGTGGTCAGAAACACACTGGTCAGAAACACACTGGTCAGAAACACACTGGTCAGAAACACACTGGTCAGAAGAACACTGGTCAAAAACAAAGTGGTCAGAAACACAGTGGTCAGAAACACAGTCGTCTGAAACACACTGGTCAGAAACACAGTGGTCAGAAACACAGTGGTCAGAAACACACTGGTCAGAAACACAGTGACCACAAACACACTGGTCGGAAACACACTAGTCAGAAACACGCTGGTTAGAAAGACAATGGTCAGAAGCACAGTGGTCAGAAACACAGTGGTAAGAAACACAGTGGTCAGAAACACACTGGTCTGAAACACACTGGTCAGAAACACAGTGGTGATAAACACACTGGTCAGAAACACACTGGTCAGAAACACAGTGGTCAGAAATACAGTGGTCAGAAACACAGTGGTCAGAAACACACTGGTCTGAAACACACTGGTCAGAAACACAGTGGTGATAAACACACTGGTCAGAAACACACTGGTCAGAAACACAGTGGTCAGAAATACAGTGGTCAGAAACACAGTGGTCAGAAACTCACTGGTCAGAAACACAGTGGTCAGAAACACAGTGGTCAGAAACACAGTGGACAGAAACACAGTGGTCAGAAACACAGTGGTCAGAAACACAGTGGTCAGAAACACACCAGTCTGAAACACACTGATCAGAAACACAGTGGTCAGAAACACACTGCTCAGAAACGCACTGGTCAGAAACACACTAGGCAGAAACACAGTGGTCAGAAATACAGTGGTCAGAAACACAGAGGTCAGAAACACGCTGATCAGAGGCACACTGGTCAGAAACACACTGGTCAGGAACACAGTGGTCAGGAACATCTAGTCAGAAACAAAGTGGTCAGAAACACAATAGTCAGAAACACAGCGGTCAGAAACACAGTGGTCAGAAATTCACTGGTCTGAACCACACTGGTCAGAAACACAATGGTCAGAAACACTCTGGTCAGAAACATAGTGGTGAGAAACACAGTGGTCAGAAACACAGTGGTCAGAAAGACAGTGGTCAGAAACACAGTGGTCAGAAACACGGTGGTCAGAAACTCAGTGGTCAGAAACATAGTGGTCAGAAACACAGTGGTCAGAAACACAGTGGTCAGAAACACGGTGGTCAGAAACTCAGTGGTCAGAAACATAGTGGTCAGAAACACAGTGGTGTGAAACACAGTGGTCAGACACAAAGTGGTCAGAAACACACTGGTCAGAAACACTGTGGTGAGAAACACTGTGGTCATAAAAACATTTTTCAGAAACACACTGGTCAGGAACACAGTGATCAGAAACACAGTGGTCAAAATAAACTGGTGAGAGGCACACTGGTCAGAAACACATTGGTCAGGAACACAGTGGTCAGAAACACAGTGGTCAGAAACACAGTGGTCAGAGACACAGTGGTTAGAAATACAGTGGTCAGGAAAACACTGGTCAGAAGCACACTGGTCAGAAACACAGTCGTCCAAAACGCAGTGGTCAGAAACACAGTGGTCAGAAACACAGTGGTCAGATACACACTGGTCAGAAACACACTGGTCAGAAACACACTGGTCAGAAACAAAGTGGTCAGAAACACAGTGGTCAGATACACACTGGTCAGAAACACACTGGTCAGAAACACACTGGTCAGAAACAAAGGTGTCAGAAACAGAGTGGTTAGAAACACAGAGGTCAGAAACACACTGGTCAGAGGCACACTGGTCAGAAACACAGTGGTCTGAAACACACTGGTCAGAAACACAGTAGTCAAAAACACACTGGTCGGAAACACAGTGGTGAGAAACACAGTGGTCAGAAACACGGTGGTCGGAAACACAGTGGTCAGAAACACAGTGGTCAGAAACACAGTGGTGGGAAACACAGTGGTCAGAAACACACTGGTCGGAAACACAGTGGTCAGAAACACAGTGGTCAGAAACACAGTGGTCAGAAACACTATGGTCAGAAACACAGTGGTCAGAAACACACTGGTGTGAAACACACAGGTCAGACACACAGTGGTCAGAAACACACTGCTCAGAAACACACTGGTCAGAAACACATTGGTCAGAAACACATGGGTTAGAAACACAGTGGTCAGAAAGACAGAGGTCAGAAACACACTGGTCAGAAACACAGTGGTCAGAAACACACTGGTCGGAAACACATTGGTCAGAAACACAGTGGTCAGAAACACAGGGGTCAGAAGCACAGTGGTCAGAAACAAACTGGTCTGAAGCACACTGAATAGAAACACAGTGGTCAGAAACACGCTGGACAGAAACACAGTGGTGAGAAATACAGTGTTCAGAAACACTGTGGTCAGAATTACGCTGGTCAGAAACAATCTGGTCAGAAACACACTGGTCAGAAACATACTGGTCAGAAATACAGTGGTCAGAAACGCAGTGGTCAGAAACACAGTGGTAAGAAACACAGTGGTCAGAAACACAGTGGTCAGAAACGCAGTGGTCGGAAAGAAAGTGGTCAGATACACACTGGTCAGAAACACACTGGTCAGAAACACACTGGTCAAAAACACAGTGGTCAGAAACACACTGGTGTGAAACACACAGGTTAGAAACACAGTGGTAAAAAACACACTTGTCAGAAACACCCTGGTCAGAAACACACTGGTCAGAAACACACTAGTCAGAAACACAGTGGTCAGAAACACACTGGTCGGAAACACAGTGGTCAGAAACACAGTGGTCAGAAACACAGCGGTCAGAATCACAGTGGTCAGAAACACACTGGTCTGAAGCACACTGATTAGAAACACAGTGGTCAGAAACACTCTGGTCAGAAACACAGAGGTCAGAAACACAGTGGTCAGAAACACAGTGGTCAGAAACACAGCGGTCAGAATCACAGTGGTCAGAAACACACTGGTCTGAAGCACACTGATTAGAAACACAGTGGTCAGAAACACTCTGGTCAGAAACACAGAGGTGAGAAACACAGTGGTCAGAAACAAAGTGGTCAGAATTACGCTGGTCAGAAACATTCTGGTCAGAAACACAGTGGTCAGAAACACACTGGTCAGAATTAGAGTGGTCAGAAACGCAGTGGTCAGAAACACAGTGGTAAGAAACACAGTGGTCAGAAACACAGTGGTCAGAAACACAGTGGTCGGGAACAAAGTGGTCAGATACACACTGGTCAGAAACAAACTGGTCAGAAACACAGTGGTCAGAAACACAGTGGTCAGAAACACAGTGGTCAGAAACAGAGTAGTCAGAAACACAGTTGTTAGAAACACACTGGTCAGAGACACACTGGTCAGAAACACACTGGTCAGAAGAACACTGGCCAAAAACAAAGTGGTCAGAAACACAGTGGTCAGAAACACAGTCGTCTGAAACACACTGGTCAGAAACACAGTGGTCAGAAACACAGTGGTCAGAAAACAGTGTTAAGAAACACACTGGTCAGAAACACAGTGACCAGAAACACACTGGTCGGAAACACACTAGTCAGAAACACACTGGTCAGAAAGACAATGGTCAGAAGCACAGTGGTCAGAAACACAGTGGTCAGAAACACACTGGTCTGAAACACACTGGTCAGAAACACACTGGTCAGAAACACAGTGGTGATAAACACACTGGTCAGAAACACACTGGTCAGAAACACAGTGGTCAGAAACACAGTGGTCAGAAACACAGTGGTCAGAAACACAGTGGTCAGAAACACACTGGTCAGAAACACAGTGGTCAGAAACACAGTGGTCAGAAACACACCAGTCTGAAACACACTGCTCAGAAACACTCGCAATCACGTGCAACCACTTGCAACCACTTTCAACCACTTGCATCCACTTGTAACCACTCACAACCACTTGCAACCTCTCACAACCGCTCATCACCCATCGCAGCCACTCGCAACCACTCACAACCACTCGCAAGCACTCCCGATGACGTGCAACCAATCACAACCACTTGCAACCACTTGAAACCACTCGCAACCACTCGCAACCACTCGCAACCACTCGCAGCGACTCACAACCACTTGCAACCACTTACAGCCACTTGCAACCACTTGCAACACCTCGCAGCCACTTGCAACCACTCGCAACTACTCACAACCACTGGCAACCACTCGGAACCACTTGCAATCACTCGCAATCACACGCAACCATTCGCGACCACTCAAAACCACTTACAACCACTCGCAACCACTTGCAACCATTCGTTACCACTCGCAACCATTCGCAACCACATGCAACCACTCACAACTACCCGCATCCACTCGCAGCCACTCGTAATCACTCGCAACCACTCGCAGCCACTCGCAACCATTTGCAGCCATTCGCAACCACTTGCGACCACTCACAACCACACCCAACCACTTGCAGCCACACAAAACCTCTTGCAACCACTCGCAACCACTTGTAGCCACTCGCAACCATGCACACCCACTCCCAACCACTCACAACTACTCGCAACCACTTGCGACCAATTGCTACCACTCGCAACTCCTCACAACCACTGGTTACCACTCGCAACCACTTGTGACCATTCGCAACCACTCGCAACCACTTGCAACCACTTCCAACCACTCACAACCACTTGCAACCACTCGCAACCACTAGCAACCACTCGCAACCACTCGCAACCACTCGCAACCAATCCCAGCCAGTAGCATCAACTCATGACCGTTCGCAACCACTCCCAACCACTTGGAACCACTTGCAAGTACTCACAACCACTGGCAACCACTCACAACCACTTGCAACCACTGGCAACCACTCGCAACCACTCACAACCACTTACAACCACTCGCAACCACTTGCAACCACGCACAACCACTCACAACCACTTGCAACGACTCGCAACCACTCGCAACCACTCGCATTCACTCACAACCACTTGCAACCACTCGCAACCACGCGCAACCACTTGCAACCACTCGCAACCACGCGCAACCACTTGCAACCACTCGCAACCACGCGCAACCACTTGCAACCACTCGCAACCACTTGCAACGACTCACAACCACTCACCACCACTCGCAACTACTCGCAACCACTCGCAACCACTCGCAACGACTCGCAACCACTCACAACCACACGCAACCACTTGCAACAACTCGTAAGCACTCGCAACAACTCGCAACCACTCACAACCACTCGCAACCACTTGGAACCACGCACAACCACTCACAACCACTTGCAACGACTCGCAACCACTCGCAACCACTCGCAGCCACTCACAACCACTCGCAACTACTCACAACCATTGGCAGACACTCACAACCACTTGCAATGACTCTCAATCACTCGCAACCACTGGCAACCGCTCAAAACCACTCACAACCACTTGCAACCACTTGCAACCATTCACAACCACTTGCAACCATTCGCAACCACTCGCAACCACTCACAACCACTCGCATCCACTCGCAGCCACTCACAACCACTCTCAACCACTCGCAACCATTTACAACCATTTGCAACAACTTGCAATCACTCGCAACCACTTGCAACCACTTTTAACCACTCGCAACCAGTTGCAAGCACGCAAAAGCACTCGCAACCACTGGCAACCACTTGCAACTACTCGCAATCACCCGCAACCACTCGTAACCACTCGCAACCAATCGCAACTACTCGCAATCACTTGCAACCACTGGCTGTCACTTGCAGCCACTCGCAACCACTTGCAACCACTGCCAACCACTCGCAACCACTCGCAGCCCCTCGCAACCAATCCTAACCACTCGTAAGTACTCGCGACCATTCATAACCACTTGCAACCACTTGCAACCACTTGCAACCACTCGCAACCACTTACAACCACTCTCAACCATGCGTAACCTCTTGCAACAACTTGCAACCACTCGCAACCACTCGGAACCACTTGGAACAACTTACAACCAATTGCAACCACTGGTAACCACTCGTAACCACTTGCAACCACTCACAACCACTCACAACAACTTGCAAGTCCTCCCAGCCACTTGCAGCCACTCACAACCACTCACAACTACTTGCAACCACTCGCAACCACTCACAACTAGTAGTAACTACTCGCAACCACTCACAACCACTTGCAACCACTCACAACCACTCGCAATCACTTGCACCACTCCCAACCACTCGCAACCACTCGCAACCACTTACAACAACTTGCAACAACTCGCAACCACTCGGAACCACTTGCAACCACTCTCAACCACAAGCAACCACTTGAAACCATGGGCAACCACTTGCAACAACTCACAACCACTCAACACCACTCGCAACCACTCGCAACCACTCGCAATCACTCGCAACCACGCGCAACGACGCGCAACCACTCACAACCACTCTCAACCACTTGAAACCACTCGCAACCGGTCGCAACCACTCGCAACCACACGCAACCAATCGCAACTACTCGGAACCACTTGCAACCACTCGCAACCACTTACAACCACTTGCTACGACTCGCAAGCACTTGCAACCACTTGCAACCACTCACATCCACTCGCAACCATTCGCAACCACTCACAACCATTGGCAATACTCCCATCCACTTGCAATCACTCGCAATCTCTCGCAACCACTCGCAACAACTCAAAACCACTCACAACCACTCGCAACCACTTGCAACCACTCGCAACGACTTGCAACCATTCGCAACCACTGGCAACCACTTGCAACCACTCGCATCCACTCGCAGCCACTCGTAACCACTCGCAACCACTCGCAACCACTCGCAACCATTTTGCAACCACTCGCAACTTCTTGTAACTACTCGCAACCACTTGCAACCATTCGCAACCACACAAAACCTCTTGCAACCACTCGCAACCACTTGCAACCACTCGCAATCACGTACAACCAATCCCCACCACTCGCAACTACTTGAACCACTGGTAACCACTCGCAACCACTTGCAACCACTCGTAACCACTCGCAATCACTTGTAACCACTCGCAACCACTCGCAACCACTTGCAACCACTTGCAACCACTCGCAACCACTCACAACCACTCGCAACTACTAGCAACCACTCACAACAACACGCAAACACTCGCAACCACACGAAACCACTCGCCACAACTTGTCACCACTCGCAACCACTGGCAACCACTAGCAACCACTTGCAACCACTTGCAACCACTCACAACCACTTGCAACCACTCGCAACCAATCACAACCACTCGCAGCCACTCGCAACTAATCCCAAACACTCAGAACCACTCCCTTCCACTCACAACCACTTGCTCCCACTCGCAACCACTTGCAACCACTGGCAACCACTTGCAACCACTCGCAACCACTCGCAACCACTCGCAACCACTCGCAATCACTTGCACACAACTCGCAACCACTTGTAACCACTCCCAACCACTCCCAACAACTCGCAACCACTCACAACCACTCACAATTAATGGCAACTACTCGCAACTACTCCCAACAACTCGCAACCACTCGCAACCCCTCACAGCCACTCGCAACCACTCGCAACCACTTCCAACCACTCGCAACCACTCGCAGCCACTCACAAACACTCGTAACCACTCGCAACCACTCGCAACCACTCGCAACCACTTGCAACAACTTACAACCACTCGCAACCACTTGAAACCACTTGCAACCACTCTCAACCAAGTTTTACTACTCGAAACCACTCGCAACCACTCGCAACCACTCGAAACCACTCGCAACAACTTACAACCACTTGCAACCACTCGCAACCACTCGTAACCACT
>SZWC01000469.1:77649-95319 GCA_023375785.1 Penium margaritaceum
AACGACTCATAACCACTCGCAACCACTCACAACCGCTTGCAACCACGTGAAACCACTTGCAAACACTTGCAACCACTCGCAACCACTCATAACCACTGGCAACCACTCCAAACCACTCACATCCACTCACAACCACACGCAACGACTCGCAACCACTCGCAACCACTCGCAACCAGTCGTAACCACTCGCAACCTCTTGTAACCACTCGCAACCACTCCCAACCACTTGCAACCACTCCCAACCACTCAACACCACTCACGACCACTCGCAACCACTCACAACCACTCACAACCACTCCCAACAACTTGCAACCACTTGTAACCAATCATAGTCACTTGCAACCACTCGCAACCACTTGCAACCACTTGCAACCACTCGCAACGACTCGCAACTACTCGTAACCACTGGCAACCACTCCAAACCACTCACATCTACTCACAACCACTCGCAACGAATCGCAACCACTCGCAACCACTCGCAACCAGTCGTAACCACTCGCAACCACTTGTAACCACTCGCAACAACTCCCAACCACTTGCAACCACTCCCAACCACTCAACACCACTCACCACCACTCGCAACCACTCGCAACGACTCGCAACCACTCGCAACCACTCGCAACTACTCGTAACCACTGGCAACCACTCCAAACCACTCACATCTACTCACAACCACTCGCAACGACTCGCAACCACTCGCAACCACTCGCAACTACTCGTAACCACTGGCAACCACTCCAAACCACTCACATCTACTCACAACCACTCGCAACGACTCGCAACCACTCGCAACCACTCGCAACTACTCGTAACCACTGGCAACCACTCCAAACCACTCACATCTACTCACAACCACTCGCAACGACTCGCAACCACTCGCAACCACTCGCAACTACTCGTAACCACTGGCAACCACTCCAAACCACTCACATCTACTCACAACCACTCGCAACGACTCGCAACCACTCGCAACCACTCGCAACTACTCGTAACCACTGGCAACCACTCCAAACCACTCACATCTACTCACAACCACTCGCAACGACTCGCAACCACTCGCAACCACTCGCAACTACTCGTAACCACTGGCAACCACTCCAAACCACTCACATCTACTCACAACCACTCGCAACGACTCGCAACCACTCGCAACCACTCGCAACTACTCGTAACCACTGGCAACCACTCCAAACCACTCACATCTACTCACAACCACTCGCAACGACTCGCAACCACTCGCAACCACTCGCAACTACTCGTAACCACTGGCAACCACTCCAAACCACTCACATCTACTCACAACCACTCGCAACGACTCGCAACCACTCGCAACCACTCGCAACTACTCGTAACCACTGGCAACCACTCCAAACCACTCACATCTACTCACAACCACTCGCAACGACTCGCAACCACTCGCAACCACTCGCAACTACTCGTAACCACTGGCAACCACTCCAAACCACTCACATCTACTCACAACCACTCGCAACGACTCGCAACCACTCGCAACCACTCGCAACTACTCGTAACCACTGGCAACCACTCCAAACCACTCACATCTACTCACAACCACTCGCAACGACTCGCAACCACTCGCAACCACTCGCAACTACTCGTAACCACTGGCAACCACTCCAAACCACTCACATCTACTCACAACCACTCGCAACGACTCGCAACCACTCGCAACCACTCGCAACTACTCGTAACCACTGGCAACCACTCCAAACCACTCACATCTACTCACAACCACTCGCAACGACTCGCAACCACTCGCAACCACTCGCAACTACTCGTAACCACTGGCAACCACTCCAAACCACTCACATCTACTCACAACCACTCGCAACGACTCGCAACCACTCGCAACCACTCGCAACTACTCGTAACCACTGGCAACCACTCCAAACCACTCACATCTACTCACAACCACTCGCAACGACTCGCAACCACTCGCAACCACTCGCAACTACTCGTAACCACTGGCAACCACTCCAAACCACTCACATCTACTCACAACCACTCGCAACGAATCGCAACCACTCGCAACCACTCGCAACAACTTGCAACCACTCGCAACCACTCGCAACCACTGGCAACCACTCGCAACAACTTGTAACCACTCGCAACAACTCGCAAGCACTCGAAACCACTTCCAGCCATTTGCAACCACTCACAACCACTGGCAACTAGTCACAACCACTTGCAACCACTCTCAACCAATCACAACCACTCGGAACCACTCACAACCAATCCCAAACACTCACAACCACTCCCAGCTACTTGCAACCACTTTCTCCCACTTGCAAACTTTTGCAACCACTCGCAACCACTCGCAACCACTCACACACAACTCGCAACCACTTGCAACCACTCGCAACCACTCACAACCACTCGCAACCACTGGCAACCACTTGCAACTACTCGTGACCACTCATAACCACTCGAAATCACTTGCAACCACTCCCAATAACTTGCAACCACTCGCAACTACTTGCAACCACTTCCAACCACTCGCAACCACTCGCAACCACTCGCAACCACTGGCAACCACTTGCAACTACTCGTGACCACTCATAACCACTCGAAATCACTTGCAACCACTCCCAATAACTTGCAACCACTCGCAACTACTTGCAACCACTTCCAACCACTCGCAACCACTCGCAACCACTCGCAACCACTGGCAACCACTTGCAACTACTCGTGACCACTCATAACCACTCGAAATCACTTGCAACCACTCCCAATAACTTGCAACCACTCGCAACTACTTGCAACCACTTCCAACCACTCGCAACCACTCGCAACCACTCGCAACCACTGGCAACCACTTGCAACTACTCGTGACCACTCATAACCACTCGAAATCACTTGCAACCACTCCCAATAACTTGCAACCACTCGCAACTACTTGCAACCACTTCCAACCACTCGCAACCACTCGCAACCACTCGCAACCACTGGCAACCACTTGCAACTACTCGTGACCACTCATAACCACTCGAAATCACTTGCAACCACTCCCAATAACTTGCAACCACTCGCAACTACTTGCAACCACTTCCAACCACTCGCAACCACTCGCAACCACTCGCAACCACTGGCAACCACTTGCAACTACTCGTGACCACTCATAACCACTCGAAATCACTTGCAACCACTCCCAATAACTTGCAACCACTCGCAACTACTTGCAACCACTTCCAACCACTCGCAACCACTCGCAACCACTCGCAACCACTGGCAACCACTTGCAACTACTCGTGACCACTCATAACCACTCGAAATCACTTGCAACCACTCCCAATAACTTGCAACCACTCGCAACTACTTGCAACCACTTCCAACCACTCGCAACCACTCGCAACCACTCGCAACCACTTACAACCACTCGCAACCACTTGCAACCACTTGCAACCACTTGCAACCACTCGCAACCACTTGCAACCACTCACAACCACTCGCAACCACTTGCAACCACTCGCAACCACTTGCAACCACTTGCAACCACTCCCAACCACTCGCAACCACTGGCATCCACTAGCAACCACTCGCTGTTGGAAATCCCTGACTCCGAAAAGAGCTATTCCCTTTTAATAGCAGTTCTGGTCCGATACTGAACCACCTTAACCTAACGGCTCTTTGAGCATCTGACAATTGAGTTCCATGTGTCAATTCATCCCCCAATAAAGTGACACATGTCACCCGCGTCCGGCTTGCGGAAAAAAGCCGTTGGTGTGCTCTCTTGTCCTGTTCTGCTGTATATGTCCAAGGACGTTCATTCCCTCGAGTTCAACCTGAACAGGTCTGCCCATCGTGTTCTCTTTGGTTCCGCGGCTTTGCCACAGTGCTCTCGCTCTGCACGCCTTGCGATCCTCTTGCATTTGCTAACCACTCTCAGCTCACGTCCTTTGCTTCGTCATCCTTTGCTCAGCACTTATACTCCTTCACCTGCCTTGCCATCACAATTATCTCTCGGACTCTTGCCTACCTTGCAACCCTGGTGTCTCATCTCTCTTGAATCTTTGCGCCTAACTTCTCGGGACTGCTCACACCTCTTTGCTTGTGTAACTTCTTTGACCTGCACGCGAGCAACAGTTGCTTCTACCTGCTTCTGCTCCTGCTGTCATCACTCATTGCATCTGCTGACATGGTATCAGAGCATCAAGCGACAGTTGCTTGTGCCCCGTGACCGAGTCATTGCTCTGCCACCACCAGCACTTCACTTCTCGGATCTGCAGTCCTGCGCCGCTGCCACCGCCACATCGCGTCTCTCCGCTTTGACGATAGCTGACATCAGCAGCACCGCTTGGAGTGTTGCTCGCGCTAAAGAAACGCCGCGTCATCGTGAGGAAGCCCTGTCCCCATTCCGCGCCCGTGGCCAACAATTGGTGACTTGTCCTCCATAACAGCCGCAAGCAGCTCCCGAGCCGCCTCCTGCCATCAACTTCCTGGAATCTTCCCGCCGCTCACCGCCCGCTGCATCTCATCATCTCAGCCTCCACAAGCACCTTTGTCTTTCTCGTTTTCGTTCCTCACCCTCATCTGCTTCCTTTGCCCCATCCTCTTCACCTTCTTTGCGCTCACCATCTTGAGCCGCGTCCTTGCACCGCCTTCTCGCGTTGTCAGCAGCAGCAGCGTAACTCCCGCTGTCAGGACATGAAACACTGCCAGTCTTCCTGCTCCCAGCGCGAGCCAACTGGGAAACAACTAGACACTCTCCTGCCATCAGCGGACCAGTGTCTTTGCCCGCCGCACGACTCCCTCTGCTGCAACTGGCTTCCTCTCGTTGCCAAGACATCGGACACCACCAGTCTTCCTGCTCATGCGTCGAGCCAACTGGGGAACAAGCCGTCACTCTCTTGACAAACAGAACAAGTGGTTGCCTTGCTCGCACCGCCTCCTACCTCGCCATCCTCCACCTGTTGCAACCTCAATCTTCTGCCTTTGCCACTCCCTCATTGTCATCATCAGCCTTCCTCCTTTATGACCTTCACGCCTCAGTTGCATCTTCAGTCTGCCTCCTCCAGCCGTTCTCCTCATCTCAACCTCAAGTGCCCTCTCCGACTCGTCCTTCGTCATCAGCATTGTCCTATCTTCATCCGAGCCGCCTCCTTACCAGTCTTCTTCATCAGCATCTGCAGCGCACGCGGTTCCCCCCTACGCCCGCTCAGCCATCAGCCGCCTCCGCCTTTATCCACTCCTTTGCTTCAGCATCATCCTCCGCTCTGCACAAGGATCCGCCCAGTCGCATCGTCCGCGATGACCTGCGCCCACGCCGAAAACTTTCGGAGCGCACGTGGTTTGCCTTTGCGCTCACTCCTATGTCATCAGCTTCCGCTTGCTCATCATCAGCATCTGTGGCCAGTAGATGGTCCTGCACAAGCTAGCTGCCCGTTTCCCATCAGCTTGCACCCACGCTGGGAGCAGATTTCTCGTGGCGCGTTGGATCTTGCCTTCCCCTTGTTGCATTCTATCCGTATATTGCAACAGCACACGTGGTTTTGCCCCTGCGCCCACTTTTCCATCGCATCTCTCCGCCATTATCCGTTTTCACCATCTGTACGGTGCACGGACCCGCCCGGTCACATCGCGTGGATCGCGACGACATGGCCAACGCCGAAATTTCCGCAGCGCACGTGGTTCCACCCCTGTGCCCAGAGTATCACTCATGCATAAACTGCCAGTGTCATCAGCATCAACCTGCTCCGCTCCTTCTGCATCTCCAGCCAATCACATCCATGGCCAACTCTTGGCACACCTGCCCAACTCTAGAGGAGGATGGAAGCAACGTCTACAGCTGGTCACATACCATACTGACCGTTACCAGCACCATCTTCATCCATGAATATCGAGTATCTCACTTCCTCCTCGGTGCCTATGAGCATTAACGTACTCCCAGCATCCTCCACATCTCTACCATGCAACCTTCCTCCTGGTCTGGGGTCATCTCTTTAACCTCATGGATATGTCCTTCCATCATCTGCGCAAAACTGCTAGAAATGGACCAGAACTCTGGTTTAGTCTACAACAGGAGGCATGGAAGCGCCAATGGATCGCCCTCACATGCTGAGACAACCCCGATGGTCCGCCTCTGCCCAAAGAGCTCAACTCCAGACCCTACCTCAAATTTGACCTGGTGGAATCGGGAGAAGAAGAAGAGGTAGAAGAGCCAGTGGCAGACGCATCTACTTCACCCTCCCACTCCTGCAGTGGTTGCAAAAGGACAAGCTGCCGAGATCATCTACAAACAAGAAAGCAACATCAAGGAGTGGCAGAGATAAATCTACACTCTTCTCTATCCAGAGCTCATTGGTGGATTTGCAAATAAAAATGCCCACCTTAGAAGACCCAAGTATCTCGGCAAGCGATGTTCCCCCAGTTGAAATGACCAAAAAGCAGAACAGCCTTGACTATGGCCTAAGAACTTGGCTGCGACACTTCATGGACAGAGACCTGCATCACCTCATATCAGCTCACCCCGATGACCTCCACGCCATGTGGAAGGGTCTCCTTGAACACTCCAATGGTCAACTTCCCACTGACTGGGAGCGGTACTGCCATTAACTCTTGTCGGACTCTGGGGGTCTCTTGGAAATCTCAGACTCCGACAAGAGTTATTACCTCTCAATAACGGTTCAGGTCCAAGACCGAACCACCTTGACCCAACGGCTCTTGGAGCGTCTGAGCGTTGAGTCCCGTGTGTCAAGTCATCCCCTAATAGAGTGACACATGTAACCCGTGTCCGGGTAGCAAAAAGTAACTATTGTTGCGCTCTCTTGTCCTTTTCTGCTGTATATTTCCGAGGACGTTCATTCCCTCGAGTTCAACCAGAACAGTTCTGTCCATCCTGCTCCCTTTGGTTTCGCGGCTTTGCCGCCGTGCTCTCGCTGTGCCCGCCTCTCGATCCTTTTGCCTTCGCCAACCACTCTCAGCTCACCGCCTTTGCTCAGCACTTACTCTCCTTCACCTGCCTCACCATCACAATCCTCTCTTGGACTCCTGTCTACCTTGCAACTTTGGCGTCTCATCTCTCTTGAAGCTTCGCGCCTAATCTTGCGGGACTTCTCACACCTCTCTGCTTGCGTCACTTCTTTGACCTGCCTGCGCAAAACTGTCGCTTCTACCTGCTTCTGCTCCTGCTCTCGTCCCTCAATCCATTCTGCTAACACGCGCAACAACTTGCAACCACTTGCAACCACTCACAACCACTCGCAAGCACTCGCAACAACTCGTAACCAATCTCAACCACTCGCAACCACTCGCAACCACTCGCAACCACTTACAACCATTTGCAACCACTCACGGCCACTCGCAACCACTCACAACTACTTGCAACCCCTCGCAACCACTCACAGCCACTCGCAACCACTCGCAACCAATCCCAAACACTCGCAACCACTCACAGCCACTCGCAACCACTTGCTCCCACTAATAGCCATTTGCAACCACAAGTAACCACTCGCAACTACTCGCAACCACTCACAACCATTTGCAACCACTCGCAACCACTCGCAACCACTCGCAACCACTCGCAAACAACTCTTAACCACTCGTAACCACTCGCAACTACTCGCAACCACTCGTAACCACTCGCAACCACTTGCTCCCACTAATAGCCATTTGCAACCACAAGTAACCACTCGCAACTACTCGCAACCACTCACAACCATTTGCAACCACTCGCAACCACTCGCAACCACTCGCAACCACTCGCAAACAACTCTTAACCACTCGTATCCACTCCAAACCACTCAAAACCACTCGCAACCACTCACAACCACTCACAACCACAAGCATCCAGTCACAACTACTCGCAACCACTCGCAACCATTCACAACCACTCGTAACCACTCACAACCACTCGCAATCACTTGTTCCCACTCAAAATCACTTGCAACCACTCGCAACCAAGTGCAACCACTCGCAACGACTTGCAGCCACTCGCAACCACTCGTAACCACTTGCAACCACTCCCAACCTCTCGCAACCATTTGCAACCACTTGCAACCACTCGCAACCTCTTGCAACCACTTGCAACCACTCGCAACAATACGTAACCACTCGCAACCACTCGCAACCACTCGCAACCACTCGCAACCACTCGCAACCACTCGCCATAACTCGTCACCACTCCCAACCACTGGCAACCACTAGCAACCACTTGCAACCACTTGCAACCACTCGTAACCACTCGCAACCACTCGAAACCACTCGCAACCACTCACAACCACTTGGAACCACTCGAAACCACTTGCAAAAACTTGGAACCACTCGCAACCACTCGCAACAACTTGCAACCACTTGCAACCACTCGCAACCAATCACAGCCACTCGCAATCACTCGTCAGTGACATATGCATACATTGGTTGGTCACTGTGCATGGTAGCCACACTGTGCCACTACATATGGAAGGTCTTTGCTCTTGCTAATTAATAACTAGTATCCAAAAGCTATTGTTTTCCCCCTCTGGCTATTTGTGACTTGTGTTATGAGTTGTCAAAGTTGACCACACATAGTGACATTCTTTGGTTATGGTCAGTGACACATGCCTACTTTGCTTGGTCATTGTACATGGTAGCCACACCGTGCCACTACTTATTGAAGGTCCCTGTGCTTGCTAGTTTACACCAGGTGTTCCTAAACCGTTGTTTACCCATCTGACCATTCTTGACTCGTATTATGAGTTGTCAACGTTCACCACACACAGTGGATTTCTTTGGTCAAATGCAGTAGATACGCCTACTTTGGTGGGACATTGTGCATGGTAGCAACACCGTGCTACTACTTGTTGAAGATCCTGTGCTTGCTAGTTGATACCATGTGTTCCTAAACAGTTGTTTACCCCTCTGACCATGTGTGATTCGTATTATGAGTTGTCAACGTTCACCACACACAGTGGATTTCTTTGGTCAAATACAGTACATACGCCTACTTTGGTTGGTCATTGTGCATGGTAGCAACACCGTGCTACTACTTATTGAAGGTCGTTGTAGTTGCCAGCTGAAAACTAATATTCCGAAACCATTGTTTCCCCCTCTGACCATATGTGACTCGTGTTATGGGTTGTGAATTGTGACCACCCGTACTGACATTGTTTGGTCATGGTCAGTGACATATGCCTAGTTTGGTTGTTTAGTAGCCACACCGTATCACTACGTACTGAAGTTCTTTGTCATTTCTATTCGATACATAGGGTTCCCAAACCATTGTTTCTCCCTCAGACCATAAGTGACTCGTGTTATGAGTTGTAATTATTGACCACACATCGTAGACTTCTTTGGTCATAGTCAGGAACGTATGCATCCTTTGGTTGGTCACCGTGCACGCTAGCAACACTGTGCCACTAATTGTTGAAGGTCTTTCTACTTGCCAGTTAACAACTTGTGTTCTCAACCCATTGTTTCCCCCTCTCACCATTTGTGACTTGTGTTATAAGTTTTCAACGTTGACCACTCACTGTGAAATTCTTTTGGTCATGGTTAGTGGCATATGTCTACTTTGGTTTATCAATGTACATGGTTGCCACGCCGTGTCACTATGTACTCAAGGTCTTTGTGCTTTCTAGTTGATAGCCAGTGTTCCCAAACCATTGTTAACCCCTCTTACTATCTGTGACTCCGGTTGTGAGTTGTCGACGTTGAACACAAAAAGTGAAATTCTTTGGTCATGGTCAGTGACATATGCATACTTTGGTTAGTCACTGTGCATGGTATCCAGGCAATGCCACTACGTATAGAAGGTCTTTGTACTTGCCAATCGATAGCTAGTATTCACAAACCATTGTTTCCTCCTTTGACCATCTGTGACTCGTGTTATGAGTTGTCAAAGTTGACCACAGATAGTGACATTCTTTGGTCATGGTCAGTGACACATGCCTACTTTGGTTGGTCATTGTACATGGTAGCCACACCCTGCCACTGCTTATTGAAGTTCCTTGTGCTTTCTAGTTGATACCTGGTAGTCCTGAATCATTGTTTCCCCTTCAAACCATTAGTGACTCGTATTATGAGTTTTCAACGTTGCCCACACACAACGGATTTCTTTGGTCAAAGGTAGTACATATGCCTCCCTTGGTTGGTCATTGTGCATGGTACCCACACCGTGCTACTACTTATTGAAGGTCGTTGTACTTGCTAGTTGAAAACTAACATTCCAAAACCATTGTTTCCCCCTCTGACCATTTGTCACTCGTGCCATGGGTTGTGAACGTTGACCACCCATACTCAAATACTTTGGTCATGGTCAGTGACATATGCCTAGTTTGGTTGTTCAGTGTGCATAGTAGCCAAACCGTGCCACCACGTATTGAAATTCTTTGCCCTTTGTAGTCGATTCATAGGGTTCCCAAACCATTGCCTCTCCCTCTGACCATTTGTGACTCGTGTTATGAGTTGTCAATGTTGACTACACATAGTGGATTTCTTTGGTCATAGTTAGTGACGTATGCATCCTTTGGCTGGTCACCGTGCATGCTAGCCATTCTACCTTTGGCTGGTCACCGTGCCACTACTTGTTGAATGTCTTTGTACTTGCTAGTTGGTAACTAGTGTTCCAAACCCATTGTTTCCCCCTCTTACCATGTGTGACTTGTGTTATGAGTTTTCAATGTTGTCCATACACTGTGAAAATCTTTGGGTCATGGTTAGTGGCATATGCCAACATTGGTCTGTCACTATACATGGTTACCACCCCGTGTCACTACGTACTGAAGGTCTTTGTGCTTTCTATTTGATAGCCAGTGTTGCCAAACCATTGTTACCCCCTCTGACTATCTATGACTCTTGATGTGAGTTGTCAACGTTGACCACATGAAGTGAAATTCTTTGGTCATGGTCAGTGACATATGCATACTTTGGTTGGTCACATCGCATGGTAGCCACACTGTGCCAATGTATAATGAAGGTCTTTGTACTTGCTATTCGATAACCAATATTCACAAACCATTGTTTCCCCCTCTGGCCATTTGTGACTCTTGTTATGAGTTGTCAAAGTTGACCACCCATAGTGACATACTTTGGTCATGTTCAGTGAGACATGCCTACTTTGGTTGGTCATTGTAAATGGCAGCAACCTCGTTGCTGGAATTCATTGGTCATGGGCAGTGACATATGCGTAGTTTCATTGTTCGGTGTGCATAATAGCAACACTGTCCCACTATGTATTGAAGTTCTCTGTCCTTTCTAGTCAATACATAGGTTTTCCAAAGCATTGTCTCTCCCTGTGACCGTTCATGACTCGTGTTATGAGTTGTCAATGTTGACCATACATAGTGGATTTCTTTGGTCATAGTGAGTTACGTATGTATTCTTTGGTTGGTAACTGTGCACGCTAGCCACACCGTGCCACTACTTGTTGAAAGTCTTTGTATTTTCTAGTTGATAACTAGTGTTCTGAACCCATTGTTTTCCCCTCTCATCATCTGTGACTCGTCTTATGAGTCTTGAACGTTAACCACACACTGTGAAATTTGTTCGGTCATGGTTAGTGGCATATGCCTACGTTTTTTTGGCACTGTACATGGTTGCCACGCCGTGTCACTACGTGTTGAAGATCTTTGTGCTTTCTAGTTGATAGCCAGTGTTCCCGAACCATAGTTACCCCCTCTTACTACATGTGGCTCTTGTTGTGAGTTGTCAACGTTGACCACATGAAGTGAAGTTCTTTGGTCATGGTTAGTGACATATGCATACTTTGGTTGGTCACTCTGCATGGTAGCCACACTGTGCCACTACATAATGAAGGTCTTTGTACTTGCTAATCAAAACCTAGTATTCACAAACCATTGTTTCTCCCTCAGACCATTTGTGACTTGTGTTATGAGATGTCTAAGTTGACCACACATAGTGACATTCTTTGGTCATGGTCAGTGACACATGCCTACCTTGGTTGGCCATTGTACATGATAGCTAGACCATGCCACTACTTATTGAATGTCCTTGTTCTTGCTAGTTGATACCTGGTGTTCCCAACCCATTGTTTCCCCTTCTGACCATTTGTAACTCGTATTATGAGTTTTCTACGTTGACCACACACAGCGGATTTATTTGGTCAAAGGCAGTACATATGCCTTCTTTGGTCGGTTATTGTGCATGGTAGCCACACCGTGCTAATATGTATTCAAGGTAATTATACTTACTAGTTGAGAACTAATATTCCGAAGCATCGTTTCCCCATCTCACTATTTGTGACTCGTTTTCTGGGTTCTGAACTTTGACCGCCCATACTGAAATACTTTGGTCATGGCCAGTGACATATGCCTAGTTTGGTTGTTTGGTGTCCATAGTAGCCATACCGTGCCACTATGTATTGAAGTTATTAGTCCTTTCTAGTCGATACATAGGGTTCTGTTGACATGGTGTCCCACTTGCCATGAGTGCTGTTGATCGTACTCCCTGGTTCGACCACTGAGGAGTGGTAGAACACATGATGTGTCTTTAGATTTCGATTTCGTGGATTCTTCCATGCAGGATTGAGCTTTGAATTGCTCAATTTGAGTGAGTATTCAGAAAGTTAGCCCAGCCCGAAAAACGGGTGTTGGGTGGGTGGAATCTGGTACCCGCCACGGGTGGCGAGATATTCCACTGCCAGGGATCCGAGTTCATTCCTAATGGCCTCCAAATGCACCAGGGGCATGAATGAGGTGACCATAAGGACCTCCTTGACCAGGATGAACTTCTCCTTGACTTCTAGGCGATGAAAGGCGCTTCGACGGGTCATCGTCGAAGCGCCTCCCGTTGCCTAGAGTGCAAGGCCTGGTGGGCGGCTCCACCAAGGGTTCTTTCGTCGGCTATAGCAGGGGCTCTACTGCTCCGTTTTGGACGTGCTTGGATGCGTTGGAAAGCTTAGATCACAGGCTATGAGGATCTGATGTAATCTCACTATGCTAACTAACAAAAATGTGTTTTGATTAAGATCTACTGAATACGACGTGTTCTGCCCACTCACATCCGTGATCCTTGTGCTCCACACTCTTCACCATTGGTGTCCATTGGCTGCCCAAACCTTGGTAGCGTGAACCAGTGAGAGCTAGGCATCCTTGAGGGTGCCTTCACACCCACTAGAGCCAACAAAGGGTTATGGGCCCACGTACCTAAAAAGACCCTAGCTCATCATCCTTCACGCTACCGCCGCACACCATGGCAACAACCGAGCAAGAGAGCATTGGCACCGTCTCCAAGATTGATGGAAACGGCTTCCCCTTGTGGAGGTGGCAGTTTGAGGTCTACCTCAATGACAAGGGCCTTCTTGAGCTGGTCAACGGTGAAGAGACCGCGCCTCCGGATACCGCGACGCCGGAGGAAGTGGACAAGTACAAGAAGCGCAACGAGAAGGCGCTTGCATTGTTGGTGTTAGCGCTAGCACCGCCGCAGCGCGCATTGATTCAAGGATGCACGGAGGCCGCGGAGGCTTGGAAGAAACTCTGCACCATCTACCAGTCCACCAACCTTGCTAACCAGCTCTTCGTCTTCAAGAGGCTCGTCACCCTCCGAGCCAACGAAGGCGACGACATCATGGAGATCCTACAACAGATTGAGTCCCTTACTGCCGAGTGCGTAGCCACCGGATGGAAGGTCGACCCTCAGCTGCAAGCTATGATCCTCCTTCTGGCCTTGCCGGACAGTTGGAGTCCCATGATCACCGTCGTAGGCGGCTGGTCCGCCGATGAGCTGAAGTACCCGAAGGTGGCTGAGTACGTCCGCAANAACCAGCTCTTCGTCTTCAAGAGGCTCGTCACCCTCCGAGCCAACGAAGGCGACGACATCATGGAGATCCTACAACAGATTGAGTCCCTTACTGCCGAGTGCGTAGCCACCGGATGGAAGGTCGACCCTCAGCTGCAAGCTATGATCCTCCTTCTGGCCTTGCCGGACAGTTGGAGTCCCATGATCACCGTCGTAGGCGGCTGGTCTGCCGATGAGCTGAAGTACCCGCAGGTGGCTGAGTACGTCCGCAACGAATGGATGCGGCGTGGTGGGAGAGAGAGCGGGGCAACATCAACTTCCGCCTATGCCGTCCGTCCTCAAGGTGGAGGGGGAGGCAATTAGGGGAAGGGTGCTAACCAGGGCACCAAAAGAGGTGACAACAAAGGGGAGTGCTACAACTATGACAAACAGGGCCACTATGCACGCAACTGCCCCAACAAGAAGTCGGACCAGCCCGGGAAGGGCGGGAAGAAGGACACTCAAGCCATGATGGCCAGGGAATCTACCGACTTGACAAATCCGGAAGTCACGGTGATCGACTCCGGATCAGGCCGCCACACACAATGCAACCGGGCGGCATTCGTCACCTACGCCGCCACCGAGTGGCGCATGACAGTGTCCAATGGCAAAACGGAGTTGGCCGCGGGCGAAGGCAATGTTCGCATTGAGTCAGTGGTGAACAAGAAAGTCATTATGTGCACCATTTACAACGTGCTCCACATGCCCAACGTTTGGGGCAAATCTGCTGTTAGTGAGCCGCCTTACCGACAAGGGACTCGAGGTACTATTCAACAAGAAGGAGGCCATCATCCGGAAGGAGGGGGATGGTGAGGTGATTGCACGTGGCAAGAGGGAGGAGGACCTGTACCTTCTTCGTACCAAGGTTCTTGCCGATGTAGTGAGGAGTGACGCCGTCAACCTTGTGACGAAGGATGAAGGAAATCTGGACCTATGGCACCGCCGCCTATGTCACATCGCTCCCTCAACTGTGAGGGACATGGTAAAGAAAGAAGTGGTGTGGGGTCTTGAGGTCAAGGTCCTCGATGCAGCCAAGAATGCCGTGTGTGAGCCATGCGTGGTGGGCAAGGCGACACGGCAGCCGTTTGATGGCAAAGGGACGCGTGCATCGGCGAAGTTGGAGGTGGTGCACACAGATGTGTGTGGACCGTTCGAGCCCTCCATTGGTAGGGCGCGCTACTTTGTCACCTTCGTCGACGACCACAGCCGCAAGCTCTACCTCTACATCATCAAGAGGAAGAGCGATGTCTTGTCATGCATGCAAGAATTCGTGGTGGCTGTGGAGCGGCAAACGGAGATGAAGGTGAAGGCGTTTCGGAGTGACAACGGTGACGAGTACGAGGGCTGCTCGGCATGGATGAAGAGCAAGGGGATCGCGTGGCAGAAAACTATGCCACACTCTCCGCAGTAGAACGGCGTTGCCGAGAGGGCAGACCGCACCATCCTCAACATGGTCCGGTCCATGCTGAGCGATGCCGGCCTCGCGCAGCGATACTGGGGCGAGGCGGCACGGACAGCGGCGTACATCATGAACATGACGCCGACAAAGCCGTTAAAGGACGCGGAGTCCAAGGTGTGGAAGACACCACAAGAAGTGTGGAGCGGGAGGAAGCCAACTGTGGCACACCTCCGCACTTTTGGTTGTGTTGCACATGTTGTTGTGTAGGCACGGGAGGGGCGGGGCAAGCTGGACCCGCGGACTCGCCGGTGCATCTTCGTCGGGTATGAGAGCATGAGCAAGGCGTACCGGCTCTTCGACCCGTGGAGGCAGCAGATCGTGAAGAGTCACGACTTCATGTTTGATGAGGAGAGTCGTTGGACGGACAAGGACGTGGGTCTCTCCAAGTGTGGAAGGTGGATGCCACTCCTCGAGGGGGAGACGCCGGAGGACGCAAAAGAGGGTCACGTCCAAGCGGCTCCAACCGGCGACAACCATCCGGGAGATGGGGGAGCGGCTGATTTGCATTCAGCCGAGTCGGACAATGAGTCCGAAGCACCGGCAGCAGTGGAGCTGATCGAGGATGCGAGGAGTGAGCCCGCATCTCCATGGTCCTCGAGAGAGGGGGAGCAGGCCAGCGGTGCGAGTGGCGTCGTGAGAGGGCAGCAGCAGCAGCAGCAGTAGCAGCAGCCTCAACAGCAGCAGCCCCGGAGAAGCGGACGTGCAAGGAGGACAGCAAAACAGTACAATGCCGCGCACGGCACCTGGACTGGGTTCGCTCGAGCGTTCTTTGCACAAGAGGAGCCCGAGACCGTCAAGGAGGCGTTGTGGTAGAAGGATGGGGCTGAGTGGGAGGGAGCCATAAAATCTGAGCTCGCCTCCCACAAAGAGAACGGTACTTGGCAGCTGATTAATAGGCTGGAGGACGCAAAAATCATTGGCTCCAAGTGGATTTTCAAGAAGAAGCTCATAAAGGAGGGGAAGGTGGAGCGGTACAAGGCGCGGCTGGTTGCGAAGGGGTACGCCCAGTAAAAAGGAGAACACTACGACGAAACCTTTGCGCCGTTGGCAAAGTTCGCCTCCATTCGCTCCATCCTCTCGGTGGCAGCGGCGCGCGACTACGAAGTCCACCAAATGGATGTAAAAACCGCATTCCTCAATGGTGACCTGGACAAGGAGGTCTACATGAAGGTGCCGGAGGGGGTGGACGTGCCGCCGGGGAAGGTGTGCCGGCTTCGCAAGGCGCTCTACGGGCTCAAGCAAGCGCCACTCATATGGTACCTGAAAATGGACGGCTTCATGGCCGAGCTTGGCTTCGAGCGCTGCAAGGCGGATCACAGCGTGTACGTGCGAAAGCAGCCGGGGTTGCACCAGATCGTGGTCCTCTACGTGGATGACCTCATCCTCGTGTCATCGGACATGGAGGAGTTGGTGAACCTGAAGCGGCAGCTGGACGGTCGGTTCAAAATGACCGACATGGGTGAGCTCGAGTACTACCTCGGCGTCGCCATCAAGAAGGACCGCAAAGCACGCACGCTGGAGATGGGGAGGGCAAAGCACGTGCAAGAGGTGCTCCGCCGCTACAACATGGAGGAGTGCAACCCCATCGGCACACCCATGACCACCACATGTGAGTTGAGCTCGAGCATGGGCCCGAGCACGGACGAGGAGAAGGAGGAGATGACGGGTGTGCCATACCAGTCCGCGGTGGGGAGCATCATGTACGCCATGGTGGTGACGTGGCCCAACCTAGCCTTCGCGGAGGGCCAAGTGAGCCGCTATGTTGCTGACCCCGGGCCGTTGCATTGGAAAGCGGTGAAGCGGATCCTCTGCTATCTCAAGGCGACAAAACAGTCGAGGCTCGTATTTGGAGGGGGAGCGTGTGATGACTCCCTTGAGTTGGTCGGCTACTCAGATGCCGACTGGGCTGGTGATGTGAATGACAGAAAATCAACGTCAGGGTACGTGTTTGTGCTTGGTGGTGCAGCAGTTTCATGGGCAAGCAGGAAGCAAGACTGTGTGGCATTGTCCAATACCGAAGCGGAGTACATCGCGCTCGCGAAAGCCGCAAAGGAGGCGGTGTGGCTGTGACGGCTGCTAAAGGAGATCGACGTACCCTAAAGGAAGCCGACGGTGCTCAACGTTGACAACATGAGTGCCATTAGCCTGACCCAGAACTCGGTGCTGCACACGAGGACCAAGCACATCGAGATCCGGCATCACTACGCGCGGGACTTGGTGGCGAAGGGAGATGTGGCTATTGTGCATTGTGGCACTAAGCGCATGCTCGCCGATGCCATGACCAAGGCACAGCCCAAGGACAGGCACCACGCAAGCTGCATGGAGCTTGGTCTGTGTTGTGAAGTTTGAAATGCTACAGGTTCCAAGGACAGGGCATCAAGGCTGCGGTGCAAGGGGGAGATTGTTGACATGGTGTGCCCCTTGCCATGAGTGCCGTTGATCGTACTCCCTGGTTCGACCACTGAGGAGTGGTAGAACAC
>SZWC01000469.1:101402-126942 GCA_023375785.1 Penium margaritaceum
GCAAAAGGCAAAAGGCAAAAGGCAAAAGGAAAAAGGAAAAGAACAAAAAGCAAAA
Organism: Penium margaritaceum; assembly: GCA_023375785.1. Taxonomy (NCBI): domain Eukaryota; kingdom Viridiplantae; phylum Streptophyta; class Zygnematophyceae; order Desmidiales; family Peniaceae; genus Penium; species Penium margaritaceum. Next base: position 101,458 of record SZWC01000469.1, read on the forward strand.
GGCAAAAAGCAGGCGGCAAGAGGCAAAGGGCAAAAGGTAAAAGGCAAAAGGCAAAGGGCAAAAGGCAAATGAAAGGCAAAGGGCAAAAGGCAAAAGGCAAACGGAAAAATGCAAAAGGAAAAAGGCAATAGGCAAGCGGCAAAAGGCAACAGGCAAAAGGCAAAAGGCAAAAGGTACAAGGCAAAGGGCAAAAGGCAAAAGGCAAAGGGTAAAAAGCAAGAGGAAAAATGCAAAAGGAAAAAGCAAGAAGGCAAAATGAAAATGGAAGAAGGAAAAGGCAAAAGGCGAAAGGCAGAAGGCAAAAGGCAAAAGGAAAGAGGCAAAAGGCAAAAAGCAAAAGGCAAAAGGCAAAAGGCAAAAGGAAAAGGGCAAATGGCAAAAGGCAAAAGGCAAAAGGAAAAAGGCAAAAGGAAAGAGGCAAAAGGCAAAAGGCAAAATGCAAAAGGCAAGAGGCAAAAGGCAAAAGGCAAAAGGCAAAAGGAAAAAGGCAAAAGGAAAGAGGCCAAAGGCAAAAGGCAAAATGCAAAAGGCAAGAGGCAAAAGGCAAAAGGCAAAAGGCAAAAGGCAAAAGGCAAGAATTAAAAGCAAAAGGCACAAGGCAAACAACACAAAGCAAAAGGCAAAAGGTAAAAGGCCAAAAGCAAAAGGCAAAAGGCAAATGGAAAAGGAAAAATGCAAAAAGGAAAAGGGCAAAAGGCAGAAGGAAATAGGTAAAAGGAAAAAGGAAAGGTACAAAAGGGAAAAGGCAGAAGGAAAAAGGCAAAAGGCAAACGGCAAAAGGCAAAAGGCAAATGGCAAATGGCAAAAGGCAAATGGCAAAAAACAAAAGGCAAAAGATAAAAGGTAAAAGGAAAAAGGCAAAAGGGAAAAGGCAAAAGGCACAAGGCAACAAGCACAAGGCAAATGGTAAAAGGAAAAAGGCAAAAGGCAAAAGGCAAATGGCACATGGAAAAAGGAAAAAGGCAAAAAACAAAAGGCAAAAGGTAAAAGGGAAAAGGAAAAAGGGAAAAGGCAAAACGCATACGGCAAAACGCTAAAGGCAAAAGGCAAAAAACAAAAGGCAAAGGGCAAAAGGCGATACACAAAAGACAAAAGGTGAAAGGCAAAAGGCAAAATATAAAGGGCAAAAGGCAAGAGGCAAAAGGCAAAAGGCAAAGGGCAAAAGGCAAAAGGAAAAAGGCAAATCGCATATGGTAAAAGGCAAAAGGCAAAAGGAAAACGGCAAAAGGCAAAAGGCAAAAGGAAAAAGGCAAAAGGCAAATGGCAAAACGAAAAAGGCAAAATACAAAAGGCAAAAGGCAAAAGGTAACATACAAAAAGCAAAAGGGAAAACGAAAAAGGCAAAAGGCAAAAGACTAGAGGCAAAAGGCAAAAGGCAACAGGCAAAATGAAAAAAGGCAAAAGGCAAAAGGCGAAAGGCAAAACGCAAAAGGCAAAAGGCAAAAGGCAAAAGGCAAAAAGGAAAACGCAAAAGGAAAAAGGCAAAAGGCAAAGGGCCAAAGGCAAAAGGCAAAAGGCAAAAGGCAAAATGAAAAAGGCAAAAGGCAAAAGGCAAAAGGCAAAGGGCAAAACGCAAAAGGCAAAAGGAAAAAAGAAAAAGGCAAAAGCCAAAACGCAAAAAGCAAAATGCAAAACGCAAAATGCAAAACGAAAAACGCAAAAGGAAAAAGGCAAAAGGCAAAATCCAAAAGGCAAAAGGCAAAAGGCAAAAGGAAAAGGGCAAAAGGCAAAAGATAAAAGGCAAAATACAAAAGGAAAAGGGCAAACTACAGAAGGCAAACGGCAACAGGTAAAAGGCAAAAGGCAAAAGGCAGTAGGCAAGAAGGAAAAGGCAAGAGGCAAAAGTCAAAAGGCAAAAGGCACGAGGCAAAGGGCAATGGGCAAAAGGCAAAAGACAAGATGCAAAAGGCAAAAGGCAAAAGGCAAAAGGCAAAAAGGAAAACGCAAAAGGAAAAAGGCAAAAGGCAAAGGGCCAAAGGCAAAAGGCAAAAGGCAAAAGGCAAAAGTCAAAAGGCAAAAGGCAAAACGCAAAACGCAAAACGAAAAACGCAAAAGGCAAAACGCAAAAGCCAAAAGCCGAAAGGCAAAGGCAAAAGGCAAAAGGGAAAAGGAAAAAGGCAAAAGTTAAAAGGCAAAAGGCAAAAGGCAAAAGGCAAAATACAAAAGGGAAAAGGCAAAATGCAAAAGGCAAAAGGAAAAATGCAAAAGGCAAGAGCAAAAAGGCAAACGGTAAACGTCAAAAGGGAAAGGGCAAAAGGCAAAGGGCAAAAGGCAAAAGGAAAATGGCAACAGGAAAGAGGCGAAAGGCAAAAGGCAAAAGCGAAACAGCAAAAAGCAAAAGGCAAAAGGCAAAAGGCAAAAGGCAAGCGGCAAAAGGCAAAAGGAAAAATGCGAAAGGCAAAAGGCAAAAGGAAAAAGGCAAAAGGCAAAAGGCAAAAGGCAAAAGGCAAAAGGCAAAAGGCAAAGGGCAAAAGGCAAAAGGCAAAAGGCAAGCGGCAAAAGGCAAAAGGAAAAATGCGAAAGGCAAAAGGCAAAAGGAAAAAGGCAAAAGGCAAAAGGCAAAAGGCAAAAGGCAAAAGGCGAAAGGCAAAGGGCAAAATGCAAAAAACACAAGGCAAAAGGCAAAAGGTAAAATTTAAAATGCAAAAGGCAAAAGGCAAAGGGCAAAAGGCAAAAGGAAAAGGCAGAAGGCAAAAGGCAAAAAGCAAAAGGCGAAAGGCAAGAGGAAAAAGGCAAAAGGCCAATTGCAAAATGGAAAGGGCAAATAGCAAAAGGCAAAAGGCAAAAGGCAAGAATGAAATGGCAAAAGGCAAAAGGCAAAAGGAAAAAGGCAAAAGGCAAAAAGCAACAGGCAAAAGGCAAAAGGCAAAAGGAAAAACGCAAAAGGCAAAAGGAAAACGGCAAAAGGAAGAAGGCAAAATGCAAAAGGCATAAGGCAAATGGCAAAAGGCAAAAGGAAAATGGAAGAAGGCAAAGGGCAAAAGGCGAGGGCAAAAGAGAGAACGCAAAAGACAAAAGGCAAAGGGAAAAAGGCAAAAGGCAAAAGGAAAAAGGCCAAAGGAAAAAAGAAAAAGGAAAAAGGTTAAAGGCAAAAGGCAAGAGATAAAAGGCAAAGGGCAAAAGGCAAAAGGCAAAGGGCGAAAGGTAAAAGGCAAAAGGAAAAAGGTTAAAGGCAAAAGGCAAGAGGTAAAAGGCAAAAGGCAGAAGGAAAAAGGCAAAAGGCAAACGGCAAAAGGCAAAAGGCAAAAGGCAAATGGCAAATGGCAAAAGCCAAAATGCAAAAAACAAAAGGCAAAAGGCAAGTGGTAAGAGGGAGAAGGCAAAAGAAAACAGGCAAACGGCACAAGGCAACAAGCACAAGGCAGAAGGCAAAAGGGAGAAGGCAAAAGGCAAATCGAAAATGGCAAAAGGCAAAAGGCAAAAAACAAAAGGCAAAAGGTAAAAGGGAAAAGGGAAAAGGCAAAACGCAAAAAGCAAAACACAAAAGGCAAAAGGCAAGAGGCAAAAGGCAAAAGGTGAAACGCAAAAGGCGAAAGGAAAAGGGCAAAACGCAACACGCAAAAAGCAAAAGGCAAAGGGTAAAAGGCAAAAGGAAACAGGCAAAACACATATGGCAAAAGGCAAAAGGCAAAAGGAAAAGGGAAGAAGGCAAAAGGCAAAAGGCAAAAGGCAAAAGGAAAAAGGAAAAAGGAAAATGGCAAAACGAAAAAGGCAAAATACAAAAGGCAAGAGGCAAAAGGTAACATCAAAAAGGCAAAAGGGAAAAGGAAAAAGGTAAAAGGCAAAAGGCTAGAGGCAAAAAGCAGAAGGCAAAAGGCAAAATGAAAAAAGGCAAAAGGCAGAAGGCAAAAGGCAAACGGCAAAAGGCAAAAGGCAAAAGGCAAAAGGTAAAAAGGCAAAACACAAAAGGCAAAAGGCAAAAGTCAAAACGAAAAAGGCAAAAGGCAAAAGGCAAAAGGCAAACGGCAAAAGGCAAAAGGCAAAAGGCAAAAGGTAAAAAGGCAAAACACAAAAGGCAAAAGGCAAAAGTCAAAACGAAAAAGGCAAAAGGCAAAAGGCAAAAGGCAAAGGGCAAAACGCAAAAGGCAAAAGGAAAAAAGAAAAAGGCAAAAGCCAAAACGCAAAAGGCAAAATGGAAAACGCAAAATGCAAAACGAAAACGCAAAAGGCAAAGGCAAAAGGCAAATGGCAACAGGAAAGAGGCAAAAGGCAAAAGGCAAAAGCGAAACAGCAAAAAGAAAAAGGCAAAAGGCAAAAGGCAAGCGGCAAAAGGCAAAAGGAAAAATGCGAAAGGCAAAAGGCAAAAGGCAAAAGGGAAAAGACAAAAGGCAAAAGGGAAAAGGCGAAAGGCAAAGGGCAAAATGCAAAAGGCACAAGGCAAAAGGCAAAAGGTGAAATACAAAAGGCAAAAGGCAAAAGGCAAAGGGCAAAAGGCAAAAGGAAAAGGCAAAAGGCAAAAGGCAAAAGGCAAAAAGCAAAAGGCGAAAGGCAAGAGGAAAAAGGCAAAAGGCCAATTGCAAAATGGAAAGGGAAAACAGCAAAAGGTAAAAGGCAAAAGGCAAGAATGAAATGGCAAAAGGCAAAAGGCAAAAGGCAAAAGGCAACAGGCAAAAGGCAAAAGGCAAAAGGAAAAACACAAAAGGCAAAAGGAAAAAGGCAAAAGGAAAAAGGCAAAATGCAAAAGGCAAAAGGCAAATGGCAAAAGGCAAAAGGAAAATGGAAGAAGGCAAAGGGCAAAAGGCAAGGGCAAAAGAGAGAACGCAAAAGACAAAAGGCAAACGGAAAATGGCAAAAGGCAAAAGGCAAAGGGCCAAAGGAAAAAAGCAAAAGGAAAAAGGTTAAAGGCAAAAGGCAAGAGGTAAAAGGCAAAGGGCAAAAGGCAAAAGGCAAAGGGCGAAAGGCAAAAGGCAAAAGGAAAAAGGTTAAATGCAAAAGGCAAGAGGTAAAAGGCAAAAGGCAGAAGGAAAAAGGCAAACGGCAAAAGGCAAAAGGCAAAAGGCAAATGGCAAATGGCAAAAGCCAAAATGCAAAAAACAAAAGGCAAAAGGCAAGTGGTAAGAGGGAAAAGGCAAAAGAAAAAAGGCAAACGGCACAAGGCAACAAGCACAAGGCAAAAGGGAAAAGGCGAAAGGCAAAGGGCAAAATGCAAAAGGCACAAGGCAAAAGGCAAAAGGGAGAAGGCAAAAGGCAAAACGAAAAAGGTAAAAGGCAAAAGGCAGAAGGCAAAAGGCAAACGGCAAAAGGCAAAAGGCAACAAGCACAAGGCAAAAGGGAAAAGGCGAAAGGCAAAGGGCAAAATGCAAAAGGCACAAGGCAAAAGGCAAAAGGGAGAAGGCAAAAGGCAAAACGAAAAAGGTAAAAGGCAAAAGGCAGAAGGCAAAAGGCAAACGGCAAAAGGCAAAAGGCAACAAGCACAAGGCAAAAGGGAAAAGGCGAAAGGCAAAGGGCAAAATGCAAAAGGCACAAGGCAAAAGGCAAAAGGGAGAAGGCAAAAGGCAAAACGAAAAAGGTAAAAGGCAAAAGGCAGAAGGCAAAAGGCAAACGGCAAAAGGCAAAAGGCAACAAGCACAAGGCAAAAGGGAAAAGGCGAAAGGCAAAGGGCAAAATGCAAAAGGCACAAGGCAAAAGGCAAAAGGGAGAAGGCAAAAGGCAAAACGAAAAAGGTAAAAGGCAAAAGGCAGAAGGCAAAAGGCAAACGGCAAAAGGCAAAAGGCAACAAGCACAAGGCAAAAGGGAAAAGGCGAAAGGCAAAGGGCAAAATGCAAAAGGCACAAGGCAAAAGGCAAAAGGGAGAAGGCAAAAGGCAAAACGAAAAAGGTAAAAGGCAAAAGGCAGAAGGCAAAAGGCAAACGGCAAAAGGCAAAAGGCAACAAGCACAAGGCAAAAGGGAAAAGGCGAAAGGCAAAGGGCAAAATGCAAAAGGCACAAGGCAAAAGGCAAAAGGGAGAAGGCAAAAGGCAAAACGAAAAAGGTAAAAGGCAAAAGGCAGAAGGCAAAAGGCAAACGGCAAAAGGCAAAAGGCAACAAGCACAAGGCAAAAGGGAAAAGGCGAAAGGCAAAGGGCAAAATGCAAAAGGCACAAGGCAAAAGGCAAAAGGGAGAAGGCAAAAGGCAAAACGAAAAAGGTAAAAGGCAAAAGGCAGAAGGCAAAAGGCAAACGGCAAAAGGCAAAAGGCAACAAGCACAAGGCAAAAGGGAAAAGGCGAAAGGCAAAGGGCAAAATGCAAAAGGCACAAGGCAAAAGGCAAAAGGGAGAAGGCAAAAGGCAAAACGAAAAAGGTAAAAGGCAAAAGGCAGAAGGCAAAAGGCAAACGGCAAAAGGCAAAAGGCAACAAGCACAAGGCAAAAGGGAAAAGGCGAAAGGCAAAGGGCAAAATGCAAAAGGCACAAGGCAAAAGGCAAAAGGGAGAAGGCAAAAGGCAAAACGAAAAAGGTAAAAGGCAAAAGGCAGAAGGCAAAAGGCAAACGGCAAAAGGCAAAAGGCAACAAGCACAAGGCAAAAGGGAAAAGGCGAAAGGCAAAGGGCAAAATGCAAAAGGCACAAGGCAAAAGGCAAAAGGGAGAAGGCAAAAGGCAAAACGAAAAAGGTAAAAGGCAAAAGGCAGAAGGCAAAAGGCAAACGGCAAAAGGCAAAAGGCAACAAGCACAAGGCAAAAGGGAAAAGGCGAAAGGCAAAGGGCAAAATGCAAAAGGCACAAGGCAAAAGGCAAAAGGGAGAAGGCAAAAGGCAAAACGAAAAAGGTAAAAGGCAAAAGGCAGAAGGCAAAAGGCAAACGGCAAAAGGCAAAAGGCAACAAGCACAAGGCAAAAGGGAAAAGGCGAAAGGCAAAGGGCAAAATGCAAAAGGCACAAGGCAAAAGGCAAAAGGGAGAAGGCAAAAGGCAAAACGAAAAAGGTAAAAGGCAAAAGGCAGAAGGCAAAAGGCAAACGGCAAAAGGCAAAAGGCAACAAGCACAAGGCAAAAGGGAAAAGGCGAAAGGCAAAGGGCAAAATGCAAAAGGCACAAGGCAAAAGGCAAAAGGGAGAAGGCAAAAGGCAAAACGAAAAAGGTAAAAGGCAAAAGGCAGAAGGCAAAAGGCAAACGGCAAAAGGCAAAAGGCAACAAGCACAAGGCAAAAGGGAAAAGGCGAAAGGCAAAGGGCAAAATGCAAAAGGCACAAGGCAAAAGGCAAAAGGGAGAAGGCAAAAGGCAAAACGAAAAAGGTAAAAGGCAAAAGGCAGAAGGCAAAAGGCAAACGGCAAAAGGCAAAAGGCAACAAGCACAAGGCAAAAGGGAAAAGGCAGAAGGCAAAAGGCAAACGGCAAAAGGCAAAAGGCAAAAGGGAAAAGGCAAAAGGGAAAAGGCAAAACGCAAAAAGCAAAACACAAAAGGCAAAAGGCAAGAGGCAAAAGGCAAAAGGTGAAACGCAAAAGGCGAAAGGAAAAGGGCAAAATGCAACACGCAAAAAGCAAAAGGCAAAGGGTAAAAGGCAAAAGGAAACAGGAAAAACACATATGGCAAAAGGCAAAAGGCAAAAGGAAAAGGGAAGAAGGCAAAAGGCAAAAGGCAAAAGGCAAAAGGAAAAAGGAAAAAGGCAAATGGCAAAATGAAAAAGGCAAAATACAAAAGGCAAGAGGCAAAAGGTAACGTTAAACAGGCAAAAAGGAAAAGGAAGAAGGTAAAAGGCTAGAGGCAAAAAGCAGAAGGCAAAAGGCAAAAGGCAAAATGAAAAAAGGCAAAAGGCAGAAGGCAAAAGGCAAATGACAAAAGGCAAAAGGCAAAAGGCAAAAGGCAAAAAGGCAAAACACAAAAGGCAAAAGGCAAAAGGCAAGAGGCAAAAGGCAAAAGGCAAAAGGCGAAAGGCAAAGGGCACAAGGCAACAGGCAAAAGGCAAAAGGCAAAAGGGAAAAGGCAAAAGGACAAGGCAAAAGGCAAAAGACAAAAGGCCAAAGGCAAAAGGCAAAAGGCGAAAGGCAAAGGGCACAAGGCAACAGGCAAAAGGCAAAAGGCAAAAGGGAAAAGGCAAAAGGACAAGGCAAAAGGCAAAAGACAAAAGGCCAAAGGCAAAAGGCAAAAGGCGAAAGGCAAAGGGCACAAGGCAACAGGCAAAAGGCAAAAGGCAAAAGGGAAAAGGCAAAAGGACAAGGCAAAAGGCAAAAGACAAAAGGCCAAAGGCAAAAGGCAAAAGGCGAAAGGCAAAGGGCACAAGGCAACAGGCAAAAGGCAAAAGGCAAAAGGGAAAAGGCAAAAGGACAAGGCAAAAGGCAAAAGACAAAAGGCCAAAGGCAAAAGGCAAAAGGCGAAAGGCAAAGGGCACAAGGCAACAGGCAAAAGGCAAAAGGCAAAAGGGAAAAGGCAAAAGGACAAGGCAAAAGGCAAAAGACAAAAGGCCAAAGGCAAAAGGCAAAAGGCGAAAGGCAAAGGGCACAAGGCAACAGGCAAAAGGCAAAAGGCAAAAGGGAAAAGGCAAAAGGACAAGGCAAAAGGCAAAAGACAAAAGGCCAAAGGCAAAAGGCAAAAGGCGAAAGGCAAAGGGCACAAGGCAACAGGCAAAAGGCAAAAGGCAAAAGGGAAAAGGCAAAAGGACAAGGCAAAAGGCAAAAGACAAAAGGCCAAAGGCAAAAGGCAAAAGGCGAAAGGCAAAGGGCACAAGGCAACAGGCAAAAGGCAAAAGGCAAAAGGGAAAAGGCAAAAGGACAAGGCAAAAGGCAAAAGACAAAAGGCCAAAGGCAAAAGGCAAAAGGCGAAAGGCAAAGGGCACAAGGCAACAGGCAAAAGGCAAAAGGCAAAAGGGAAAAGGCAAAAGGACAAGGCAAAAGGCAAAAGACAAAAGGCCAAAGGCAAAAGGCAAAAGGCGAAAGGCAAAGGGCACAAGGCAACAGGCAAAAGGCAAAAGGCAAAAGGGAAAAGGCAAAAGGACAAGGCAAAAGGCAAAAGACAAAAGGCCAAAGGCAAAAGGCAAAAGGCGAAAGGCAAAGGGCACAAGGCAACAGGCAAAAGGCAAAAGGCAAAAGGGAAAAGGCAAAAGGACAAGGCAAAAGGCAAAAGACAAAAGGCCAAAGGCAAAAGGCAAAAGGCGAAAGGCAAAGGGCACAAGGCAACAGGCAAAAGGCAAAAGGCAAAAGGGAAAAGGCAAAAGGACAAGGCAAAAGGCAAAAGACAAAAGGCCAAAGGCAAAAGGCAAAAGGCGAAAGGCAAAGGGCACAAGGCAACAGGCAAAAGGCAAAAGGCAAAAGGGAAAAGGCAAAAGGACAAGGCAAAAGGCAAAAGACAAAAGGCCAAAGGCAAAAGGCAAAAGGCGAAAGGCAAAGGGCACAAGGCAACAGGCAAAAGGCAAAAGGCAAAAGGGAAAAGGCAAAAGGACAAGGCAAAAGGCAAAAGACAAAAGGCCAAAGGCAAAAGGCAAAAGGCGAAAGGCAAAGGGCACAAGGCAACAGGCAAAAGGCAAAAGGCAAAAGGGAAAAGGCAAAAGGACAAGGCAAAAGGCAAAAGACAAAAGGCCAAAGGCAAAAGGCAAAAGGCGAAAGGCAAAGGGCACAAGGCAACAGGCAAAAGGCAAAAGGCAAAAGGGAAAAGGCAAAAGGACAAGGCAAAAGGCAAAAGACAAAAGGCCAAAGGCAAAAGGCAAAAGGCGAAAGGCAAAGGGCACAAGGCAACAGGCAAAAGGCAAAAGGCAAAAGGGAAAAGGCAAAAGGACAAGGCAAAAGGCAAAAGACAAAAGGCCAAAGGCAAAAGGCAAAAGGCGAAAGGCAAAGGGCACAAGGCAACAGGCAAAAGGCAAAAGGCAAAAGGGAAAAGGCAAAAGGACAAGGCAAAAGGCAAAAGACAAAAGGCCAAAGGCAAAAGGCAAAAGGCGAAAGGCAAAGGGCACAAGGCAACAGGCAAAAGGCAAAAGGCAAAAGGGAAAAGGCAAAAGGACAAGGCAAAAGGCAAAAGACAAAAGGCCAAAGGCAAAAGGCAAAAGGCGAAAGGCAAAGGGCACAAGGCAACAGGCAAAAGGCAAAAGGCAAAAGGGAAAAGGCAAAAGGACAAGGCAAAAGGCAAAAGACAAAAGGCCAAAGGCAAAAGGCAAAAGGCGAAAGGCAAAGGGCACAAGGCAACAGGCAAAAGGCAAAAGGCAAAAGGGAAAAGGCAAAAGGACAAGGCAAAAGGCAAAAGACAAAAGGCCAAAGGCAAAAGGCAAAAGGCAAAAGGCAAATGGCAAAAGGCAAAAGGCAAAAGGCAAAAGGCAAGAGAACAAAGGCAAAAGGCAACAGGTAAAGGGTAAAAGGCAAAAGAAAAAAGGCAAAAGGCAAAAGGCAAAGGGCAAAAAAAAAATGTAACAGGCAAAAGACAAAAGGCAAAAGGCAAAAGGCAAGAGGAAAAGGGCAAAAGGCTACGGGCAAAACATTAAAGGCAAAAGGAAAAAGGCAAAAGGCAAAAGGCAACAGGAAAAAGGCAAAAGGTGAAAGGCAAAAGGCAAAAAGCAAAAGGCAAAAGGCAAAAGGCAAAAAAGGAAAAAGGCAAAAGGCAAAAAGCAAAATGCAAAAGGCAAAATGAAAAAGGCAAAAGGCAAAAGGCAAGAGGAAAAAGACAAAGGCAAGAAGCAAAAGGCAAGAGGCAAAGGACAAAAGGTGAAAGGAAAAAGGCATAAGGCAAAAGGCAAGCAGCAAAAGGAAAAAGGCAAGAAGTAAAAGGTAAAAGGCAAAAGGCAAAATCCAAAAGGCAAGAGGCAAAAGGCAAAAGGCAAAAGGCAAAAGGCAAAAGGCAAACCACAAAAGGCAAAAGGCAAAAGGCAAAAGGTAAAAGGCAAAAGGCAAAAGGCAACAGGCAAAAGGAAAAAGGCAAAAAGGCGAAAGGCAAAAGGCAGCAGGCAAAAGGCAACAGGCAAAAGGCAAAAGGCAAGAGGCAAAAGGCAAAACACAAATGGACAAATTCAAAAGGAAAAGGGCAAAAGGATCAAACTGTACTACATAGTTTTGGACTCCGAGTCAGGATTTTGGCTAAGTCCTTTGGTAACAAAATGCACTCTTGAAATCTGGGAGATTATCCACCGGACGCCTCGGCAGATCTTCTGGAGCAAAATCCCCAAATGTCATTTTGTTACTCGTTCCAATCAATTATTCACAAAAAGTCAAACCGCGGCTGGCTCCCAAAACCGCCGCGCACACCCCAACTTTGGAAGCCCATATCTCCCTGGTTACTAGTCCAATTCTAGTAAAACAACTTCCACCGGATAAAGCAACTTATCAAACTTAAGGGAAATTTTTTCATTTTACAATTTGAGCAATCAGCAAGTCGCCAGACCCGTCGATGAGGAATTTCCCCTCTTTGGCGGCTCGTCAGCGCCTCCCGGCGCCGCACTTGGGCATGGAGAGGGGCAAATCTACAACAAAACGCAAAAGGCAACAGGCAAAAGGCAAAAGGCAAAAGGAAAAGGGCAAAGGGCAAAAGGCAAGAGGCAAAAGTCAAAAGGCAAAAGGCAAAAGGCAAAAGCCAAAAGGCAAAACGCAAAACCCAAAAGGCAAAAGGCAAAAGGCAAAAGGAAAAAGGCAAAAGGCAAAAGGCAAAAGACAAAACACAAAAGGCAAAAGGCAAAAGGCAAAAGGCAAAAGGCAAAAGGAAAAGGGCAAAAGGCAAACAGAAAAGGCTAAAGGCAAAAGGCAACAGGCAAAAGGAAAAATGCAAAGGGCAAAAGGCAAAAGGCAAAAGGAAAAACGAAAAAGGCAAAAGGCAAAAGGAAAAATGCAAAATGCAAAAGAAAAGTGCAAAAGGCAAAACGCAAAATGCAATTGGCAAAAGGCAAAAGGCAAAACGCAAGAGGAAAAAGGCAAAAGGCAAGATGCCAATGGCAAAGGGCAAAATGCAAAAGGCCAAAGGCAAAAGGCAAAAGGCAAAAGGCAAAATGCAAAAGACAACACGCAAAATGCAAAAGTCAAATGGCCGAAGGCAAAAGGTAAAATGCAAAAGGCAAAAGGCAAAAGGCAAAAGGCAAAAGGCAAAAGGCAATAGGCAAAAGGCAAAAGGAAAAGGCAAAAGGCAAAAGGCAAAGGGAAAAATGCAAAAGACAAAACACAAAAGGCAAGACGTAAATGGCAAAAGGCAGAAGGCAAAAGGCAAAAGGCAACATGCAAAAGGCAAAAGGCAAAAGGCAAAACGTAGTAGGCAAGAGGCAAAAGGCAAAAGGCAAAAGGCAAAAGGCAAAAGGCCAAAGAAAAAATTCAAAAGGCAAAAGGCAAAAGGCAAAAGGCAAAAGGCAGAAGTCAAAAGGCAAAAGGCAAAAAGGCAAAAGGCAAAAGGCAAAAGGCAAAAGGAAAAAGGCAAAAGGCAAAAGGCAAGAGGCAAAAGGCAAAAGGCAAAAGGTAAAACGCAAAACGCAAAACGCAAAACCGAAAAGGCAAAAGGCAAAACACAAAAGGCAAAAAGCAAAGGGCAAAAGGGAAAAGGCAAAAGGCAAAAGGCAAAAGACAAAACGCAAAAGGAAAAAAGGCTAAAGCCAAAAGGCAAAAGGCAAAAGGAAAAAGGCAAAAGGTAAAAGGAAAGTGCAAAAGTCAAACCGCAAAAGGCAAATGGCAAAAGGCAAAAGGCAAAACGCAAGAGGAAAAAGGCAAAAGGTAAGATGCAAATGGCAAAGGGCAAAAAGCAAAAGGCCAAAGGCAAAAGGCAAAAGGCAAAAGGCAAAATACAAAATGCAAAAGACAACACCCAAAATGCAAAAGTCAAATGGCCGAAGGAAAAAGGCAAAATGCAAAAGGCAAAAGGCAAAAGGCAATAGGCAAAAGGCAAAAGACAATAGGCAAAAGGCAAAAGGAAAAGGCAAAATGCAAAAGGCAAAAGGCAAAAGGCAATAGGCAAAAGGCAAAAGACAATAGGCAAAAGGCAAAAGGAAAAGGCAAAATGCAAAAGGCAAGGGCAAAACGCAAAAGGCAACACACAAAAGGCAAAATGCAAAAGGCAAAAGGCAGAAGGCAAAAGGCAAAGGGCAAAAGGCAAAACACAGTAGGCAAGAGGCAAAAGGCAAAAGGCAAAAGGCAAAAGGCAAAGGGCAAAAGGCAGAAGTCAAAAGGCAAAAGGCAAAAGGCAAAAAGGCAAAAGGCAAAAGGCAAAAGGCAAAAGGAAAAAGGCAAAAGGCAAAACACAAGAGGCAAAAGGCAAAAGGCAAAAGGCAAAACGCAAAATGCAAAACACAAAACGCAAAACCGAAAAGGCAAAAGGCAAAACATAAAAGGAAAAACGTAAAGGGTAAAAGGCAAAAGGCAATAGGCGAAAGGCAAAAGGCAAAAGACAAAACACAAAAGGAAAGAAGGCTAAAGCCAAAAGGCAAAAGGCAAAAGGAAAAAGGCAAAAGGTAAAAGGAAAAGGCAAAAGGGAAAAGGCAAAAGGCAAAAGGCAAAAGGCAAAACGCAAAAGGCAAAAAGCAAAAGGCAAAACACAAAAGGCAAAACGCAAAAGGCAAAACGCAAAAGGCAAAAGGCAAAAGGCAAAAGGCAAAGGGCAAAAGGAAAAGGCAAAAGGCAAAAGGCAAAAGGCAAAAGAAAAGGCAAAAGGCAAACGGCAAACGACAAAAGGCAAAAGGCAAAACGCAATAGGCAGGCGGCAAAAGGCAAGAGGCAAAAGGCAAAAGGCAAAAGGCAAAGGGCAAAAGGAAAAGGCAAAAGGCAAATGGAAAAAGGCAAAAGGTAGAAGGAAAAAGGCAAAAGGCAAAAGGCGTAATTCAAAAGACAAAAGCCAAAAGGCAAAAGGCAAACGGCAAAAGGCAAAAGGAAAAAGGCAAAAGGCAACAAGAAAAAGGCAAAAGGCAAAATGAAAAATTCAAAAGGCAAAAGGCAAAAGGCAAAAGGCAAAAGCGAAAAGGCAAAAGGCAAAACGCAGAGGGCATGACACAAAAGGCAAAACGCAAAAGGCAAAAGACAAAAGGCAAAAGGCAAAAGGCAAAAGGCAAAAGACAAAACGCAAAAGGTAAAAGGCAAAAAGGCAAAAGCCAAAAGGCAAAAGGCAAAAGGCAGAAGGCAGAAGGCAAAAGGCAAAGGGAAAATGGCAAAAGGCAAAGGGCAAGAGGCAAAAGGCAAAAGGCAAAAGGCAAAAGGAAAAATGCAAAAGGCAAAAGGCATGAGGCAAAGGGCAAAAGGCAAAAGGCAAAGGGCAAAAGGTAACACGCAAAACACAAAAGGAAAAAGGCAAAGGGTAAAAGGTAAAAGCCAAAAGGCAAAAGGCAGAAGGCAAAAGACAAAACGCAAAAGGCAAAAGACAAAATGCAAAAGGCAAAAGGCAAAGCCAAAATTAAAAGGGCAAAAGGATGAAGGTAAAAGGCAAAAGGAAAAAGCAAAAGGCAAAAGGCAAAAGGCAAAACTCAAAAGGCAAAATGTAAACGGCAAAAGGCAAAAGCCAAAAGGCAAAGGGCAAAAGGCAAAAGGCAAAAGGCAAAAGGTAAAACGCAAAAGGCAAAACGCAAAAGGCAAAACGCAAAAGGCAAAAGGAAAGAGGCAAAAGGTGAAAGGAAAAAGGCAAAAGGCGAAAGGCAAAAGGCAGACGGCAAGAGGCAAAAGGCAAAAGGCAAAATGAAAAAGGCAAAAGGCAAAAGGCAAAGGCAAAAGGAAAAGGAAGAAGGCAAAGGGCAAAAGGCAAATGGCCAAAGGCAAGAGGCAAAAGGCAAAAGGCAAAAGGCAAAAGAAAAGGCAAAAGGCAAAAGGAAAACGGCAAAAGGCAAAAGGCAAAAGGCAATTGTCAATTGGCCTGAGGCAAACGGACTAGAAAACAGGGCTGACACAATAGCACCTGCCGTCCGCTCCTAGTATTTCAGCTAGGATAAGATATCACCCTCAGGATCACGGTTCCACACTGAGCAGTTCCTAAGCAATCACTTGCTAGCAACTGTGTCCACTTAACACTTGGTCACTTTCCCGTGAGGTGCTAGTCAAAGACTAACTCCTGGGGCTTAGACCAACCAGTGTCTTCTTTATACTATTCCTTAGTTGGACAACTTTGTGAGGAGCATCTAAGGCTAGATTGTGTAATTAGAACGAGGAATGAGCCTGGTATATATAGTCCTAGGCCTGGCTTCTAAGGTGTGTGGGTAGTGACACTTTTGGGGTGGTCACTCCACACCATGTCACCAGTCCGCCAATTGGCGCATCCACTGACCGCCAAGTGGCACACTCTCCTCATGCATGGAGAAATGTCTAAGAAACTTCCCCTCTGTTAGAAGGTCAAAAAACCACCTGCGCACATCAAGGCTCGATCGCAGGACTTTTTTTCCCTAAGTCCATCATGCTATCCGTTGCGCTACACTTCTGGTGTCTCGCTTGGACTTGCACCACGAACAAGGTCTGGGGGACTTACTCCAAGGGAGCAGTGCATGCCCAACCTGTCGGTCAAGCCATAGTAGTGGCCATGTGGCATAGAAGAACAACAATCTCTCCCTTGCACCTTAGGCCACCTGCTGTGGTAGTTTTTCTTTGGCATGAACCTGTAGCTCTAGGTTGTGTATGTGCATGTCAGTTTTCTTGGTCTTTAGTTCTCATCTCTTGCATCCACCATGCCGACTCCTCGAGCACCTGCAACATGCAAGTCGCTGTCTAGCGGCTTTGGCAAGAAGTCGGCAAGCATTTTCTTGGTTACGACGTGCTCCAGTTCCACGACACCCTTGGCGATAAGGTCACGTGAGTAGTGGTACCAAATATCGATGTGCTTTGTACACCGGGAGATCATGTCGTCCTCTGCCATAGCGATGGGACTTTGGTTGTCGGTGCGGATGACCGTTGCTTCCTCTTGTGGTGCCTTGATCTCATCAAGCAAACTGCAAAGCCACTGTGTTTCCTTGCACACTTTGGAGAGTGCAATGTACTCTACCTCAGCAGTAGAAAGCGAGACACAGTCCTGCTTCCTTCTTGCCCACGAGACCGCACCACCATTGAGAAGACAGACAAACCCTGAGGTGGACTTCCTGTCATCAATCCGTCCTCCTCAATCCGCGTCAGTGTAGCATGTCAGTCGCAGCAAGTCTGATCCTTCTAGACCTCCAAACCAAAGTCCAACGTGCCGAGTCTTTTTGAGGTAGTGAAAAATCCGCTTCACGACTTGCCAATGTTCTGGCCCAGGGTTGGCCACAAACCTGCTCACCTGACCCACTTCATAAGCAATGTCATGTCGTGTTCCCACCATTGCATGCATGAGGCTTCTAACGGCGGAATGGTGTGAAATGCTTTGCATCTCCCACCGGTCTGCCTCGTTGCTTGGTGACATGGAGGAGGAGAGCTTGCAGTCGGAGGGCATGGGGGTGCTGACGGGCTTGCAGTCCTCCATGTTGTAGCGCTTCAAGATGTCCATGATGTACTTGGTCTGGTTGAGCTCGATGGTGCCTGCTTTGCGGTTGCGGTGAACAGCAATCCCGAGGTAGTACTCGAGAGGTCCCATGTCCTTCATCTTAAATCTGCTGGCCAGATTTTTCTTGAGGTCCGTGAGGGCCTCCTGCGAGGAAGAACACATGATAAGATCATCCACGTACAACGCCACAAGTAGCAAGCCACGTTCGTCCTCCCGCACATAGACGCTAGGGTCATTTTTGCAATGTGCGAAGGAGATCTCAGCCATGAAGCTGTCCATCTCCTTGTACCAGATCCGTGGGGCCTGTTTCAGCCCGTACAACGCCTTCACCAGCTTGCACACCTTACCCTCGGGTGCTTTGACACCTTCCGGTACCTCCATTAGCACCTCCTTGTCGAGCTTCCCATAAAGGAAGGCTGTNTTGCTCCTTTGCCAGTGCGGCTGCCCTGGAGTTAAAATTTCCTCTTTTGAAGAGCCACTGGCCTCCAAGCTGGTCTCAGAGGCCTCGGACTTCTCCGACTCTGTGTCGGAGCTTGTCGTTGCATTACCCTACGCAGCCGCTCCCCCTTGGCACACCACTCTTCTTCACGGCCTGCCTCACTGGCACCACTTGCCAGTTTTCAGGAGCTTGATCTCCTGACTCTAGCAGCACCAACCACTCTCCCTGTTTTGGAGTTTACGTGGGATCAAGCATCTCTTCCTTGCCTGGTTTCCTCTCATCAAAGGTTACATCCCGGCTGGTGATGAGTCTTCTTCCTGCCAGGTCCCACAAGCGATATGTCTTGTGGGCCGTCTCATAGCCCACCATTACGCACTTTTGTGCTCTTGAATCCAGCTTGCCGACACCCTCACCCGCCTGGACCTTTGCCCATGGGGTGCAGCCAAATACTTTCTGGTGTGATGCGTCCGGCTTCTTCCCTGACCAAACGTCTTGTGGCGTCATCTGTTGCTTGCCCTTCTTCTTTCCGCGCCTGCCCAGAGAAGCTGCAGGAGTATGGTTGACAAGATAGCATGCCGTTCTTGCCGCTTCCGCCCAAAACCGCGGTGGAAGCCTTGCATCAAAGAGCATGCTACGTACCATGCCGAGGATGGTCTGATTCATCCGTTTGGCAACACCATTGCTCTGCAGCGTGTAAGGCGTTGTGGGCTGGTGGTTGATCCCATGTTGCCGCAACCAGCCCTTGCATGCCTCGTACTCTCCGCCGTTGTCGCTCCGCATCCCTTTGACTTTCTTTCCGGTCTGCCGCTCCACCATGGCGACAAACACCTGCAACATTTCTCTGACCTCTCCCTTTGTTTTGAGGAAGAAGATTCACACCTTGCGGCTGTGGTCATCTATGAAGGTCAGAAAATACTTGCTTCCACCGTTTGACGCCGTGCGCAAAGGGTCCACACACGTCGGTGTGAATCAGGTCAAGGGCTGATTCTGCGCGGCGACCATTGCGCTCAAAGCGCGTTTGTTTGGTCTTGCCTTGGAGGCAAGGTTCACACAGGCTGCGACATCCAACCGCATCCTTCTTGCAACCATCCATGCCACGGACCAGCTGTTGTTGCTGAATGACTTGGAGCCTGCTGTTTGCAATGTGCCCAAAGCGTCTGTGCCACAGATCAGCCTCTTCGTCCTTTGCGGTAGAGGTTGCTTTTTCATTTCTCGTTGGTGTGCTCTCTTGTGTTGGTGCCGAGACCATTTTCAGCAATACGTAGAGTCCGTCAACCCGTGGAACCTGTGCCATGAGATCTTTGTTGGCATAGAGGACCTTGATGTCCTCGTTCCTGGCGATGACCGCCTTCTTCTGTGTGAACACCACTGTCATGTCGTTGTCCATTATCTTTGACACGGACAGAAGGTTTGCCGCAAAGGAGGGCATGTAGACCACGTCACGTAGCCGTAGATCCTTCTCTGCACCATTAAGGTTGATGCTCACCAACTTGTCTCCCACGCCCTTTGTGTTGACGACACTGCCGTTTGCACATCTGAACCGCCGATCGGTGGGGCCGATGGAGACAAATCCAGCCTGGTTGTTGCTAGAGTGATGATCGGTGCCGGAGTCGAGCCCAAAAGCTCCTGGCCTGAGCAGCGCCGCTCCTTTTGCTGGAGGCGTGCTCTGTGCCATCATGTTGGTGGCTTCTTTGCCACCCTTTTTGTTGCCTTTGTTCCCACTGCTTCCGCCGTCTTCCTTCTTTGGCGACCTGCACTCTCTTGCCCAGTGTCCAGGTTTACTGCAATTGCGGCAGTTACCCTATCGCGTGGGAGCCTTGCTGCCATTGTTGCCTCCGCCACCACCGTTTATGCTGCCGCCTTTCTGACCAAAGGCTGACCCTTTGCTCCCGCGGCCACCGTAGCGTGCGGCATAGGCTGAGAAGTTAGCCTCACTTCCGCTGCGGCGCATGGCCTCGTTTTGCACGTACTCGGACACTGCCGTGTACGTCAGGTTGTCCTCCTTCCAGCCGCCCATGACGGTGATCATTGGGCTCCAGCTCTCCGGTAGCGCCATGAGGAGGATCATGGCTTGCATGTTCTCGTCAAGGTCCCAGATTATTTGGCGAGCCTCACCAAGGAGTCCTTCAAACTCCTGTAGGAAATCGGGGATTGATTCACCCTCATTCACCCGCATGCTGATCAGCCGTTGTAGGACGAATAGTCTGTTCGCAAGGGAGGTGGATTGGTGCACGCGCTTGAGCTTGTCGTAAGCTTCGGAAGTCAGGGTGTACCCGGCAATGATGGGAACATACTTCTTGGCTATCGCGTTGCTGAGGAATGACATGACAATATCATTTCGATCCATCCATGCCTCATGCTCAGATGTGAGTTCCGCGGGAACCTGCTCCTCTCCCTTCAGTAGCTTGATGGAAACGGACTAGAAAACAGGGCCGAAACAATAGCACCTGCCGTCCGCTCCTAGTATTTCAGCTAGGAGAAGATATCACCCTCAGGATCACGGTTCCACACTGAGCAATTCCTAGGCAATCACTTGCTAGCAACTGTGTCCACTTAACACTTGGTCACTTTTGTGCGAGGTGCTAGTCAAATACTAACTCCTGGGGCTTAGACCAACCAGTGTCTTCTTAATACTGTTCCTTTGTTGAACAACTCTGTGAGGAGCATCTAAGGCCAGATTGTGTAATTAGAACAAGGAATGAGCCTGGTACATATAGTCCTAGGCCTGGCTTCTAAGGTGTGTGGGTAGTGACACTTTTGGGGTGGTCACTCCCCACCACCTCACCAGTCCGCCAATTGGCGCATCCACTGACCGCCAAGTGGCGCACTCTCCTCATGCATGGAGAAATGTCTAAGAAACTTCCCCTCTGCTAGAAGGTAAAAAAACCACCTGCGCACATCAAGGCTCGATCTCAGGACTTGTTGTCCCTAAGTCCATCATGCTATCCGTTGCGCTACACTTCTGGTATCTCGCTTGGACTTGCGCCACGAACAAGGTCTGGGGGACTTACTCCAAGGAAGCAGTGCATGCCCAACCTGTCGATCAAGCCATAGTAGTGGCCATGGGGCATAGAAGAAAAACAGTAATAGGCAAGCAGCAAAAGGCAAGAGGCAAAAGGCAAAAGGCAAAAGGTACAAGGCAAAGGGAAAAAGTCAAAAGGCAAAAGGCAAAGAGCAAAAGGCAAAAGGCAAAGAGCAAAAGGCAAAAGGCAAAAGGTAAAAAGCAAGAGGAAAAATGGAAAAGGAAAATTGCAAAAGGGAAAGTGCAAAAGGCAAAAGGCAAAAGGCAAAAGGCAAAAGGCAAAAGACAAGAGGAAAAAACAAGAAGGAAAAAGGCAAAAAGCAAAAGGCAAAATGAAAAAGGAAGAAGGCAAAAGGCAAAAGGCAAAAGGCAGAAGGCAAGAGGCAAAAGGAGAGAGGCAAAAGGCACAAAGCAAAAGGCAAAAGGCAAACCGTAAAAGGCAAAAGGCAAAAGGAAAAAGGCAAAAGGCAAAAGGAAAAAAGGCAAAAGGCAAAAGGGAAAAGGCAAAAGGAAAAAGGCAAAAGGCAAAAGGTAAGAGGCAAGAGGCAAAAGCAAAAGGCACAAGGCAAAAGGCACAAGGCAAGAGGCAAAAGGAAAAAGGCAAAGGGCAAAACAAAAAGGATAAAGGCAAAAGGAAAAGGGCAAAAGGCAGAAGGAAATAGGTAAAAGGCAAAAGGAAATAGGTAAAAGGCAAAAGGCAGAAGGAAATAGGCAAAAGGCAAACGGCAAAAGGCAAAAGGCAAACGGCAAATGGCAAATGGCAAAATGCAAAAGGCAAAAAACAAAAGGCAAAAGGCAAAAGGTAAAAGGGAAAAGGCAAAAGGGAAAAGGCACAAAGCACGAGGCAACAAGCACAAGGCAAAAGGAAAAAGGCAAAAGGCAAAAAGCAAAAGGGAAAAGGCAGACGGCAAGAGGAAAAAGGAAAAAGAAAAAAGGCAAAAAGAAAAAGGAAAAAGGCAAAAGGCAAAAGGCAACAGGAAAGAGGCAAAAGCAAAAGGCACAAGGCAAATGGAAAAAGGCAAAAGGCAGAAGGAAAAAGGCAAAAGGCAAAAGGCAAGAGGAAAAAGGAAAAGGCGCAAGGCAAAAGGCAAAAGGCAAAAGGCACAAGGGAGAAGGCAGAAGGCAAGAGGCAGAAGGCAAAGGGCAAAAGGCAAAAGGAGAAAGGCAAAAGGCAAAAGGAAAAAAACAAAAGGGTAAAGGCAAGAGGCAAAGGGTAAAAGGCAAAAGGCAAGGGGCAAAAGGTAAAACGCAAAACACAAAATGAAGAAGGCAAAGGGCAAAAGGCAAAAGGCAAAAGGCAAAAGGCAAGAGGCAAAAGGCAAAAGACAAACCGCTAAAGGCAAAAAGCAAAAGCCAAAAGGCAGAAGGCAAAAGGATGAAGGTAAAGGGCAAAAGGAAAAAGGCAAAAGAAAAAAGGAAAAAAGCAAAATCAAAAGGCAAAACACAAAAGGCAAAACGCGAAAGGCAAAACAAAAAAGGCAAAATGCAAAAGGCAAAAGAAAAGGCAAAAGGCAAAAGGCAATAGGCAAGCAGCAAAAGGCAAGAGGTAAAAGGCAAAAAGCAAAAGGTACATGGCAAAGGGCAAAAGGCAAAAGGCAAAAGGCAAAGGGAAAAAGGCAAAAGGAAAAAGGTAAAAAGCAAGAGGAAAAATGCAAAAGGAAAAACGGAAAAGGGAAAGGGAAAAAGGCAAAAGGCAAAGGGAAAAAGGCAAAAGGCAAAAGGCAAGAGGAAAAAGCAAGAAGGCAAAAGGCAAAAGGCAAAAGGCAAAATGAAAAAGGAAGAAGGCAAAAGGCAAAAGGCAAACGAAAAGGGGAGGAGGAAAAAGGCAAGAGGAGAGAGGCAAAAGGCAAAAAGCAAAGGGCAAAAGGCAAAAGGCAAAAGGAAAAAGTCAAATGGCAGAAGGGAAAAGGAAAACCGTAAAAGGCAAAAGGCAAAAGGAAAAAGGCAAAAGGCAAAACGCAAAAAGCAAAAGGCAAAAGGCAAAAGGCAAAAGGGAAAAGGCAAAAGACAAAAGGTAAGAGGCAAGAGGCGTAAGCAAAAGGCACAAGGCAACAGGCACAAGGCAAAAGGCAAAAGGCAAAGGGCAAAAGGAAAAGGCAAAAGGCAAAAGGAAAAGGGCAAAAGGCAGAAGGAAATAGGTAAAAGGAAAAAGGCAGGAGGCAAAAGGCAAAAGGCAGAAGGAAAAAGGCAAAAGGCAAACAGCAAAAAGGCAAAAGGCAAAAGGCAAATGGGAAATGGCAAAAGGCAAAAGGCAGAAAACAAAATGCAAAAGGCAAAAGGTAAAAGGTAAAAGGCAAAAGGGAAAAGGCAAAAGGCACAAGGCAACAAGCACAAGGCAAATAGAAAAAGGCAAAAGGAAAAAGGCAAAAGGCAAAAGGCATACGGCAAGAGGCAAACGGAAAAAGGCAAAACGCATACGGAAAAAGGCAAATGGCACAAGGCACAAGGCAATAGGCAAAAGGCAAAAGAAAAGAGCAAAAGGCAAAAGGCAAAAGGCCAAAGGAAAAAGGCAAAAGGCAAAAGGTGAAAGGCAAAAGGCAAAAGGCAAAAGGCAAAAGAAAAGGCAAAACACAAATGCCAAAATGCAAAAGGCAAAAGGCAAAAGGAAATAGGCAAGCGGAAAAATGCAAGAGGCAAAAGGCAAAGCGAAAAAGATACAAGGCAGAAGGCCAAGGGCAAAAGGCAAAAGGCAAAAGGCGAAGGGCCAAAGGCAAAAGGCAACAGGTAAAAAGAAAGAGGAAAGATGCAAAAGGAAAAAGGCAAAAGAGAAAGGGCAAAAGGCAAAAGGCAAAATGAAAATGGAAGAAGGAAAAAGGCAAAAGGCAAAGGGCAAAAGGCAGGAGGCAAAGAGCAGAAGGCAAGAGGCAAAAGGCAAAAAGCAAAAGGCAATAGGCAAAAGACAAAAGGCAAAAGGAAAAAGGCAAAAGGAAAAAGGCAAAAGGCAAAAGGCAAAAGACAAAAGAAAAAAGGAAAAACGCAAAAGGCAAAAGGCAAGAGGCAAGAGGCAAAAGCAAAAGGCACAAGGCAAAAGGGACAAGGCAAAAGGCAAAAGGCAAAAGGCAAAAGGTAGAAGGCAAAGGGCAAAAGGAAAAGGAAAAAGGAAAATGGAAAAAGACAAAAGGAAGAAGGAAAAAGGCAAAAGGCAAAAGGCAAGAGGCAAAAGGCAAAAGGCAGAAGGCAAAAGGGAAAAGGCAAAAAGCAAAACGAAAAATGCAAACAGCAAAAGGAAAAAGGCACAAGGCAAAAGGCAACAAGCAAAAGGCAAAAGGCAAAAGGAAAAACGCAAAAGGCATAACACAAAAGGCAAAATGCAAAAGGCAAAAGGCAGCAGGAAGAAGACAAAACGCAAAAGGCAAAGGGCAAAAAGGCAAAACGGCAAAAGGCAAGAGGCAAAAGGCAAAATCCAGAAGGAAGAAGGCAGAAGGCAGAAGGCAAAAGGCAAAAGGCAAAAGGCCAAAAGTCAAAGGGCAAAAGGCAAAAGGCAAAAGGCAAAAGCAAAAAGGCAAAAGGCAAAAGGCAAGAGGCAAAGGGAAACAGGAAAAAGGCAAAGGGCAAAAGGTAAAACACAAAACCCAAAAGACACAAGGCAAAACACAAAAGGAAAAAGGCAAAGGGTAAATGGCAAAAGGCAAAAGCCAAAAGGCAAAAGGCAAAAGGCAAAAAGCAAAACACAAAAGGCAAAACGCAAAAGGCAAAACACAAAAGGCAAAACGCAAAAGGCAAAAGGCAAAAGGCGAAAGGTAAATGGCAAAAGGCAAAAGCCAAAAGGCAAAGGGCAAAAGGCAAAAGCCAAAAAGGCAAAAGGCAAAACACAAAAGGAAAAAAGGAAAAAGGCAAAACGCAAAAGGAAAAAGGCAAAAGGCAAAAGGCAAAAGGCAAAAGGAAAACGGCAAAAGGCAAAAGGCAACCCGCAAAAGGCAGAAGGCAAAAGGCAAAAGGCGAAAGGCAAAAGGCAAAAGGGAAAAGGCAAGAGGAAAAAGGCAAAAGGAAAAAGGCAAAAGGGAAAGGGCAAAAGGTAAAAGGCAAAAGACAAAGGAGAAAGGCAAAAGGCAAAAGGGAAAAGGCAAGAGGAAAAAGGCAAAAGGAAAAAGGCAAAAGGGAAAGGGCAAAAGGTAAAAGGCAAAAGACAAAGGAGAAAGGCAAAAGGCAAAAGGGAAAAGGCAAGAGGAAAAAGGCAAAAGGAAAAAGGCAAAAGGGAAAGGGCAAAAGGTAAAAGGCAAAAGACAAAGGAGAAAGGCAAAAGGCAAAAGGGAAAAGGCAAGAGGAAAAAGGCAAAAGGAAAAAGGCAAAAGGGAAAGGGCAAAAGGTAAAAGGCAAAAGACAAAGGAGAAAGGCAAAAGGCAAAAGGGAAAAAGCAAAAGGAAAAAGGCAAAGGGCAATAGGCAAGCGGCAAAAGGCAAGAGGCAAAAGGCAAAAGGCAAACGGCAAAAGGCAAAGGGTAAAAGGCAAAAGGCAAAAGGGAAAAAGCAAGAGGAAAAATGCAAAAGGAAAATCGCAAAAGGGAAAGGGCAAAAGGCAAAAGGCAAGAGGAAAAAGCAAGAAGGCAAAAGGCAAAAGGCAAAATGAAAAAGGAAGAAGGCAAATGGCAAAAGGCTAAAGGCAAAAGGCAGAAGGCAAAAGGCAAGAGGAAAGAGGCAAAAGGCAAAAAGCAAAAGGCAAAAGGCAAAACGCAAAAGGAAAAAGGCAAATGGCAAAAGGCAAAAGGCAAAAGGCAACCCGCACAAGGCAGAAGGCAAAAGGCAAAAAGCAAAATGCAAAAGGCAAAGGAAAAAGGCAAAAAGGCAAAGGCAAAAGGCAGGAGGCAAGAGGCAAAAGCTAAAGGCAGAAGACAAAAGGCACAAGGCAAAAGGCTAAGGCAAACGGCAAAGGGCAAAAGGCAAAGGGCAAAAGGATAAAGGCAAAAGGGAAAAGGAAAAGGGCAAAAGGCAAAAGGAAATAGGCAAAAGGCAAAAGGCAAGAGGCAAAAGGCAAAAGGCAGAAGGCAAAAGGCAAATGGCAAATGGCAAAAGGCAAAAGGCAAAAAACAAAAGGCAAAAGGTAAAAGGGAAAAGGCAAAAGGCACAAGGCAACAAGCACAAGGCAAAAGGCAAAAGGTAAAAGGGAAAAGGCAAAAGGCACAAGGCAACAAGCACAAGGCAAAAGGCAAAAGGTAAAAGGCAAAAGGCAAAAGGCAAATGGCAAAAGGCAAAAGGGAAAAAAAAAAACAAAAGGCAAGGGGTAGAAGGGAAAAGGCAAAAGGGAAAAGGCAAAACGCAAAAGGCAAAACGCAAAAGGCAAAAGGCAAAAGGCAAAAGGAAAAAGGAAAAAATGCGATAGGCAAAAGGCAAAAGGTGAAAGGCGAAAGGCGAAAAGAAAAGGGCAAAAGGCAAGAGGTAAAAGGCAAAAAGCAAGGGGCAAAGGGCAAAAGGTAAAAGGAAACAGGCAAAACGCATATGGAAAAAGGCAAAAGGAAAAAGGAAAATGGCAAAGGCAAAAGGCAAAAGGCAAAAGGAAAAAGGCAAAAGGCAAAAGGAAAAAGCCAAATGGCAAAATAATAAAGGCAAAATACAAAGGCAAAAGGCAAAAGGAAACATACAAGAGGCAAAAGGGAAAAGGAAAAAGGCAGAGAGCAAAAGGCAAAATGAAAAAAGGCAAAAGGCAAAAGGCAAAAGGCAAAAGGCAAAAGGCAAAGGCAAAGGCAAAAGGAGAAGGAAAAAGGCAAAAGGCATAGGAAAAGGAAAAAGGCAAAAGGCAAAAGGCAAA
>SZWC01000469.1:126984-148513 GCA_023375785.1 Penium margaritaceum
GGCAAAAGGAAAAAGGCAAAAGGCAAAGGGCAATGGGAAAAAGGAAAAGGCAAAAGGCAAAAGGCAAACGGCAAAAGGAAAAAGGCAAAAGGCAAAAGGCAAAAGAAAAGGCAAAAGGCAAAAGGTAAAAGGCAAATGGCAAATGGAAAACGGCAGAAGGCAAAAGGCAATAGGCAAGCGGCAAAATACAATAGGCAATAGGCAAAATGCAAAACGTACAAGGCAAAGGGCAAAAGGAAAAAGGTTAAAGGCAAAGGGCAAAAGGAAAAAGGCAAAAGCTAAAAAGCAAGAGGAAAAATGCAAAAGGAAAAACGCAAAAGGGAAAGGGCAAAAGGTAAAAGACAAAAGGCAAAAGGTAAAAGGCAAGAGGAAAAAGCAAGAAGGCAAAAGGCAAAAGGCAAAAGGCAAAAGGCAAAATAAAAAAGGAAGAAGACAAAAGGCAAAAGGTAAAAGGCAAAAGGCAGAAGGCAAAAGGCAAAAGGAAAGAGGCAAAAGGCAAAAAACAAAAGGCAAAACACAAAACGCAAAAGGAAAAAGGCAAATGGCAAATGGCAAAAGGCAAAAGGCAAACCGTAAAAGGCAAAAGGCAAAAGGCAAAAGGCAAAGGGAAAAAGGCAAAAGGCGAAAGGCAAAAGGCAAAAGGCACAAGGCAAAAGGCAAAGGGCAAAAGGCAAGAGGCAAAAGGCAAAGGGCAAAAGGCAAAAGGCAAAAGGCAAAAGGAAAAGGGCAAAAGGCAGAAGGAAATAGGTAAAAGGCAAAAGGCAAGAGGCAAAAGGCAAAAGGCAGAAGGCAAAAGGCAAATGGCAAATGGCAAAAGGCAAAAGGCAAAAAACAAAAGGCAAAAGGTAAAAGGGAAAAGGCAAAAGGCACAAGGCAACAAGCACAAGGCAAAAGGCAAAAGGTAAAAGGCAAAAGGCAAAAGGAAAAAGGCAAATGGCAAATGGCAAAAGGCAAAAGGCAAAAAACAAAAGGCAAAAGGTAAAAGGGAAAAGGCAAAAGGCACAAGGCAACAAGCACAAGGCAAAAGGCAAAAGGTAAAAGGCAAAAGGCAAAAGGAAAAAGGCAAATGGCAAATGGCAAAAGGCAAAAGGCAAAAAACAAAAGGCAAAAGGTAAAAGGGAAAAGGCAAAAGGCACAAGGCAACAAGCACAAGGCAAAAGGCAAAAGGTAAAAGGCAAAAGGCAAAAGGAAAAAGGCAAATGGCAAATGGCAAAAGGCAAAAGGCAAAAAACAAAAGGCAAAAGGTAAAAGGGAAAAGGCAAAAGGCACAAGGCAACAAGCACAAGGCAAAAGGCAAAAGGTAAAAGGCAAAAGGCAAAAGGAAAAAGGCAAAAGGCAAAGGGCAATGGGAAAAAGGAAAAGGCAAAAGGCAAAAGGCAAAAGGCAAAAGGCAAAAGGAAAAAGGCAAAAGGCAAAAGGCAAAAGAAAAGGCAAAAGGCAAAAGGTAAAAGGCAAATGGCAAATGGAAAACGGCAGAAGGCAAAAGGCAATAGGCAAGCGGCAAAATACAATAGGCAATAGGCAAAATGCAAAAGGTACAAGGCAAAGGGCAAAAGGAAAAAGGTTAAAGGCAAAGGGCAAAAGGAAAAAGGCAAAAGCTGAAAAGCAAGAGGAAAAATGCAAAAGGAAAAACGCAAAAGGGAAAGGGCAAAAGGTAAAAGACAAAAGGCAAAAGGTAAAAGGCAAGAGGAAAAAGCAAGAAGGCAAAAGGCAAAAGGCAAAAGGCAAAAGGAAAAAGGCAAAAGGCAAAACAAAAAAGGAAGAAGACAAAAGGCAAAAGGTAAAAGGCAAAAGGCAGAAGGCAAAAGGCAAAACGAAAGAGGCAAAAGGCAAAAAACAAAAGGCAAAACACAAAACGCAAAAGGAAAAAGGCAAATGGCAAATGGCAAAAGGCAAAAGGCAAACCGTAAAAGGAAAGAGGCAAAAGGCAAAAGGCAAAGGGAAAAAGGCAAAAGGCAAAAGGCAAAAGGCAAAAGGCACAAGGCAAAAGGCAAAGGGCAAAAGGCAAGAGGCAAAAGGCAAAAGGCAAAAGGCAAAAGGCAAAAGGCAAGAGGCTAAAGGCAAAAGGCAAAAGGAAAAAGGCAAATGGCAAATGGCAAAAGGCAAAAGGCAAACCGTAAAAGGAAAGAGGCAAAAGGCAAAAGGCAAGAGGCAAAAGGCAAGAGGCAAAAGGCAAGAGGCAAAAGGCAAGAGGCAAAAGGCAAGAGGCAAAAGGCAAGAGGCAAAAGGCAAGAGGCAAAAGGCAAGAGGCAAAAGGCAAGAGGCAAAAGGCAAGAGGCAAAAGGCAAGAGGCAAAAGGCAAGAGGCAAAAGGCAAGAGGCAAAAGGCAAGAGGCAAAAGGCAAGAGGCAAAAGGCAAGAGGCAAAAGGCAAGAGGCAAAAGGCAAGAGGCAAAAGGCAAGAGGCAAAAGGCAAGAGGCAAAAGGCAAGAGGCAAAAGGCAAGAGGCAAAAGGCAAGAGGCAAAAGGCAAGAGGCAAAAGGCAAGAGGCAAAAGGCAAGAGGCAAAAGGCAAGAGGCAAAAGGCAAGAGGCAAAAGGCAAGAGGCAAAAGGCAAGAGGCAAAAGGCAAGAGGCAAAAGGCAAGAGGCAAAAGGCAAGAGGCAAAAGGCAAGAGGCAAAAGGCAAGAGGCAAAAGGCAAGAGGCAAAAGGCAAGAGGCAAAAGGCAAGAGGCAAAAGGCAAGAGGCAAAAGGCAAGAGGCAAAAGGCAAGAGGCAAAAGGCAAGAGGCAAAAGGCAAGAGGCAAAAGGCAAGAGGCAAAAGGCAAGAGGCAAAAGGCAAGAGGCAAAAGGCAAGAGGCAAAAGGCAAGAGGCAAAAGGCAAGAGGCAAAAGGCAAGAGGCAAAAGGCAAGAGGCAAAAGGCAAGAGGCAAAAGGCAAGAGGCAAAAGGCAAGAGGCAAAAGGCAAGAGGCAAAAGGCAAGAGGCAAAAGGCAAGAGGCAAAAGGCAAGAGGCAAAAGGCAAGAGGCAAAAGGCAAGAGGCAAAAGGCAAGAGGCAAAAGGCAAGAGGCAAAAGGCAAGAGGCAAAAGGCAAGAGGCAAAAGGCAAGAGGCAAAAGGCAAGAGGCAAAAGGCAAGAGGCAAAAGGCAAGAGGCAAAAGGCAAGAGGCAAAAGGCAAAAGGCAAAAGGCAAAAGAAAAAAGGCAAAAGGCAAAAGGCAAAAGGCAAAAGGCAAAGGCAAAGGCAAAAGGAGAAGGCAAAAGGCAAAAGGCATAGGAAAAGGAAAAAGGCAAAAGGCAAAAGGCAAATGGTAAACAGCAAAAGGCAAAAGGCAATAGGCAAGTGGCAAAAGGCAAGAGGCAAAAGGCAAAAGACAAAAGGTACAAGGCAGAAGGCCAAGGGCAAAAGGTAAAAGGCAAAAGACAAAGGAGAAAGGCAAAAGGCAAAAGGGAAAAAGCAAAAGGAAAAATGCAAAAGGAAAAAGGAAAAAGAGAAAGGGCAAAAGGCAAAAGGCAAAAGGCAAAGGGGAAGAGGAAAAAGGGAGGGCAAAAGGAAAAAGGCAAAAGGCAAAGGGCAATGGGAAAAAGGAAAAGGCAAAAGGCAAAAGGCAAAAGGCAAAAGGCAAAAGGAAAAAGGCAAAAGGCAAAAGGCAAAAGAAAAGGCAAAAGGCAAAAGGCAAAAGGCAAAAGGCAAAAGGAAAAAGGCAAAAGGCAAAAGGCAAAAGAAAAGGCAAAAGGCAAAAGGTAAAAGGCAAATGGCAAATGGAAAACGGCAAAAGGCAAAAGGCAATAGGCAAGCGGCAAAATACAGTAGGCAATAGGCAAAATGCAAAAGGTACAAGGCAAAGGGCAAAAGGAAAAAGGTTAAAGGCAAAGGGCAAAAGGAAAAAGGCAAAAGCTAAAAAGCAAGAGGAAAAATGCAAAAGGAAAAACGCAAAAGGGAAAGGGCAAAAGGTAAAAGACAAAAGGCAAAAGGTAAAAGGAAAGAGGAAAAAGCAAGAAGGCAAAAGGCAAAAGGCAAAAGGCAAAAGGCAAAAGGCAAAATAAAAAAGGAAGAAGACAAAAGGCAAAAGGTAAAAGGCAAAAGGCAGAAGGCAAAAGGCAAAAGCAAAGAGGCAAAAGGCAAAATACAAAAGGCAAAACACAAAACGCAAAAGGAAAAAGGCAAATGGCAAATGGCAAAAGGCAAAAGGCAAACCGTAAAAGGAAAAAGGCAAAAGGCAAAAGGCAAAGGGAAAAAGGCGAAAGGCAAAAGGCAGAAGGCAAAAGGCACAAGGCAAAAGGCAAAGGGCAAAAGGCAAGAGGCAAAAGGCAAAGGGCAAAAGGCAAAAGGCAAAAGGCAAAAGGAAAAGGGCAAAAGGCAGAAGGAAATAGGTAAAAGGCAAAAGGCAAGAGGCAAAAGGCAAAAGGCAAAAGGCAAAAGGCAAAAGGCAAAAGGCAAAAGACAAAAGGCAAAAGGCAAAAGGCAAAAGGCAGAAGGCAAAAGGCAAATGGCAAATGGCAAAAGGCAACAGGCAGAAAACAAAAGGCAAAAGGCAAAAGGTTAAAGGGAAAAGGCAACAGGGAAAAGGCAAAACACAAAAGGCAAAACGCAAAAGGCAAAAGGCGACAGGCAAAAGGCAAAAGGTGAAAAGCAAAAGGCGAAAGGAAAAGTGCAAAAGGCAAGAGGCAAAAGGCAAAAGGCAAGAGGCAAAGGGCAAAAGGCAAAAGGAAATAGGCAAAACGCATATGGCAAAGGGCAAAAGGCAAAAGGAAAACCGCAAAGGCAAAACTCAAAAGGCAAAAGGAAAAAGGTAAAAGGCAAGTGGCAAAATGAAAAAGGGAAAATACAAAAGGCAAAAGGAAAAAGGTAACATACAAGAGGCAAAAGTAAAAAGGAAAAAGGCAAAAGGCAAAAGTCAAAATGAAAAAAGGCAAAACGCAATAGGCAAAAGGCAAAAGGCAAAAGGGAAAAGGCAAAAGGCAAAAGGCAAAGGGCAAAAGACAAAAGGCAAAAGGAAAAAGGCAAAAATAAAAAGGCAAAAGGCAAAAGGCAAAAGGCAGAAAGCAAAAGGCAAAAGGTAAAAGGCAAAAGGCAAGAGGCAAAGGGCAAAAGGCAAAAGGCAAGAGGAAAAAGGCAAAAGGCTAATGGCAAAAAGGAATGGGCAAAAGGCCAAAGGCAAAAGGCAAAAGGAAAAGGGCAAAAGGCAGAAGGAAATAGGTAAAAGGCAAAAGGCAAGAGGCAAAGGGCAAAAGGCAAAAGGCAAGAGGAAAAAGGCAAAAGGCTAATGGCAAAAAGGAATGGGCAAAAGGCCAAAGGCAAAAGGCAAAAGGAAAAGGGCAAAAGGCAGAAGGAAATAGGTAAAAGGCAAAAGGCAAGAGGCAAAGGGCAAAAGGCAAAAGGCAAGAGGAAAAAGGCAAAAGGCTAATGGCAAAAAGGAATGGGCAAAAGGCCAAAGGCAAAAGGCAAAAGGAAAAGGGCAAAAGGCAGAAGGAAATAGGTAAAAGGCAAAAGGCAAGAGGCAAAGGGCAAAAGGCAAAAGGCAAGAGGAAAAAGGCAAAAGGCTAATGGCAAAAAGGAATGGGCAAAAGGCCAAAGGCAAAAGGCAAAAGGAAAAGGGCAAAAGGCAGAAGGAAATAGGTAAAAGGCAAAAGGCAAGAGGCAAAGGGCAAAAGGCAAAAGGCAAGAGGAAAAAGGCAAAAGGCTAATGGCAAAAAGGAATGGGCAAAAGGCCAAAGGCAAAAGGCAAAAGGAAAAGGGCAAAAGGCAGAAGGAAATAGGTAAAAGGCAAAAGGCAAGAGGCAAAGGGCAAAAGGCAAAAGGCAAGAGGAAAAAGGCAAAAGGCTAATGGCAAAAAGGAATGGGCAAAAGGCCAAAGGCAAAAGGCAAAAGGAAAAGGGCAAAAGGCAGAAGGAAATAGGTAAAAGGCAAAAGGCAAGAGGCAAAGGGCAAAAGGCAAAAGGCAAGAGGAAAAAGGCAAAAGGCTAATGGCAAAAAGGAATGGGCAAAAGGCCAAAGGCAAAAGGCAAAAGGAAAAGGGCAAAAGGCAGAAGGAAATAGGTAAAAGGCAAAAGGCAAGAGGCAAAGGGCAAAAGGCAAAAGGCAAGAGGAAAAAGGCAAAAGGCTAATGGCAAAAAGGAATGGGCAAAAGGCCAAAGGCAAAAGGCAAAAGGAAAAGGGCAAAAGGCAGAAGGAAATAGGTAAAAGGCAAAAGGCAAGAGGCAAAGGGCAAAAGGCAAAAGGCAAGAGGAAAAAGGCAAAAGGCTAATGGCAAAAAGGAATGGGCAAAAGGCCAAAGGCAAAAGGCAAAAGGAAAAGGGCAAAAGGCAGAAGGAAATAGGTAAAAGGCAAAAGGCAAGAGGCAAAGGGCAAAAGGCAAAAGGCAAGAGGAAAAAGGCAAAAGGCAAAAGGAAAAATGCAAAAGGCAAAAGGCAAGGGCAAAAGGCAAAAGGAAAAGGCAAAAGGCAAAAGGAAAAGGCAAAAGGCAAAAGTCAAAAGGCAAAGGGCAAACAGCAAAAGGAAAAAGTCAAAAGACAAAAGGCAAAAGGCAAAGGCAAAAGGCAAAAGGCAAAGGGCCAAAGGAAAATGGCAAAAGGCCAAAGGAAAAAGGAAAAAGGCAAAAGGCAAAAGGCCAAAGGCAATGGGCAAAAGGCAAAAGGAAAAGACAAAAGGCAAAAGGAAAAAGGCAAAAGGCATAAGGAAAAGGGTAACAGGAAAAAGGCAAGAGGCAAAAGGAAAAAGGCAGAAGGAAAAAGGCAAAAGGCAAATGGCAAAAGGCAAAAGACAAAAGGCAAATGGCAAATTGAAAAGGCAAAAGGCAAAAAACAAAAGGCAAAACGCAAAAGCTAAGAGGGAAAAGGCAAAAGGGAAAAGGCAAAAGGCACAAGGCAACAAGCACAAGGCAAAAGGCAAAAGGCAAATGGCAAATGGAAAATGGAAAAAGGCAAAAAACAAAGAGCAAAAGGCAAAAGGTAAAAGGGAAAAGGCAGAAGGGAAAACGCAAAACGCAAAAGGCAAAACGCAAACGGCAAAAGGCAAAAGGCAAAAGGCAAAAGGCAAAAGGCGAAAGGAAAAGGGCAAAAGGCAAGAGGCAAAAGGCAAAAGGCATAAGGCAAAGGGCAAAAGGCAAAAGGAAACAGGCAAACTGCATATGGTAAAAGGCAAACGGCAAAATGAAAGCGGCAAAAGGCAAAAGGCATAAGGAAAAAGGCAAAAGGCAAAAGGCAAAATGCAAATGGCAAAATGAAAAAGGCAAAATACAAAAGGCAAAAGGCAAAAGGTAACTTACAAAAGGCCAAAGGGAAAAGGAAAAAGGCAAAAGGCAAAAGGCTAGAGGCAAAATGCAAAATGCAAAAAGCAAAATGAAAAAGGGCAAAAGGCAGAATGCAAACGGCAAAAGGCAAAGGGCAAAAGGCAAATGGCAATGGGCAAAAGGCAAAAGGCAAAGGCAAAATGCAAAAGGCAAAATGAAAAAGGCAAAATGCAGAAGGCAAAGGGCAAAAGGCAAAAGGCAAAAGGCAAAAGGCAAAAAGAAAAAGGCAAAAGGCAAAAGGCAAAAGGCAAAAGGCAAAACGCAAAACGCAAAACGAAAAACACAAAAGGCAAAAGGAAAAAGGCAAAAGCCAAAAGGAAAAAGGCAAAAGGCAAAAGGCAAAAGATAAAAGGCAAAAGGCAAAAGGCAAAAGGCAAAAGACAGAATGGAAAAGGCAAAAGGTAAAAGGCAAAAGGCAAAAGGCAATAGGCAAGAGGCAAAAGGCAAGAGGCAAAAGTCAAAAGGCAAAAGGCACAAGGCAAAAGGCAAAGGAAAAGGCAAAAGGCAAAATGCATAAGGCAAAAGGCAAAAGGCACAATGCAACAGGCAAGAGCAAAAAGGCAAACGGCAAAAGGCAAAAGGCAAAGGAAAAGGCAAAAGGCAAAATGCATAAGGCAAAAGGCAAAAGGCACAATGCAACAGGCAAGAGCAAAAAGGCAAACGGCAAAAGGCAAAAGGGAAAGAGCAAAAGGCAAAAGGCAAAAGGCAAACAGCAAGAAGAAAAAGGCAAAAGGTAAAAGGCAAAAGGGAAACAGCAAAAAGCAAACGGCAAAAGGCAAAAGGCAAGCGGCAAAAGGCAAAAGGCAAAATGCGAAAGGCAAAATGCAAAAGGCAAAAGGCAAAAGGAAAAGGGCAAAAGGCAAAAGGCAAAGGGAAAAACGCAAAAGGCGGAGGGCAAAATGCAAAAGGCAAAAGGCAAAAGGCAAAAGGAAAAGAGCAAAAGAGAAAGGCAAAAGGCACAAGGCAAAAGGCAATAGGCAAAAGGCAAAATGCAAAAGGCACAGGGCAAAAGGCAAAAGGTGAAGTACAAAAGGCAAAATTCAAAAGGCAAAAGGCAAAAGGCAAAAGGAAAAGGCAAAAGGCAAAAGGCAAAAGGCAAAAGGCAAGAGGCAAAAGGCAAAAGGCAAAGGGCAAAAGGCAAGAGGAAAAAGGCAAAAAGAAAATGGCAAAAGGGAAAAGGGCAAAAGGCAAAAGGCAAAAGGCAAAGGGCAAAAGGCAAAAGGAAAAAGGCAAAAGGTAAAAGGAAAAAGGCAAAAGGCAAAAGGCTAGAGGCAAAAGGCAAAAGGCAAAAGGCCAAAGGAAAAAGGCAAAAGGCCAAAGGAAAAAGGCAAAAGGCCAAAGGAAAAAGGCAAAAGGCAAAAGGCAAAAGGCAATAGGCAATAGGCAAAAGGCAAAAGGTAAAAGGCAAAAGGCAAAGGGCAAAAGGCAGAAGGCAAAAGGCAAGAGGCAAAAGGCAAAAAGAAAGAGGCAAAGACAAAAGGCAAAATGCAAAGGGCAAAAGGCAAATGGCAAGAGGCAAAAAGAAAAAGGCAAAAGCCAAAAGGCAAAACGCAAAACGCAAAACGCAAAACGCAAAATGCAAAACAAAAAACACAAAAGGCTAAGGCAAAAGGCAAAACGTAAAAGGCAAAAGGCAAAACACAAAACGCAAAACGCAAAACGCAAAAGATAAAAGGCAAAAGGCAACAGGAAAAAGGCAAAAGGCAAAAGGCAAAATGCAAAAGGAAAAAGACAACAGGTAAACGGCAAAAGGCAATAGGCAATAGGCAAGAGGCAAAAGACAAGAGGCAAAAGTCAAAAGGCAAATGGCACAAGGCAAAAGGCAAATTGCAAAAGGCAAAAGGCAAAAGGCAAAAGGCAAAAGGCAAAAGGCAAAATGCAAGACGCAAGAGCAAAAAGACAAACGGTGAAAGGCAAAAGGGAAAGGGCAAAAGGCAAAAGGCAAAAGGCGAAAGGCAAACGGCAAGAGAAAAAAGGCGAAAGGCAAAAGGCAAAAGGGAAACAGCAAAAAACAAAAGGCAAAAGGCAAAAGGCAAAAGGCAAAAGGCAAGCGGCAAAAGGCAAAATGCAAAACACGAAAGGCAAAAGGTAAAAGGAAAAAGGCAAAATGCAAAAGGCAAAAGGCAAAAGGCAAAAGGAAAAGAGCGAAAGGAAAAAGGTGAAAGGCACAAGGCAAAGGGCAATAGGCAAAAGGCAAAATGCAAAAGGCACAAGGCAAAAGGCAAAAGCTGAAATACAAAAGGCAAAAGGCAAAAGGCAAAAGGAAAAGACAAAAGGCAAAAGGCAAACTAGGCACATGTCACTGACCATAACCAAATAACTTCAACATTGGTGGTCAACAATCACCAAACATAACACAAGTCAAAAACGGTCAGAGGGGGAAACAATGGTCTGGGAATATCAGTTGTCAACTATGAAATACGACGACCTTCAATCAGTAGTAGCATGCTCAGTCTACCATGCACAATGACCAACCAAAGTAGGCATATGTACTGCCTTTCACCAATGAAATCCGCTGTGTGTGGTCTACGTTGAAAACTCATAATATGAGTTACAAATGGTCAGAGGGGGAAACAATGGTTTTGGGAACACTAGATATCAACTACCAAGCGCAAGGACCTTCAATAAGTTGTGGCTCGGTGTGGATACCATGCACAATGACAAACCAAACTAGGCATATGTCACTGACCATGACCGAATAATGTCACTATGTGTGGTAAACTTTGACAACTCATAACACGAGTCACAAATGGTCAGAGGCAAGGATAATGGTTCGTGAATACTAGTTATCGGCTAGCAAGTACAAATTCCTTCAATTTGTAGTGGCACAGTGTGGCTACAATGCACAGTGACCAACCAAAGTATGCATATGTCACTGACCATGACCAAAGGATTTCACTTCATGTGATCAACGTTGACAACTCAGAACACGAGTCACAGATAGTCAGAGGGGGATAACAATGGTTTGGGAACACCAGCTATCCAATATGAAACACAAAAACTTTCAATACATAGTGACACGGCATGGTAACCATGAACAGAGACAAACCAAAGTAGGCATAGGTCACAAACCATGACCAAACAAATTTCACAGTGTGTGGTCAACATTCAAAACTCATAACACGAGTCACACATGGTCAGAGGGGGAAACAATGGGGTGGGAACACTATTTATCATTTATCAAGTACAAATACCTTCAACAAGTAGTGGCACGATGTGGCTAGCATGCACAGTGACCAAGCAAAGGATGCATACGTCACTGGCTATGACCAAAGAAGTCCACTATGTGTGGTCATCATTGACAACTCATAACATAAGTCACAGATGGTCAGAGGGAGAGACAATGGTTTGGGAACCCAAAGTATCGACTACAACAGACAAAGAACTTCAATACATAGTGGCATGGTGTGGCTACTATGCACACCAAACAACCAAACTAGGCATATGTCACTGACCATGACCAACTAATTTCAATATGGGTGGTCAACGTTCACCAAACATAACACAATTCTTAAACGGTCATAGGGGGAAACAATTGTCTGGGAATATCAGTTCTCATCTAGTAAGTACAATGACCTTCAATCAGTAGTTGCACGCCGTGGCTACGATGCACAATGACCAACCAAAATAAGCATATGTACTACCTTTGACCAAAGAAATCCGCTGTGTGTGGTCAACGTTGACAACTCATAATACGAGTCACAAATGGTCAGAGGGGGAAACAATGGTTTGGGAACACCGTATTTCAACTAGTAAGCACAAGGACTTTCAATAAGTTGTGGCACAATGTGGATACCATGCCAATGACCAACCAAAGTAGGCATATGTCACTGACCATGACCAAACAATGTCACTATGTGTGGTAAACGTTGACAACTCATAACACGAGTCACAAATGGTCAGTGTGGAAGATAA
The DNA here is from genome assembly GCA_023375785.1 of Penium margaritaceum. Taxonomy (NCBI): domain Eukaryota; kingdom Viridiplantae; phylum Streptophyta; class Zygnematophyceae; order Desmidiales; family Peniaceae; genus Penium; species Penium margaritaceum. The sequence goes on from SZWC01000469.1 coordinate 138,126, forward strand.
TGGTTTGTGAATACTCATTGACTAGCAAGTACAAATACCTTCAATAAGAAATGGCAAAGTGTGGCTGCAATGCATAGTGACCAACAAAAGTATGCATATGTCACTGACCATGACCAAATAATTTCACTTCATGTGGTCCATGTTGACGAATTACAACACCACTCACAGATATTCAGAGGGGGTAACACTGGTTTGGAAAGACGAGCTATTAACTAGAAAACACAAAGACCTTCAATATGTAGCGAGATGGCGTGGTAACCATGTATAGTGACAAACCAAAGTAGGAATGTGTCACTAACCATGACCAAACAAATTCATAGTGTGTGGTCAACGTTGAAAACTCAGAACACGAGTCACAAATGGTCAGAGGGGAAAACAATGGGTTGGGAAAATTAGCTATCAACTAGCAAGTACAAAGACCTTCAACAAGTAGTGGCACGGTTTGGCTCGCGTGCACGGTGGCCAACCAAACGATGCATACGTTGCTGACTATGACGGAAGAAGTCCACTATGTGTGGTCAACATTGACAACTCATAACACTAGTCACAAATGGTCAGATGGAAAGACAATGAGTTTGGAACCCTATGTACCAACTAGAATTGACAAAGAACTTCCATACGCAGTGGCACGGTGTGGCCGCTATGCACACCAAACAACCAAACTAGGCATATGTCACTGACCATGACCAATCAATTTCAATATGGGTGGTCAGCGTTCACCAACCATAACACCAGTCACAAACGGTAAAAGGGGGAAACAATGGTATGGAAATATCAGTTTTTAACTAGCAAGTACAACGACCTTCAATCAGTAGTAGCAGGGTGTGGCAACCATGCAAAATGACCGATCAAAGTAAGCATGAGTAAGCATGTGCCTTTGGTCAAAAAGTCCGCTGTGTGTGGTCAAAGTTGAAAACTCATAATACGCGTCACAAATGGTCAGAGGGGTAAACAATGGTTTGGGAACACCAGGTATCAACAAGCAAGCACAACAACCTTCAATACGTTGCAGCATGGTGCTGATACCATACACGATGACCAACCAAAATCAGGCATATGTCACGGAACATGAACAAAGAATGTCACTATGTGTGGTAAACTTTGACAACTCATAACACGAGTCACTAATGGTCAGAGTTGAATATAATGGTTTGTGAATACTAGTTATCGACTAGCAAGTGCAAATACCTTCAATATGTAGTGGCAAAGTGCGGCTACCATGCACAGTGACCAGCCAAAGTATGCATATGTCACTGACCATGACCAAAGAATTTCACTTCATGTGGTCAATTTTGACAACTCACAACATGAGTCACAGATAGTCAGAGGGGGTAACAGTGGTTTGGGAATACTAGCTATCAACTAGAAAGCACAAAGACCTTCAATATGTAGTGACACGGCGTGGTAACCATGTACAGTGACAAACCAAAGTAGGGATTTGTCACTTACCATGACCAAACATTTTCAATATGGATGGTCAACGTTCACAACCCATAATACAAGGCACAGATGGTCAGAGGGGGAAACAATGGGTTGGGAACACTAGTTATCAGCTAGCAAGTACAAATACCTTCAACAAGTAGTGGCCCGGTGTGGCTAGCATGCACAGTGACCAAGCAAAGGATGCATGTGTCACTCAATATGACCGAAGAAGTCCACTATGTGTGGTCAACGTTGATAACTCATAACATGAGTCAAAAATGGTCAGAGGGAGAGATAATGGTTTGGGAACTTTATGTACTGACTACAAAGGACAAATAACTTCAATACGTAGTGGTTGGGTGTGGCTACCATGCACACCAAAGAACCAAACTAGGCACATGTCACCGGCCATGACCAGCGAATTTGAATATGGATGGTCAACACTGACCAACCATAACACGTGTCACGAACGGTCAGAGAGGGAAACAATGGTCTGGGAATATTAGTTCTCAACTAGTAGGTACAACGACCTTCAATCAGTAATGGCACAGTTTGGCTACCATGCACAATGACCAACCAAAGTAGGCATATGTACTGCCTTTGACCAAAGAAATCCGCTGTGAGTGGTAAACGTTGACAATTCATAATACAAGTCACAAATAGTCACAGGGGGAAACAATGGTTTGGGAACACCAAGTATCAATTAGCAAGAACAAGGACCTTCAATCAGTTGTGGCACGGTGTGGATACAATGCACGATGACCAACCAAAGTAGGCATGTGTCACTGACCATGACCAAATAATGTCACTATGTGTGGTAAACTTTGACAACTCATAACACAAGTCACATATGGTCAGAGTGGTACATAATGGTTTGTGAAATCAGTTATTGACCAGCAAGCACAAATACCTTCAATATCTAGTGGCACAGTGTGGCTACCATGCATAGTGACCAACCAAAGTACACATATGTTACTGACCATGACCAAATAAATTCACTTCATGTGGTCAACGTTGACAACTCACAACACGAGTCACAGATAGTNAGAGGGGGTTAACAATGGTTTGGGAAGACTAGCTATCATCTAGAAATCACAAAGACCTTCAATACATAGTGACAAAGCGTGGTAACCATGTACAGTGACAAACCAAACTAGGCATATGTCACTAACCATGACCGTAGAATTTTAACATGGGTGGTCAACATTCACAACCCATAACACGAGTCACAAATGGTCTGAGGGGGAAACAATGGGTTGGAAACACTAGTTATCGACTAGCAAGTACAAAGACCTTCAACAAGTAGTGGCACGGTGCGGCTAGCGTGCACACTGACCAACCAACGGATGCATACGTCATTGAATATGATAGAAGAAGTCCACTATGTGTGTTCAACATTGACAACTCATAACACGACTCACAAATGGTCAGAGGAAGAGACAATGGGTTGGGAACCCTATGTATTATTAGAAAGGACAAAGAAACTCAATACGTAGTGGCACGGTGTGGCTACTATGCACACCAAACAACCGAAATAGGCAAATGTCACTGACGATTACCAAAGAATTTCAATATGGGTGGTCAACGTTCACCAACCATAATACAAGCAACAAACGGTCACATGAGGGAACAATGGTATGGGAATATAATTTATCGACTAGCAAGTACAACAACCTTCAAACCGTAGTAGCACGGTGTGGCTACCATGCACAATGACCAACCAAAGACGGCATATGTACTGCCTTTGACCAAAGAAATCCACTGAGTGTGGTCAACGTTGACAGCTCATAATACAAGTCACAAAAGGTCACAGGGGGGTCAATGGTTCGGGACCACCAGGTATCAACTAGCAAGCACAACAACCTTCAATAAGTTGTGGAAAGGTGTGGATACCATGCACGATGACCAACCAAAGTAGGCATATGTCACTCACCATGACCAAAGAAAGTCACCATGTGTGGTAAACATTGACAACTCATAACACAAGTCACAAATGGGCAGAGTGGAAGATGATGGCTTGTGAATACTAGTTATTGACTAGCAAGTACAAATACCTTCCATATGTAGAAGGACAGTGTGGCTACAATGCACAGTGACCAACCAAAGTATGCACATGTCACTGACCATGACCAACACGTTTCACTTCATGTGGTCAATGTTGGCAACTCACAACACAAGTCACAGATAATCCAAGGGGGTAACAATGGTTTGGGAAGAATATCTATCAACTAGAAAGCACAAAGACCATCAATACGTAGTGACATGGCGTGGTAACCATGTACAGTGACAAACCAAAGTAGGCATATGTCATTAACCATGACCAAAAGCATTTCACAGTGTGTGGTCAATGTTGAAGACTCATAACAGGAGTCACAAATGGTCAGAGGGGGAAACAATGGGTTGGGAACACTAATTATCAAGTAGCAAGTACAAAGACCTTCAACAAGTAGTGGAACGGTGTGGCTAGCGTGTAAAGTGACCAACCAATGGATGCATACGTCACTGACTATGAACGAAGAAGTCCACTGTGTTTGGTCAACATTGACAACTCATAATACCAGTCACAAATGGCTAGAGGGAGAGACAATGGTCTGGGAACCCTATATGTTGACTAGAAAGGACAAAGAACTTCAGTACGTAGTGGCACAGTGTGGCAACTATGTACACCAAACAACCAAACTAGGCATATGTCACTGACCATGACAAAATAATTTCAATATGGGTGGTCAACATTCACCAACCATAACACGAGTCACAACTGATCATATGGGGAAACAATGGTATGGGAATATTATTCATCAACTAGCAAGTACAATGACCATCAATCACTAGTAGCATGGTGTGGCTACCATGCACAATGACCAACCAAAGTAGGCACATGTACTGCCTTTGACCAAAAGAAATCCGATGTGCGTGTTCAACGTTGACAACTCACAATGCGAGTGACAAATGGTTAGAGCGGGGAACAATGATTGGCAAACACAAGGTATCAACTAGCAAGCACAAGAACCTTCAATATGTTTTGGCAAAATCTGGATACCATGCACGATGACCAACCAATGTAGGCATATGTCACGGACCATGAAAAACTAATGTCTCTATGCGTGGTAAACTTTGACAACTCATAACACAAGTGAGTAATGGTTTGAGTGGAAGATAGTAGTTTGTGGATACTAGTTATCGACTAGCAAGTACAAATACCTTCAATATGTAGCGGCACAGTGTGGCTACCATGCGGAGTGACCAACCAAAGTATGCATATGTCATTGACCATGACCAAAGAATCTTACTTAATGTGGTCAACGCTGACAACTCACAACAAGAGTCACAGATAGTCATAGGGGGTAACAATGGTTTGGGAACACTGGCTATCAACTAGAACGCACTAATACTTCCAGAACGTCGCGACACGGCATGGCAACCATGTACATTGACAAACCAAAGTAGGCATATGCCACTAACAATGACCAAAAGAATTTCAGAGTGTGTGGTCAACGTTGAAAACTAATAATACAAATCACAAATGGTCAGAGGAAATGGGTTGGAAACAATAGTTATCAGCGAGCAAGTACAAAGACCTTCAACAAGTAGTGGCATGGTGTGGCTAGCGCACACGCTGACCAACCAAAGGATGCATATGTCGCAGACTATGACCAAAGAAATCCACTATGTGTGGTCAACATTGACAACTCATAACACAAGTCACAAATGGTAAGAGGGAGGGACAATGGTTTGAGAACCCTATGTATTGTCTATAAAGGACAACGAACTTCAATACGTAGTGGCACGGTGTGGCTACTATGTACACCAATCAACCAAACTAGGCATATGCCACTGACCATGATGAAAGAATTTTAGTATGGTTGGTCAATGCTCAAAGCCCATAGGACGAGTCACAAATGGTTAGAGGGGGAAACAATGGTTTCGGAATAATAGTTTTCAATTCGCAAATGCAATGACATTCAATAAGTAGTAGCACAGTGTGGCTACCATGCACAATGACCGACCAAAGTAGGCATATGTACTGCCTTTGACCAAAGAAATCCGCTGTGTGTTGTCAACGTTGACAACTCATGATATGAGTCACAAATGGTCAGAGAGGGAAAGCATTGTTTGGAAACACTGGGACCTTGAATAAGTAGTGAAACGGTGTGGCTACCATGTACAATGACCAACCAAAGTACGCACGTGTCACTGACCATGACCAAAAAATTTCACTATGTGTGGTCAACTTTGACAACTCAGAACACGAGTCACAAGTGGTCAGAGGGGGAAACAATGGTTTGTAAATACTAGTTATCAATTAGCAAGTACAAAGACCTTCAATATGCACTGGCACAGTGTGACTACCATGCACAGTGACCAACCAAAGTATGCATATGTCCGTGACCATGACCAAAGAATTTCACTTCATGTGGTAAACGTTGACAACTCACACCAATGGGTTGGGAAACACTGGCTATCAACTAGAAAGCACAAAGNGGTGTGGCTACCATGTACAATGACCAACCAAAGTAGGCACGTGTCACTGACCATGACCAAAGAATGTCACTATGTGTGGTCAACTTTGACAACTCAAAACACGAGTCACAAGTGGTCAGAGGGGGAAACAATGGTTTGTAAATACTAGTTATCAATTAGCAAGTACAAAGACCTTCAATATGCACTGGCACAGTGTGACTACCATGCACAGTGACCAACCAAAGTATGCATATGTCCGTGACCATGACCAAAGAATTTCACTTCATGTGGTAAACGTTGACAACTCACACCAATGGGTTGGGAAACACTGGCTATCAACTAGAAAGCACAAAGTCCTCCAGTACGTAGTGACACGGCTTGGCAACCATGTACAGTGACAAACCAAAGTAGGCATATGCCACTAACAATGACCAAAATAATTCAGTGTGTGATCAATGTTGAAAACTCATAGCACGAGTCACGAATGGTCAGAGGGGAAACAATGAGTTGGGAACACTAGTTATCAACTAGCAAGTACAAAGACCTCCAACAACCAGAGGCACGGTGTGGTTAGCATGCACGGTGATCAACCAAAGGATGCATACGTCACTGACTATGACCAAAGAAGTCCACTATGTGTGGTCAACATTGACAACTCATTACACGAGTCACATATGGTCAGAGGGAGCGATAATGGCCTGGGCACCCTAGGTATTGACTAGAAAGGACAAAGAACTTCAATAAGCAGTGGCACAGCGTGGATTCTATGCACACCGAACAACCAAACTAGGCATTTGTCACTCACCATGACCAAAGAATTTCAGTATGGGTGGTCAACGTTCACAACCCATAACACGAGTCACAAATGATCAGAGGGGGAAACAATGGTTTTGGGATGTTATTTTTCAACAAGCAAGTACAACGACATTAAACAAGTAGTAGCACGGTGTGGCTACCATGCACAATGACTGACCAAAGTAGGCATATGTACTGCCCTTGACCAAAGAAATTCGCTGTGTGTAGTAAACGTTCACAACTCATAATACGAGTCACAAATGGTCAGAGTGTGAAACAATGGCTTGTGAATACTAGTTATCAAGTAGCAAGTACAAAGACCTTCAATGTGTAGTGGCACAGTGTGGCTAACATGTACAATGACCAACCACCGTAGGCATGTGTCACTGACCATGACCAAAGAATGTCACTATGTCTGGTCAACTATGACAACTCATAACAAGAGTCACAAATGGTCAGAGAGGGAAACAATCATTTGTGAATACTAGTTATCGATTAGCAAGTACAAAGACCTTCAATATGTAGTGGCACAGTGTGGCTACCATGCACAGTGACCAACCAAAGTATGCATATGTCACTCACCATGGCCAAAGAATTTCACTTCATGTGGTCAACGTTGACAACTCACAACAAGAGTCAGAGATAGTCGGAGGGGGAAACAATGGTTTGGGAACACTTGCTATCAAGTAGAAAGTACAAAGACCTTCAATATGAAATAACACGGTGTGGTAACCATGTACAATGACCAAGCAAAGTAGGCATATGTCACCAACCATGACCAAACGAATTTCACAGTGTGTGGTCAATATTGAAAACTCATTACACAAGTCAAAACAGTTAGAGGTTGAAACAATGGTTTGGGAACACTAGTTAACAACTAGCAAGTACAAAGACCTTCAACAAGTGGTGGCGCGGTGTGGCCAGCGTGCACAGTCACCAACCAAAGGATGCATACGTCACTGACTATGACCGAAGAAGTCCACTGTGTGTGATCAATATTGGCAACTCATACTACGAGTCACAAATGGTCAGAGGGAGAGACAATGCTTTGGGAACCCTATGTATTGACTAGAAAGGACAAAGGATATCAATAAGCACTGGCACGGTGTAGCTACTTTGTACACCAAACAACCGAACTAGGCATATGTCATTGACCATGATGAAGGAATTTCAATATTGGTGGTCAACGTTCACCAACCATAACACGAGTCACAAACGGTCACATGGGGAAACAATGGTCTGGGAAAATCAGTTCTCAACTAGCAATCACAACGACCTTCAATCAGTAGTAGCACGGTGTGGCTACCATGTACAATGACCGACCAAAGTAGGCATATGTTCTGCCTTTGACCAAAGAAATCCGCTGTGTGTGGTCAATGTTGACAAGTCATAATACGAGTCACAAATGGTCAGAGGGAGAAACAATGGTTTGGGAACAACTGGTATCAACTAGCGAGCACAAGGACCTTCAATAAGTTGTGGCACGGTGTGGATACCATTTACGATGACCAACCAAAGTAGGCATATGTCATTGACCATGACCAAATGATGTCACTATGTGTGGGGAACATTGAAAACTCATAACACAAGTCACAAATGGTCAAAGTGGAATGTAATGGGTTGTGAATTCAAGTTATCATGTAGCAGGTATAAATACCTTCAATGTGTACTGGCACAGTGTGGCTACAATGCACAGTGACCAACCAAAGTATGCATATGTCACTGACCATGACCAAAGAATTTCACTTCACGTGGTCAGCATTGACAACTCACAACACGAGTCACAGATAGTCAGAGGGGATAACAATGGGTTGGGAGACTAGCTATCAACTAGAAAGCACAAAGACCTTCAATGCGTAGTCACACTTCGTGGTAACCATGTACAAAGACCAACCAATGTAGGCATGTGTCACCGACCATGACCAAAAGAATTTCACAGTATGTGGTCAACGTTGAAAACTCAAAACTCAAGTAAAAAATGGTCAGAGGGGGAAACAATGGGTTGAAAACACTACTTATCAACTAGCATGTACAAGGATCTTCAACAAGTGGTGGCACGGTGTTCCTAGCGTGCATAGTGACCAATAAAAGGATGCATACGTCACTGACTATGACCAAAGGAGTCCACTATATGTGCTCAACATTGACAACTCATACCACGAGTCAAAAATGTTCACAGGGAGAGACAATGGTTTGGGAACCCTATGTAGTGACTACAAAAGGAAAAAACAACTTCAATACGTAGTGGCACGGTGTGGCTACTATGCACCCCAAACAACCAAACTAGGCATATGTCACTGACCACGACCCAAGAATTTCAACATGGGTGCTCAACGTTCACAACCCATAACACGAGTCACAAATGGTTAGAGGGGAAACAATGGTTTGGGAAAATTAGCTTTCAACTAGCAAGTAGAACGACCTTCAATAAGTAAGGGTGCACACCGGATCTGATCCGCGGATCCTGAGTTGGATCCGGCTCCGCGGATCGGTTCAAGGCGGAAGATCCGGATCCGCGGATCGGGATCCGGATCTGCGGATCCTTGGACTCTCGGATCCTTCGATTCGTTGAACTGCGGATCTGCCATTTCGTCCATTTTCCCTGGGTGACACGCTGCAACTTGCAAAAAGGCAACTATCACAAAGTCCACGACTTTGCTCAACATCTCTTGCACATTCTCTATTTTCACATGTCCACCCTATCTCCCTGCTCCATTGTGGCACCCACTAGCTTTTTCACATGTTTGTTTCAAAGCATCCACATAGCAGAGCACTGATGATGCTAATCATTGTAATTACACTTGTTGCGCTCATAACTGTGGTGAAAGATTTCATCCATTGCATAAGGGTTCAGTATGCACTCAGGTATGAAGGTGCACACCTTTATTCATGGAATGTTGAAGTTTACATACCAGGATCTTTAGGAGTCTTCAGATACAGTACCCTGATAGGTCAACTTTCTCAATCCTCTATTGAACTGTCGGTAATACTCTCTCATACACGTGTTGCTACTCTCACACACACAGGCACTCTTGCCTGAATAATGTCACTGAATGTGCGATTCAAGAAGGTGAGCTGAAGGCACAGTTACACAACTCGTCTCACAAGATTTCCAACGGTACCAAGCTTGCTCAGAATGATTACACACAAACGAAGTGATAGAAAATACAAAACTACGGCTACTTGTATGTCTGTACTAACTAAGAGCAGAAAAGTACAAGTGTTGAGCAGTCCGGTATCCTTGTGTCTTCGGGTTCTCAGCCACAAGATCTGCCGGACACCGCGCGATGATCTCCGATCACCGGCAGACCGAGGTTGGCAGATGCCCAGCGCCCTTGGTGCGATCCACGGACGAGATCGTCCGGATCTGCGGTAGCCTCTTCGTAGTCGCCGATCTCTCGGTCGGTCGTCTTGAGATGGCGGAGGGACCGCACCTCTTGACTCGGCGACGGCCGCGATTCTCCCCACTGCCTTTGCGTGATTCACGAGCGCAGGATCCATCTTTAGAAAGAGCAGTGTCTTGCGCGTGCTGCTGTTCCTTGCCACGTCAGCAGACTCAGGGTCAAGAGGAGCTCATGCTCGCACTCTCGCTTCGTCTGCCGAACCACACGCCCTGTTTGTCCAAAACCTGTCCAGATATATGTCGTCCGGTGGAGTTGTTCTGTCAGCTCTCTGGAGCTCCCATAGGATGAGAAGAGAGAGTAGGGCTG
>SZWC01000469.1:195803-227231 GCA_023375785.1 Penium margaritaceum
AAGGGATGCATGCGTCACTGACTATGACCGAAGAAGTCCAGTATGTGTGATCAACATTGACAACTCATAACACGAGTCACAAATGGTCAGAGGGAGAGACAATGGGTTGGGAACCTTATGTATTGACTAGAAATACAAGGTGCGGCCACCAGCCGCACCTTGTATTTGTCAATCACACCTTTCTTTGTGAACTTGGTCTAAAAGACTCACTTTGAGCCGATGACCTTGGCATCTTTTGGCCTGTCAACTAGCTTCCACGTTTCATTTTCCGTGATGGATTCCAGCTCTGATTTGATGGCTGCGTCCCATTGATCCCCTTTGGGTCGTGCAAGCGCCTCTTGCACAATAGGCGGCTCCGTTGATGCAGCCAGCATGCACCGCGTCATGCCAATCCATCGACCAGTGCTTGCGTTGAAGCGCTTCCCTGCTTTTCGCTGCCTCCCGCTGCGGCACGGCGGGTTTGGTGGCGCATCTTCCCTCTGCTGCATTCCCTCCGACTCTGCACCTTCTGGTTCATCATCAACTGGACGGATCCCCAAGGATCTCTCCCACTCCGGCAAAACATCGCCCGGACGGACGTCGCATCCAGTGGATTTCCCACTGACGCCCGTTGCACACTCTGCCGAGAGTGCGCGCCTTGGCACCCTTGGTACATCATACGCCGAATCCTTCCGGTGGATCCCCTCATCAGCTTGATCATTATCAGAGTCCTCCACTTCAGCTGCCACCGCTATTACACTGTCACACTCTGATGCCGCATCCTCAACTTTGGTGTTCATCGGCTCCTTCTTGTAGTCAAGGAGTTGGAACCACTCCCCCGTCTTTGGAGGATCCACCACGCCCACGTTGTTACTGCTGATGTAGCTCTGCTGCTCGTCGAACTCAATGTCTTTGCTGTAGATTACCTCCTCCTTGTGCATGTCGCAGAGCCTGTACGCCTTATGCGCGCTCTCATAGCCAAGGAAGAGATACAAACTTGCCCGCAGCTCCAGGTTGATGTCACGCCTCTGTGCATCCTGGACCACCGCATGCGCCTTGCACCCCAACACTTTCAGGTGTGCCACAGTTGGCTTACGCCCGCTCTAAACCTCCTGCAATGTCTTCCAGCCGCTCCTCCCCTTTAGCACTGCTGTAGGAGTGAGGTTGATGGTGTAGCTCGCCGTACGCACAGCTTCCTCCAAGAAGTTTCGCGGCAATTCCGCATCCACCAACATGGTCCGTACCATGTTCAGCAATGTATGGTTTGCCCGCTCCAACACGCCATTTGACAGAGGCAAATACGGCGTAGTTTGTTGCCATTCTATGCCCGGCTGTTTCATCCACCCGCTACAGCCCACATACTCCCCCCCATTGTCACTGCGTAGCGCTCTCACCTTCCGGTCAGTCTGCCTCTCCACTCCGGCGACATACTCCTTTAGCAGGTCGAGGACCTCTCCTTTCCACCTCATGAACTACACAAAGAGTTTTCTGTTGTAGTCATCAATGAAGGTGACAAAGTAACGTGCACCGCTCTTTGACGCCGTCTTGAATGGTCCGCACACGTTGCTGTGCACGACCTCCAGCAGGTCCGAGGCGTGATTCACGTTCTCGTTGAACGGTTTGCGCCGCACCTTGCCCAAAATGCAAGGCTCACACTTTTTGTGCACTGCTGCATCCGTCGCCTCTTCTGTACCGTTGATGACGAGGCCACATACCAGCCCACGCTTCGCCATCTCCTTCACAACTACGGGAGACGAATGCCCCAGTCATCAGTGCCAGAGCTCCATATCAACTCCCCCTCCTTTGGCCAGGTTGACGGTGCGTTCTTGCGAGTCTGCTGAATCTGTCGTCGCGGGGATCACCTTGGTCTCCACGATGTAGAGGCCTTCCTGGCGCTTAGCCCCTAGCACAAGCTTGCTTCCACCGTCCTTCCGCACGACTGCCTCTCTTCTCCTGAAGAGCACCTCGTACTCCTTGTCACTCAGGCGGCTAATATTTAGAATGTCAACCAAGCCAGGTACGTGGTGCACGTCCTTAATGACGCGCTGCACCCGCTTTCCGCCAACCACCACTTTCACGACCACGTCTCCTTGGCCAGCCGCCGGCTTGACCTTGTCGTTCGCAACCACCATGGATTTGCTGGACTTGGTCTAGTTGATGATCCCGACCTTCTCAACCTGGGTATGCTCCTCTGCTCCGGAGTGAAGGCATCGCCGGTTGGCCTTCTTGAGGTAGTGGTTTTTGAGTGCCGTTGAGGAGCGGCTTCTTGCCTTTGGCGTCCTTGCTGCCGGTATTTGCCTCCTCGGTGCACTCACGGGCCCAGTGGCCCTCCTTGCTGCAGTTACGACATGCACCCTTCTTGGCGCCCTTCTTGCCGCCGCCATGTCCGCCACCTCCCTTGGCCCCGCTTCCGCCACCACGCATTTTGGTGATGAGGTCCGAAGAGGACGACGAGGACTCTCTACAGCTCCGTTGCTGTGCCTCGTTGCGGATGTACTATGCGACCGTGCCATGGGTGAGCTTGTCCTCTGCCCATCCTTCCAAGATTGTAATGAGAGGGCTCCAATTGTCAGGAAGGGCCATGAGGGGGGCCATCGCTTGCAGCTGCGTGTCGATCTTCCACCCCACCTCATTGCACTGTGAGGCAAGCGACTCGATCTGCTGCATGACGATATTGATATCATCTCCCTCCTCAATTCTCGTCGTCAAGAGTCGATTCATCGCAAATATTTTGTTCGTCAGCGACCTGGATTGATGGATTATACAGAATTTTTGTCAAGCTTCGGCTACCAGCTTGCAGTCCTGGAAGTAGCTCCACTGCGCCTCGACCGTCTAGGACACCAGCAACATGAGCACCTCCATGTTCTTCTTTGCGAATGCCTCCTTCTGCGCGTTTGTTGCCGTCGCTTCGTCGAGGACTTCCGTTCCCTTCATGACCTCTAGCAGCCCCTTATGTGCAAGGTGCAGCTCGAAGTGCCACCTCCATAGCCCGTAGCCAGGGCAACCTACTTTCTTTTGGATGGGCTGCGTCTCCTTTAGTGCCATTTGCGTTGTCTCCAACTCCGGGACCTCAGAGCTTGATGGCGATGTCGTCCCTGACGACAGTCCCGTCCGCCGCGAAAGCCGTGAGCGATGTGTAGACCGGTTAGGGTTGTGGGTCCATAACCCTTTGTTAAAAACAGCTCCCGGGTGGAGGTAGTTCTAACGTGGCCCGATGGGTCTACTTGGTGTTTTCGGCTACGTTTTGTGCAGGTTCTGAGTCTACGGGTGAGCTTTATGGTCGCCCAACGCTATGATTATGGGAGTTGAAGACAATTGTGAGACAGTCACTTTTGGGAAGGGAGTAACGCAATTTTGCATTAGTTTTTTAACATGGACATGATCTGAACATCTGTAGGGCTACTCTTGAGCCCTCTAATGCACCAAACCGTGTGCAATTCAGACAACCATAGCGCCTGCTACGTCAGTCAAAAGGCAGCATCCCAAACCAGCCACTCACTTGGCGGCGCGTACCACGTCCTCTGCCGAGGCGCCTTCACACATCAAGGACCCATCAAAACGCCATTCCAGAGGCCAAGATGTCCCTACGCGTAGTGGCGGCGCCCCTTGCAACTATTGGGTTTGTGTTGATGAGTTAATCATCGAGTTTGGTGATGGGGATGGATGTGGGTCGAAACCTGTTCGCGGACCTACAGTCGGAATTTTGACAAAGTCCCCGAGTAACAAAATGTAATACTGAGTTCCACATGCCGAGCCATAAACTTGGCAAAGTCCCACAGTAATAAACTGCACTACCGGCATCCGGCAGATCATTTGCCGGACGCCTCGGTAGCCCTTCCCGAGCAAAATCTCCAGATGGACTTTTGTTACTCTGTCAGGTGGACTATCCAGATAAGGCCGAACCGCGACTGACTCCCAAAGCCGTTGCGCACACCCCAACTTTGGAAGCCCATATCTCCCTTGTTACTTGTCCGATTCTAGTGAAGCAACGTCAATCGGACTCAGCAACTCGTCAAATTTTAGGGGCAGTCCTCCATTTTAGTATTGGAGCAATTCTTGAGTCGCCAGATCCGTTGAGAAGCATTTTTCTCTCTCTGGCGGCTCGTCAGCGCCTCACGGCGCCATACTAGGGCATGCAGAGGGGCACATCTTCAACACAAAGTAGGCATATGTCACTGACCATGACCAAATAATGTCACTATGTGTGGTAAACTTCGACAACTCATACCACGATTCAGAAATGGTCAAAGTGGAAGATAATGGTTTGTGAATAGTGGTTATCGACTAGCAAGTACAAATACCTTCAAGATGTAGTGGCACAGTGTGGCTACCATGCACAACGACCGACCAAAATAGGCATATGTACTGCCTTTGACCAAAGAAATCCGATGTGGGTGGTCAACGTTGACAACTCATAATACGAGTCACAAATGGTCAGAGGGGGAAACAATGGTCTGGGAATATGAGTTCTCAACTAGCAAGTACAACGACCTTCAATCAGTAGTAGCACGGTGTGGCTACTATGCACACAAAACAACCAAACTAGGCATATGTCCCTGACCATGACCAATGAATTTCAATATGGGTTGTCAACGTTCACCAACCATAACACGAGTCACAAACGTTCAAGGGGGGAAAGAATTGTCTGGGAATATCAGTTATCAACTAGCAAGGATAACGACCTTCAATCAGTAGTAGCGCGCTGTGGCTACCATGCACAACGACCGACCAAAATAGGCATATGTACTTCCTTTGACCAAAGAAATCCGATGTGGGTGGTCAACGTTGACAACTCATAATACGAGTCACAAATGGTCAGAGGGGGAAACAATGGTCTGGGAACACCAGGTATCAACTAGCAAGCACAAGGACCTTCTTTAAGTTGTAACACGGTGTAGATATCATGCACGATGACCAACAAAAGTAGGCATATGTCACTGACCATGACCAAAAGAATGTCACTATGTGTGGTAAACGTCGACAACTCATAAAACGAGTCACAAATGGCCAGAGTGGAAGATACTGGTTTTTTAATACTAGTCATAGACTAGCAAGTACAAATGCCCTCAATATATCGTTGCATAGTGTGGCTACCATGCACAGTGACCAACCAAAGTATGCATGTCACTGACCATATGGCCAACATTGACAACTCACAACACAAGTCACAGATAGTCACAGGGGGGTAACAATGGTTTGGGAACACTAGCTATCCACTAGAAAGTACAAAGACCTTCAATATGTTGTGACACATCGTGGTAACCATGAACAGCGACAAACCAAAGTAGGCATATGTCACTAATCATGACTAAACAAAATTCATAGTGTGTGGTCAACGTTGAAAACTCACAACAGGAGTCACAAATGGTCAGAGGGGGAAACAATGGGTTGGGAACACTAGTTATCAACTAGCAAGTACAAAGACCTTCAACAAGTAGTGGCACGGTGTGGCTAGCATGCACAGTGACCACGCTAAGGATGCATACGTCACTTAGTATGACCGAAGGAGTCCACTATGTGTGGTTAACTTTGACAACTCATAACACGAGTCACAAATGGTCAGAGGGAGAGACAACGGTTTGGGAACCCTATGTATCGACTAGAAAGGACAAAGAACTTCAATACGTAGTGGCACAGTGTGGCTAATATGCACACCAAACAACCAAACCAGGCATATGTCACTAACCATGACCAAAGGATTTCAATATAGGTGGTCAATATCACCAACCATAACACGAGTCACAAATGGTCCGAGGGGGGAACAATGGTGTGGGAATATGAGTTCTTAACTAGCAAGTACACCGACCTTCAATCAGTAGTCGCACGGTGTGGCTACCATGCACAATGACCGACCAAAGTAGGCATATGTACTACCTTCGACAAAATGTATCCGCTTTGTGTGGTCAACATTGACAACTCATAATACGAGTCACGAATGGTCAGAGTGGGAAACAATGATTCGGGAACACCAGGTATCAACTAGCAAGCACAAGGAAATTTAGGACGTTGAGGCACGGTGTGGATACCATGCACGATAACCAAGCAAAGTAGGCATATGTCACTGACCATGACCAAATATTGTCACTATGTGTGGTAAACTTTGACAACTCATAGCACGAGTCACAAATGGTCAAAGTGGAAGATAATGGTTTGTGAATACTAGTTATGGACTAGCAACTACAAATACCTTCAATATGTAGTGGCACAGTGTGGCTACCATGCACAGTGACCAACGAAAGTATGCATGTGTCATGCACCATGACCAAAGAATTTCACTTCATGTGGTCAACGTTAATGAGACAAAACACGAGTCATAGATAAATAGAGGGGGGGGGGACAATGGATTGGGAAGACTAGCCATCAACTAGAACGCAAAAAGACCTTCAAAACGTAATGACAATGCATGATAACCATGTACGGTGACAAACCAAACTAGGCATATGTCACTGACCATTACCAAATACTTTCAATGTGGCTGGTCAACGTTTACAACCCATACCACGAGTCACAAGTGGTCATAGGGGGAAACAGTGGGTTGGGACCACAAGTTATCAACTAGCAAGTACAACAACATGCCACTACTTGTTGACGGTTTTTGTACTTGCTACTTGATAACTAGTGTTCCCAACCCATTGTTTCCCCCCCTGACCATTTGTGACTCATGTTATGAGTTGTCAAAGTTGACCACACATGGTAGCATTCTTTGATCATGGTCAAAGAGACATGCCTACTTTGGTTGGTCATTGTACATGGTAGCCACACCGTGCCACTACTTATTGAAGGTCCCTGTGCTTGCTAGTTGATACTTGGTGTTCCCAAACCACTGTTTCCCCCTCTGACCATTTGTGACTCGTATTATGAGTTGTCAATGTTGACAATACACAGCGGATTTCTTTGGTCAAAGGCTGTACATATGCCTACCTGGGTTGGTCATAGTGCATGGTACCCACACTGTGCTCCTGTTTATCAAAGGTCGTTGTACTCTCTAGTTAAAAACAAGTGTTTTGAAACCATTGGTTTCCCTCTTTGACCATTAGTGACTCGTGTTATGGGTTGTGAACGTTGACCACCCATACATGAATTCTTTGGTCATGGTCAGTGGCATATGCCTAGTTTGGTTGTTCGGTGTGCATAGAAACCACACCGTGCCACTACGCATTGAAGATCTTTGTCCTTTATAGTTGATACATAAGGTTCCCAAAACATTGTCTCTCCCTTTGACCATTTGTGACTCGTGTTATGAGTTATCAATTTTGACCACACATAGTGAACGTCTTTGGTCATAGTTAGTGATGTTTTCATCCTTTGGTTGGTCACTGTGCATGCTAGCCACACCGTGCCACTACTTGTTCAAGGTTTTTGTACTTGCTACTTGATAACTAGCATTCCCAACCCATTGTTTCTTCCTCTTACCATTTGTGACTTGTGTTATGAGTTGTCAAAGATGACTACACATAGTAACATTCTTTGGTCATGGTCAGTGACACACGTCACTTTGGTTGGTCATTGTACATGGTAGCCACACCATGCCACTACGTATTGAATGTCCTTGTGCTTGCTAGTTAACACCTGGTGTTCCGAAACCATTTTTCCCCCCTCTGACCATTTGTGACTCGTGTTATGAGTTGTCAACCTTGACCATACACAACGGATTTCTTTTGTGAAAGGCAGTACATATGCCTACTTTGGTCGGTCATTGTGCATGGTAGCCATACCTTGCTACTACTTATTGA
The DNA here is from genome assembly GCA_023375785.1 of Penium margaritaceum. Lineage (NCBI taxonomy): Eukaryota > Viridiplantae > Streptophyta > Zygnematophyceae > Desmidiales > Peniaceae > Penium > Penium margaritaceum. The sequence continues at coordinate 203,516 of SZWC01000469.1, forward strand.
AGATTGTTGTAATTGCTAGTTGAATACTAATATTCCAAAACCATTATTTCCCCCTTTGACCATTTGTGACTCGTGTTCTGGGTTGTGAACGTTGACCACCCATACTGAAATTCTTGGTCATGGTCAATGAAATATGCTTAGCTTGGTTGTTTGGTGTGCATAATAGCCACACCATGCCAATACGTATTGAAGTTCTTTGTCCTTTATAGACGTTACATAGGGTTCCCAAACCATTGTCTCTCCCTTTGACCATTTGTGACTCGTGTTATGAGTTGTCAATTTTGACCACACATACTGGACTTCTTTTGTCATAGTCAGTGACGTAAGCATCGTTTGGTTGGTCACTGTCCACGCTAGCCACACTGTGCCACTACTTGTTGAAGGTACTTGCTACTTGATAAATAGTGTTCCCAATCCATTGTTTCCCCCTCTGACCATTTGTGACTCGTGTTATGAGTTGTCAAAGTTGACCACACATAGTGACATTCTTTGGTCATGGTCAGCTACACATGCCTACTTTGGTTGGTCATTGTACATGGTAGCCACACCGTGCCACTACTTATTGAAGGTCCCCGTGCTTGCTAGTTGATACCTGGTGTTCCCAAACCACTGCTTCCCCCTCTCACCATTTGTGACTTGTATCATGTGTTGTCAAAGTTGACAACACACAACGGATTTCTTCGGTCAAAGGCAGTACAAATGCCTACATTGGTCGGTCATTGTGCATGGTAGCCACACCGTGCTACTACTCATTGAAGGTTGTCGTACTTTCTAGTTGAAAACTAGTATTCCAAAACCATTGTTTCCCCCTCGGACCCTTGGTGACTCGTGTTATGAGTTGTCAAAGTTGACCACACATAGTGACATTCTTTGGTCATGGTTAGTGACACATGCCTACTTTGGTTGGTCATTATACATGATAGCCACACCGTGCCACTACTTATTGAAGATCCCCGTGCTTGCTAGTTGATACCTGGTATTCCCAAACCATTGTTTCCCCGCCTGACCCTTTGTGACTCGTAGCATGAGCTGACAGCGTTGACCACACACAACGGATATCTTTGGTCAAAGGCAGTACATATGCCTACTTTGGTCGGTCATTGTGCATGGTAGCCACACCGTGCTACTGCTTATTGAAGGCCGTTGTACTTGCTACTGGAAAGCTAATACTCCGAAACCATTGTTTCCCCCTCTGACCATTTGTGACTCGTGTTATGGGTTGTGAATGCTGACCACCCATGCTGCGATTCTTTGGTCGTGTTATGGGTTGTGAACGCTGACCGCCCATGCTGCGATTCTTTTGTCGTGGTCAGTGACATTGGTTGTTCGGTGTGCATAGTAGCCACATTGTGCCACTAAATATTGAAGTTCTTTTTCCCTTCTAGTCTATACATAGGGTTCCCAAACCATTGTCTCTCCCTCTGACCGTTTGTGACTTGAGTTATGAGTTGTCAATGTTGACCACACATAGTGGACTTCTTTGGTCAGAGTCTGTGACGTATGCATCTGTTGGTTTGTCACTGTGCACGCTAGGCACACCGAGCCACTACTTGTTGAATGTCTTTGTACTTGCTTGTTGATAACTAGTGTTCCCAGCCCATTGATTCCCCTCTGACCATTTGTGACTCGTGTGATGAGTTTTCAACGTTGACCACACAATGTGAAATTCTTTTGGTCATGGTTAGTGGCACATGCCTACTTTGGTTTGTCAGTGTACATGGTTGCCATACCATGTCACTACGTACTAAAGGTCTTTGTGCTGTCTACTTCATAGCCAGTGTTCCCAACCCACTGTTATCCCCTCTCACTATCTGTGATTCTTGTTGTAAGTTGTCAACGTTGAACACATAAAGTGAAATCCTGTGGTCATTATCAGTGACATATGCATACTCTGGTTGGTATATGTGCGGGATAGCCACACTGTGCAACTACATATTGAAGGTCCTTGTAATTGCATATCGATAAAAAGTATTCACAAACCAGTGTTTCCCCCACTGACCGTTGGTGACTCGTGTTATGAGTTGTCAAAGTTGACCACACATAGTGACATTCTTTGGTCATGGTCTGTGACACATGCCTACTTTGGTTGGACATTCTACATGGTACCCACACCGTGCCACTTTCTATTGAAGGTCCATGTACTTGCTAGTTGATACGTGGTGTTCCCAAACAATTGTATCCCCCTTTGACCATTTGTGACTCGTATTATGAGTTCTCAACCTTGACCACACACAGCGGATTTATTTGGTCAAAGGCAGTACATATGCCTTCTTTGGTTGGTCATTGTGCATGGTAGCTACACCGTACTACTTCTTATTCAAGGTCGTTGTAATTGCTAGTTGGAAACTAATATACCAAAACCATTGTTTTCCCCTTTGACCATGTATGACTTGTGCTATGGGTTGTGAACGTGACCACCAAAACCATTCCAAAACCATTCTTTGGTCATGGTCAGTGCCATGTGCCTAGTTTGGTTGTTCGGTGTGCATGGTAGCCACACCGTGCCACTACGTATTGAAGTTATTCTTCTTTTCTAGTCGATACATAGGGTTCCCAAACCATTGGCTCTCCCTGTGACCATTTGTGACTCGTGTTATGAGTTGTCAATGTCGACCACACCTAGTGGACTTTTTTGGTCATAGTCAGTGACGTATGCATCATTTAGTTGGTCACTGTGCACACTAGCCACACCGTGCCACTACTTGTTGAAGGTCTTTGTACTTGCTAGTTGCTAACTAGTATTCTCGACCCATTGTTTTCCCCTCTCACCATTTGTGACTCGTGTTATGAGTTTTCAACCTTGACCACACACTGTAAAATTCGTTTGGTGATGGTTTGTGGCATAGGCCTACTTTGGTTTGTCATTGTACATGGTTGCCAAGCCGTGTCACAACATATTGAAGGTCTTTGTGCTTTCTAGTTGACAGGTCATATTCCCAAACCATTGTTATCGCCTCTGACTACCTGTGACTATTGTTGTGGGTTATAAACATTGACTGCATGAAGTGAAGTTATTTAGTCATGGTCAGTGACATATGCATACTTTGGTTGCTCACGGTCCATGGTAGCCACACTATGCCAGTACATATTGAAGGTCTTTGTACTTGCTAGTCGATAACTAGAATTATGTGTGAAGACTACTTATCGACCATTGTTTCCCCCGCTGACCATTTGTCACTCGTGTTATGAGTTGTCAAAGTTGACCACACATGTTGACATTCTTTGGTCATGGTCAATGACATATGCCTACTTTGGTTGGTCATTGTACATGGTATCCACACCGTGCCACTACTTATGGAAGGTTCTCCTACTTGCTAGTTGATACGTGGAGTTCCCAAACCATTGTTTCCCCCTCTAACCATTTGTGACTTGTATTATGAGTTGTCAACGTTGACCACACACAGCGGATTTCTTTGGTCAAAGGCAGTACATATGGTTACTTTGGTCAGTCATTGTGCATGGTAGCCACACCGTGCTACTACTTATTGAACTTTGTTGTACTTGATACTTGAAAACTAAGATTCCAAAACCATTTTTTCCCCGTACGAAAATTTGTGACTCGTGTTACTGGTTGTGAACGTTGACCACCCATATTGAAATTCTTTCATCATGGTTAGTGACATATGCATAGTTTGGTTGTTCAGTGTGCATAGTAGCCACACAGTGCCACTATGTATTGAAGTTCTTTGTCCTTTCTAGTCGATACATAGGGTTCCCAAACCATTGTCTCTCCCTCTGACCATTTTTCACTTGTGGTATGAGTTGTGAATGGCGACCACACATAGTGGACTTCTTGGGTCATAGTCAATGACGTTTGCATCATTTGGTTGGTCACTGTAAACGCTAACCACACCGTGCCGCTACTTGTTGAATGTGTCTGTACTTGCTGGTTGACAACTAGTGTTCCAGACCCATTGTTTCCCCCTCTGACCATTTGTGACTCGTGTCATGAGTTTTCAATGTTGACCACACACTGTGAAATTCTTTTGGTCATGGTTAGTGGCATTTGCCTACTTTGGTTTGTCAATGTACATGGTTGCCACACCGTGTCACTACATACTGAAGGTCTTTGTGCTTTCTACTTGATAGCCAGTGTTCCCAAACCATTGTTACCCCCTGAGACTATCTGTGACTCTTGTTGTGAGTTGTCAACGTTGACCACATGAAGTGAAATTTTTCGGTCATGGTCAGTGACATGTGCATACTTTGGTTGGTCAATGTGCATGATAGCCACACCGTGCCTCTTCATATTAAAAGTCTTTGTAATTGATGATCGATATCTAATATGCACAAGCCATTGTTTCCCCATCTGACCATTTGTGACTCGTGTTATGAGTTGTCAAAGTAAAACACACATAGTGACCTTCTTTGGTCATGGTCACTAAAGCATGCCTCCTTTGGTTGTTCATTGTACATGGTAGCCATACCGTGCCACTACTTATTGAAGGTTGCTTTGCTTGCTAGTTGATACCTGGTTTTTCAAACCATTGTTTCCCCCTCTGATCATTTGTGAATTGTATGATGATTCGTGAATGTTGACTACACACAGCGGATTTCTTTGGCCAAAGGCAGTACATATGCCTACCTTGGTCAGTCATTGTGCATGGTGGCCACACCGTGCTACTACTTAATGAAGGTCGTTGTACTTGCTAGCTGAAAACTAATGTTTGGAAACCATTGTTTCCCCCCCTTGACCATTTGTGAATCGTGTTATGGGTTGTGAACGTTGACCACCCATACTGAAATTTGTTGGCCGTGGTCAGTGACATATGCCTAGTTTGGTTATTCACTATGCAGAGTAGCCACGCTGTGCCACTACGTATTGAAGATATTTTTCCGTTCTAGTCGATGCATAGGGTTCCCAAAACATTGTCTCTCCCTCTGACCATTTGTGACTCGTGTTATGAGTTGTCAATGTTGACCACACATAGTGGACTTCTTTGGTCATAGTCAGTGACGAATGCATCCTTTAGTTGGTCACTGTGCACGCTAGCCACAGCGTGCCACTGCTTGTTGAAGGTCTCCGTACTTGCTAGTTGACAAATAGTGTTCCCAACCCATTGTTTCCCCCTCGGACCATTTGTGACTCGTGTTATGAGTTTTCAACGTTGACCACACACTGTGAAATTGTTTTGGTCATGGGTAGTGGCATATGCCTACTTTGGTTTGTCACTGAATATGGTTGCCATGCCGTGTCACTATGTACGGAAGGTCTCTGTGCTTTCTAGTTGATATCCAGTGTTCCCAAACCATTGTTACCACCTCAAACTATCTGTGACTCTTATTGTGAGTTGTCAATGTTGACCACATGAAGTATAATTCGTTGGTCATGGTCACTGACATATGCATACTTTGGTTCTTCATTGTGCACGGTAGCCACACTGTGCCACTACATATTGAAGGTCTTTGTACTTGCTAGTCAATAACTAGTATTCACAAACCATTGCTTTCCCCTCTGACCATTTGTGACTCGTGTTATGAGCTATCAAAGTTAACCTCACATAGTGACATTCTTTGGTCATGGCCAGTGACACATGCCTACTTTGGTTTGTTATTTTAAATGAAAGCCACACCGTGCCACTACTTATTGAAGGTCGATGCACTTGCCTGTTGAAAACAAATACTTCGAAACCATTGTTTTCCCCTCTGACCATTTGTGACTAGTGTTATGGGTTGTGAACGTTGACCACCCATACTGAAATTCTTTTATCATGGTCAGTGACAAATGCCTATTTTGGTTGTTCAGTGTGCATAGTAGCCACACTGTGCCACTACGTATTGAAGTTATTAGTCCTTTCTAGTCGATACATGGGGTCCCCAAACTATTGTCTGTCCCTCTCATCATTTGTCACTCCTTGTTAATGGCGACCACACATAGTGGAATTCTTGGGTCATAGTCAGTGACGTATGCATCATTTGGTTGGTCACTGTACACGCTAACCACACCGTGCCGGTACTTGTTGAATGTGTCTGTACATGCTGGTTGATCACTAGTGTTCCCAGCCCATTGTTTCCCCCTCTAACCATTTGTGACACGTGTTATGAGTTTTCAACGTTGACCACACACTGTGAAATTCTTTTGGTCATGGTTAGTGGCATATACCTACTTTGGTTTGTCAATGTACATGGTTGCCACGCTGTGTCACTACGTACTGAATATCTTTGTGCTTTCTAGTTGATAGCCAGTGTTCCCAAACCATTGTTACCACCTGAGACTATCTGTGACTCCTGTTGTGAGTTGTCAACGTTGACCACATGGGTGAAATTATTTGCTCATGGTCAGTGACATACGCATACCTTGGTTGGTCAATGTGCATGGTAGCCACACAGTGCCACTTCATATTGAAGGTCTTTGTACTTGATAATCGATAACTAATATTCACAAGCCACTGTTTCCCCATCTGACCTTTTGTGACTCGTGTTATGAGTTGGCAAAGTAGACCACACATAGTGACATTCTTTGGTCATGGTCATTGACACATGCCTACTTTGGTTGGTCATTGTACATGGTAGCCACACCGTGCCACCGCTTGTTGAAGGTCCCCTTGCTTGCTAGTTGATACCTGTTTTTTCAAACCATTGTTTCCCCCTCTGACCATTTGTGAATCGTATTATGAGTTGACTACACAGAGCAGATTTTTTTGGTCAAAGGCAGGACATATGCCTAATTTGGTCAGTCATTGTGCATTGTGGCCACACCGTGCTACTACTTAATGAAGGTCGCTGTACTTGCTTGCTGAAAACTAATAATTGGAAACCATTGTTACCCCCCCTGACCATTTGTGACTCGTGTTATGGGTTGTGAACATTGACCACCCATACTGAAATTTGTTGGTCCTGGTCAGTGACATATGCCTATTTTGGTTGTTCAGTGGGCATTGTAGCCACACCATGCCACTTCGTATTGAAGATCTTTGTTCGTTGTAGTCGATACACAGGGTTCCAAAACCATTGTCTCTCCCTCTAACCAGTTGTGACTCGTGTTATGAGTTGTCAATGTTGACCACGCATAGTGGACTTCTTTCGTCATAGTCAGTGACGTATGCATCCTTTGGTTGGTCACTGTGCACGGTAGCCACAATGTGCCACTACTTGTTGAAGGTCTTTGCACTTGCTAGTTGACAACTAGTGTTCCCAACCCATTGTATCCCCCTCTGACCATTTGTGGCTCAGTACATAGTTTCAACGTTGACTACACACTGTGAAATTGTTTTGGTCATGGTTAGTGGCATATGTCTACTTTGGTTAGTCAATGTACATAGTTTCCATGCCGTGTCACTATGTACTGAAGGTCGTTCTGCTTTCTAGTTGATATCCGGTGTTCCCAAACCATTGTTATCCCTCATACTATCTGTGACTCTTGTTGTGAGTTGTCAACGTTGACCACATGAAGTGAAATTCATCTGTCATGGTCAGTGACATATGCATACTTTGGTTGGTCATTGTGCATGGTAGCCACACTGTGCCACTACAGATTGAAGGTATTTGTACTTGATAGTGGATAACTAGTATTCGCAAACCATTGTTTCCCCATCTGACCATTTGTGCCTCGTGTTATGAGTTGTCAAAGTTGACCACACATAGTGACATTTCTTTGGTGATGGCCAGTGACACATGCCTACTTTGGTTTGTCAATGTACATGGTTGCCAAGCTGTGTCACTACGTACTGAAGGTCTTTGTGCTTTCTAGTTGATAGCGAGTGTTCCAAAACCATTGTTACCCCCTGAGACTATCTGTGACTCTTGTTGTGAGTTGTCAACGTTGACCACATGATGTGAAATTATTTGCTCATGGTCAGTGACATATGCATACCTTGGTTGGTCAATGTGCATGGTAGCCACACTGTGCCACTTCATATTGAAGGCCTTTGTACTTGATTATTGATAAGTAATACTCACAAGCCATTGTTTCCCCATCGGACCATTTGTGACTCGTGTTATGAGTTGAAAAAGTAGACCACACATAGTGACATTCTTTGGTCATGGACAGTGAAGCATGCCTACTTTGGTTCGTCATTGTACATGGTAGCCACATCTTGCCACTGCTTATTGAAGGTCCCTTTGTTTGCTAGTTGATACCTAGTTTTCCAAACCATTGTTTCCCCCTCTAACCATTTCAGAATCGTGTTATGAGTATTCAAAGTTGACCACACACTGTGAAATTCTTTTGGTCATGGTTAGTGGCATATGCCTACTTTGGTTTGTCAATGTACATGGTTGCCAAGCCGTGTCACTACGTACTGAAGGTCTTTGTGCTTTCTAGTTGATAGCCAGTGTTCCCAAACCATTGTTACCCCCTCAGACTATCTGTGACTCTTGTTTTGAGTTGTCAACGTTGACCACATGAAGTGAAATCATTTGCTCATGGTCAGTGACATATGCATACCTTGGTTGGTCAATGTGCATGATAGCCACACTGTGCCACTTCATATTGAAGGCCTTTGTACTTGATAATCGATAAGTAATATTCACAAGCCATTGTTTCCCCATCTGACCATTTGTGACTCGTGTTATGAGTTGTAAAAGTAGACCACACATAGTGACATTCTTTGGTTATGGACAGTGAAGCATGCCTACTTTGGTTGGTCATTGAACATGGTAGCCACACCTTGCCGCTGCTTATTGAAGGTCCCTTTATTTGCTAGTTGATACCTACTTTTTCAAACCATTGTTTCCCCCTCTGACCATTTGAGAATCGTGTTATGAGTATTCAAAGTTGACCACACACTGTGAAATTCTTTTGCTCATGGGTAGTGGCATATGCCTACTTTGGTTTGTCAATGAACATGGTTGCCAAGCCGTGTCACTACGTACTGAAGGTCTTTGTACTTTCAAGTTGATAGCCAGTGTTCCCAAACCATTGTTACCCCCTGAGACTATCTGTGACTCTTGTTGTGAGTTGTCAACGTTGACCACATGAAGTGAAATTATTTGCTTATGGTCAGTGACATATGCATACCTTGGTTGGTCAATGTGCATGGTAGCCACACTGTGCCACTTCATATTGAAGGCCTTTGTACTTGATAATCGATAAGTTATATTCACAAGGCATTGTTTCCCCATCTGACCATTTGTGACTCCTCTTATGAGTTGTCAAAGTAGATCACACATAGTGACTTTCTTTGGTCATGGACAGTGAAGCATGCCTACTTTGGTTGGTCATTGTACATGGTAGCCACACCGTGCCACTGCTTATTGAAGGTCCCTTTGTTTGCTAGTTGATACCTAGTTTTTCAGATCATTGTCTTCCCCTCTGACCATTTGAGAATCGTATTATGAGTTGTCAACGTTGGCTACACACAGCGGATTTCTTTGATCAAAGGCAGTACATATGCCTACATTGGTCAATCATTGTATATGGTGGCCACACCGTGCTACTACTTAATGAAGGTTGTTGTACATGCTAGTTGAAAACTAATGTTTGGAAACCATTGTTCCCCCCTTGACCATTTGTGACTCGTGTTATGGGTTGTGACATTGACCACCCATACTGAAATTCGTTGGTCGTGGTCAGTGACATATGCCTAGTTTGGTTGTTCAGTGTGCATATTAGCCACACCGTGCCACTACGTATTGAAGATCTTTGTTCGTTGTAGTCGATACATAGGGTTACCAAACCATTGTCTCTCCCTCTGACCATTTTTGACTCGTGTTATGAGTTCTCAATGTTGACCACACATAGTGGACTTTTTTGGTCATTGTCAGTGACGTATGCATCCTTTGGTTGGTCACTGTGCAAGCTAGCCACACCGTACCACTACTTGTTAAAGGTCTTTGTGCTTGCTACTTGACAACTCGTGTTCCCAACCCATTGTCTCCCCCTCTGACCATTTGTGACTGGTGTTATGAGTTTTCAACGTTGACCACACACTCTGAAATTGTTTTGATCATGGTTAGTGGCATATGCCTACTTTGGTTTGTCACTGTACATGGTTGCCATGCCGCATCACTACGTACTAAAGGTCTTTCTACTTTCTAGTTGATATCCAGTGTTCCCAATCAATTGTTACCCCCTCAGACTATCTGTGACTCTTATTGTGAGTTGTCAACGTTGACCACATTAATTGAAGTTCTTTGGTCATGGTGAGTGACATATGCATACTTTAGCTGGTCATAGTGCATGGTAGCCACACTGTGCCACTACATATTGAAGGTCTTTGTACTTGCTAGTCGATTACTAGTATTCACAAACCATTGTTTCACCCTCTGACCATTTGTGACTCATGTTATAAGTTGTCAAAGTTGACTACACATAGTGACATTATTTGGTCATGGCCAGTGACACATGCCTGCTTTGGTTGGTCATTTTACATGGTGTCCATACCGTGCCACTACTTATTGAAGGTCCTTGTGCTTGCTAGTTAATACCTGGTGTTTCCAAAGCATTATCTCACCCTCTCACCATGCGTGACTTGTATTATGAGCTGTCAACGTTGACCACACACAACGGATTTCTTTGGTCAAAGGCAGTACATGTGCCTACTTTGGTCGGTTATTGTGCATGGTAGCCACACCCTGCTACTACTTATTGAACACCGTTTTACTTGCTAGTTGAACACTAATACTCCAAAACCATTGTTTTCCCCTCTGACCATCTGTGAATCGTGTTATGGGTTGTGAATATTGACCACCCATACTGAAATTCTTTGGTCATGGTCAGTGGCATATGCCTTGTTTGGTTGTTTGGTGTGCATAGTAGCCACACAGTGCCACTACGTATTGAAGTTATTTGTCCTTTTCTAGTCGATACATAGGGTTCCCAGACCATTGTCTCTCCCTTTGACCATCTGTGACTCCGATTATGAGTTGTCAATGTTGACCACACATAGTGGACTTCTTTTGGTCATAGTCATTGACGTATGCATCCTTTGGTTTGTCACTATGTAAGCTAGCTACACCGTGCCACTACTTGTTGAAGGTCTTTGTACTTGCTAGTTGATAACTAGTGTTCCCAACCTCTTTGTCCCCCCTCTGAACATTCGTGGCCCGCGTTATGAGTTTTCAGCATTGAACACACTCTGTGAAATTCTTTTGGTCATGGTTAGTGGCATATGCCTACTTTGGTTTGTCACAGTAAATGGTTGTCACGTTGGGTCACTGCGTACTGAAGGTCTTTATGCTTTCTCGTTGATAGCCAGTGTTCCCAGACCGTTGTTACCCCCTCTAACTATGTGTGACTCTTGTTGTGAGTTGTCATCGTTAACCACATGAGGTGAAGTTATTTGTTCATGGTCAATGACACATGTATACTTTGGTTGGTCACTGTGCATGGTAGCCACACTGTGCCACTACACATTGAAGTTCTTTGTACATGCTATTCGATAACTAGTATTGAGAAACCACAATTTCCCCCTCTGTCCATTTGTGACTCGAGTTATGAGTTGTCAAAGTTGAGCACAAATGGTGACGTTCTTTGGTCATGGTGAGAGACACATGCCTACTTTGGTTTGTCATTGTACATGGTAGCCACACCGTGTCACTACTTGTTGAAGGTCCTTGTGCTTGCTAGTTGATACCTGGTGTTCTTAAACAGTTATTTCCCCCTCTGACCATTTCTGAATCGTATGATGAGTTTTCAACGTTGACCACACACATCGGATTTTTTTTGGTCAAAGGCAGTACATATGCCTACTTTGGTCGGTCTTTGTGCATCGTAGACACACCGTGCTACTAATTTTCGAAGGTCTTCGTACTTGCTAGTTGAAAACTAGTATTTCGAAACCATTGTCCCCCCCCTCTAACCATTTGTGACTCGTGTTATTGGTTGTGAACATTGACCACCCGTACTGAAATTCTTTGGTCATGGGCAGTGACATATGCTTAGCTTGGTGGTTTGGTGTGCATAGTACCCACACCGTACCACTATTTATTGAAGTTCTTTCTCCTTTATGGTCAAAACATAGGGTTCCCAAACCATTGTCTCTCCCTCTGAACATTTGTGACTCGTGTTATGAGTTGTCAATGTTGACCATACAGAATGGAATTCTTTGGTCATAGTTAGTGACATATGCATCCTTTGGTTGGTCACTGTGCACGCTAGCCACACCGTGCCACTACTTGTTGAAGGTCTTTGTACTTGCTAGTTGATGACTAGTGTTCCCAACCCATCGTTTTCCCCTCTGACGACTTGTGACTCGTGTTATGAGTTTTCAACTTTGACAACACATTGTGAAATTTTGTTGGTCATGCTTAGTGGCAAATGCCTACTTTGGTTTGTCACTGTACATGGTTGCCACGTTGTGTCACTACATACTGAAGGTCTTTGTGCTTTCTAGTTGATAGCCAGTGTTCCCAAAACATTGTTACCCCCTCTGACTCTGTGTGACTCTTGTTGTGAGTTGTCAACGTTGACCACATGAAGTGAAATTCGTTGGTCATGGTCTGTGACATATGCATACTTTGGTTGGTCACTGTGCATGGTAGCCACACTGTGCCACTACATATTGAAGGTCTTTGTACTTGCTAATCGATAACTAGTATTCAAAAACCATTGTTCCCCCCCCCCTTGACCATTTGTGACTCGTGTTATGAGTTGTCACAATTGACCACACATAGTGACATTCTTTGATCATGGTCAGTGGCACATGCCTACTTTTGTTGGTCACTGTACATCGTAGCCACAACGTGCCACTACTTATTGAAGGTCCTTGTGCTTGCTAGTTGATACCTGGTGTTCCCAAACCATTGTTTTGCCCGCTGACCACTTGTGACTGGTGTTATGAGTTGTCAACATTAACCACACAAGAGATTTCTTTGGTCAAAGGCAGTACATATGCCTTTTTTGGTTGGTCATTGTGCATGGTAGCCACATCGTGCTATACCTATTGAAGGAATTTGTACTTTCTAGTTGAAAACTAACATTCCGAAACCATTGTTTCCCCTCTGACCATTTGTGACTCGTGTTATGGGTTGTGAACGTTGACCATCCATACTGAAATCCTTTTGTTATGGTGAGTGACATATGCCTAGTTTGGTTGTTCGGTGTGCATGGTACCCACACCGTGCCACTACGTATTGAAGTTATTTGTCCTTTCTAGTTGATACATAGGATTCCCAAACCATTGTCTCTCTCTCTGACCATTTGTGACTCCTGTTATGAGTTGTCAATGTTGACCACACATAGTGGATTTCTTTGGTCATAGTCAGTGAGGTATGCATCCTTTGGTTTGTCACTGTGCATGCTAGCCACACTGTGCCAGTAGTTGTTGATGGTCCTTGTACTTGCTAGTTGATAACTAGTGTTCCCAGTCCATTGTTTCCCCCTCTGACCATTTGTGACTCTTGTTATGAGTTTCAACGTTGACCACACACTATGAAATTCTTTTGTTCATGGTTAGTGGCATATGCCTACTTTGGTTTGTCGCTGTACATGGTTGCCACGCCGTGTCACTACGTACGGAAGGTCTTTGTGCTTTCTAGTTGATAGTCAGTGTTCCAAAACCATTCCTACCCCCTCCCACAATCTGTGAATCTTGTTGTGAGTTGTCAACGTTGACAACATGAAGTGAATTTCTCTGGTCATGGTCAGTGACATATGCATACTTTGGTTGGTCACTGTGCATAGTAGCCACACTGTGCCACTACATATTGAAGGTCTTTGTACTTGCAAATCGATATCTAATATTCACAAACCATTGCTGCCCCCTCTGACCATTTGGGATTCGTGTTATGAGTTGTCAAAGTTGACTACACATAGTGACATTCTTTGGTCATGGTCAGTGATACATGCCCACTTTGGTTAGTCATTGCACATGGTAGCCACACCGTGCCACTACTTTTTGAAGATCCCTTTTCTTGCTAGTTGATATCGGGTGTTTCCAAACCACTGTATCCCCATCTGACCACTTGTGACTCGTATTATGAGTTTTCAACGTTGACCACACACAGCGGATTTCTTTGGTCAAAGGCATTACATATGCCTACTTTGGACGGTCATTATTCGTGGTAGCCACACCGTGCTGCTACTTCTTGAAGGTCGACGTACTTTCTAGTTGAAAACTACTATTCCGAACCAATTGTTTCCCCCTCTGACCATTTGTGACTCGTGTTATGGGCTGTGAACGCTGACCACCCATACGGAAATTCTTTCTTCATGGTCAGTGACATATGCCTAGTTTGGTTGTTTGGTGTGCATAGTAGCCACACCGTGTCACTACTTATTGAAATTCTTTGTCCTTTCTAGTCAATACATGGGGTTCCTACACCATTGTCTCTCCCTCTGACCATTCGTGACTCGTGTTATGAGTTGTCAATGTTGACCATACATAGTGGACTTTTTTGGTCATAGTCAGTGATACATGCATCCTTTGGTTGGTCAGTGTGCACGCTAGCCACGCCGTGCCTCTGATTTTTTAATGTGTTTGTACTTGCTAGTTGAAAAATGGTGTTCCCAACCCATTGTTTCCCCTTTTGACCATTTGTGACTGGTGTTATGACTTTTCAACGGCGACCACACACCGTGAAATTCGTTTGGTCATGGTTAGTGGCATATTCATACTTTGGTTTGTCATTGTACATGGTTGCCAAGCCGTGTCACTATGTACTAAAGTTCTTTGTGCTTTCTACTTGATAGCCAGTGTTGTCTGAAATATGACTCCGACAAGGTCCTCCTCATAATAAATATCCTTCAGATAATCCGAGCTCTCGTTACTGGTTCAGGTCCCGCACCAAACCTCCTCGACAATGGCCGGTCGGTCACGATTGTTCCACTAGAATGAAGCCGCCCCTAATAAGCGACCACGTCGCCACGCGTCCGGCTGGCGGAAAGAAGCCATTAGTACTTGTTTTATCCTGTTCTGTCGTATGTACAGAGGATGTTCATTCCCTCCCTAGTTCAACCCATAACGGACTTTCCTTCCTGTTCGCCTTTGTTTCCATGGCTTCGCAAGCCGTGTCTTGCTCTGCTCGCCCCTTGGCACCTTTGTTCTTACCATCCACTATCAGTTCACGATCTCCCTCATTGCCACCTCTGTTCTTGCCATCCACTTTCAGTTCACGATCTCGCTCCTTGCCAATTTTGCTCCTGCCTCACTAACCAATCGCTTTTTCTCTGCCTCAACTCTCTCCCACAAGTAGCTGCCTGTCTACCTCACACTCCTATCCCATCCATCAGTCGTTGTCAAGCCTCTACGACTAACTCCTTGTGCCATTTTCTCCTCTCATCACTTCTGTCATCCTATCGACGTACTTTCGCACGTCATCTTGCTTCCACCTGCTTCTACCAATGTCCTTGCTGTTCACTACATTATTCTGACATGGTATCAGAGCCTCAGGTAATATCACCTGGTGTTGCGTGACCCAGTCATCACGTCACTGCCTCAAGCACTCCACTCTCTTGTCCAGCATTTGTCTGCCGCCTCTACCGCCATCTCGCGTCACCAGCAGCTGACGTGAGCAGCACTGCTTTGATTGCCTCTCAGAGGAAAGTGACAACTTGTGATCTCGACCAAGCCTTACGCTCAGATCTGTGCCCGTGGCCAACAGTTGGCGCCACGACGTCACAACAGCTCCCGATCCACTGCCTGTCTTCACCTTCCTAGAAGCTTCCTGCCATCCGCCATCTGCACCCTCTCGTCACTCAGCTGCCGCAAATGCCGCGATCTCGCCACCTGCTCCATCTGCTCTACCTAGTCTGTTTGCATCAACTCCATCGTTGCTCCCTCCTTGCTCCATCCTTCCGAACCTCCGCTTCACGTTTTCAGAAGCAGTTGATTACAGTCTACCACCAGGACATCGGACACCTCCAGTCTTCTTGCTCCTACTTTGAGCCGACTGGGAGAACAAGCCGTCACTCTCCTGGCATCCGTAGACCAAACGTCACTGTTTTTCTTTTTGCAGTAATACTCCTCTAGAACTCAGGATATCGGACACCACCAGTCTCCCTACTCCCGTCTCGAGCAAACTGGGGCACAAGCCGTCACTCTCGTGACAACAGAGGACTATTCTCCTGCATCTGCCCTCTCTCTTTAGCCTCTCAACGCCATCACTTGTCACTCAAACATTTTCACCTCCATCTTTGGCAACCATCAAACCTCTTGGTGGTTGCTTCCTTCTCCATCATCCTTCATCAGAGTCCTTTGAGTGAATCAGCTTCACTCCTTCCTCCTTCCTCCTCCTCTTCATCAATGTCTCACGTCCTCCGCATCAGCATCGCACCTTTGTCTTTGCATCCGCCACCATCACTCTCTGCCTCTGACAGCCTGACCAGTAACATCTCCAGATCATCGCCTTTCTCACTGTTCTGCTGCGCACGTGGTTTTTCCCCTGCGCCCACTTCGTCATCGGCCATTCCCCCGCTTCCAGAATTGTTTTTCCTCTCAGCACACGGATCCGCCCGGTCGCATCGCCAGCCTCGCGTTGACCTGCACCCACGCTGAAATATCCTCCACGCACGTGATTTGCCCCTGCGCCCACTCCACCGTTCAACATTCCTCCGTCTCTGACTGTGCTTTCATCCTCTGCTTGGCACACGGATCCGCCCGGTCGCATCCCCAGCTTTGCGACGACCTGCGACCATGCCGAAACATTCTCAACGCACGTGGTTCCACCCCTACGCTCACTTCCACAACATTGTCCTCCTCCGCAGCATCCTCCTCATCCGCAGCATCCTCCTCCTCCGCAGCATCCTCCTCCGCCGCAGCATCCTCCTCCTCAGCATCCTTCTTCATCTCATCTACTCAACAAATCGGATCTAAGTGGTGGTACTACTCAGTGACCTGCACCCATGCCGAACCTTCTGCGTCACTTAGCTTCCCTTCCATCACCACCCTCTCTCTCTTCTCCTCTCTCCAACCCCAGTTCTATCCTCAGGAGGGTGAACCTACTACACTACACTGGTGAGCAGACACCAGCAACTGCCACGCACTCTCAACGACCAATCATTATGGAAACACAAGCCCTTGACTGGACACACATTCCCATCCTTGATCAGTTGGGAGAAAACATCCACGACTGGAATGGTGGCATACAAATCAAGACAAAGCACCCTTTCCTCCGCGGGTATCAACTCTCCCTCTTTCTGGGAGGAGTCTATGACAACCCCGGGTGTCCCCCAAGGACATACACGACAACCTTGCAGGACAAAGAAAGGTGCCTACGTGACGCCACCCATACTGTCTACCACATGATCATTGACGAGGTGTCACCTGTTGCAGCAATGTGGCACACCATTGTAGCAGCAACGTGGAACCCAAATCTCTAGAACGTGATCATCCTCTCCCTCTTTCCTTTGGTCAATCCCCCCATCAGACAGCGACACGTGGACACTGAGGTCCTATAGGCATTCGGGCATTTATACCTTGTCGGACTCATGGGGGCTGCCAGAAATATGACTCCGACAAGGTCCTCCTCACAATAAATATCCCTCAGATAATCCGAGCACTTGTTACCAGTTCAGGTCCCGCGCCCAACCTCCTCGACAACGGCTGGTCGGTCACGACCGTTCCACCAGAATCGAGCCGCCCCTAATAAGCAACCACGTCACCACGGGTCTGGCTAGCGGAGATGAGCCGTTAGTACTTGCTTTGTCCTACTCCGTTCTATATACAGAGGATGTTAATTCCCTCCCTAATTCAACCCAGAACAGACTTTCCTTCCTAATCGCCTTTGGTTCCACTACTTCGCAAGCCGTGTCTCTGCTCTCCTCGCCCCTCGCCACCTCTGATCTTGCCATCCACTCCCAGTTCACGATCCGGATCCTTGCCACCTTGGTTCTCACCATCCACTCTCAGTTAATGATCTCGCTCCACGCCACTTTCGCTCCTGCCTCACTAATCCATCACTTTGTTCCGCCTCAACAATCTCCCACAAGCAGCTGCCTGTCTACCTCGCACTCCTATCACATCCCTCAGTTGTCGTCGAGCCTCTCCGACTAACTCCTGGTGCCATTTTCTCATCTTGTCACTTCTGTCATCCTACTGACGTACTTCCGCACGTCATCTTGCTTCTACCTACTTCTACCAATGTCCTCACTGTTCACTGTATTGTTTTAACAAGTGTTCCCAAACCATTGTTACCCCCTCAGACTATCTATGACTCTTGTTGTGAGTTGTCAGCGTTGACCACATGAAGTGAAATAACTTGGTCATGGTCAGTGACATATACATGCTTTGGTTGGTCAATGTGCATGGTAGCCACACTGTGCCACTACATATTGAAGGTCTTCATACTTGCTAATCGATGACTAGTATTCACAAACCATTGTTTCCCCCTCTGACCATTTGTGACTTGTGTTATGAGTTGTCAAAGTTGACCACACACAGTGACATTCTTTGGTCATGGTCAGTAACACATGCCTACTTTGGTTGGTCATTATACACAATAGCGACACCGTGCCACTACTTATTGAAGGTCCTTGTACTTGCTAGTTGATACCTGGTGTTCCCAAACCATTGTTTCCCCCCTATGGCCATTTGTAACTCGTATTATGAGTTGTCAATGTTGACCACACACAGCGGCTTTCTTTGGTTAAAGGTTGTACATATGCCTACTTTGGTCGGTTATTGTGCATGGTAGCCACACCGTGCTACTACTTCTTGACTGTCGTTGTACTTGCTAGTTGAACACTAGTATTCCCAAAACCATTGTTTCCACCTCTGATCATTTGTAACTCGTGTTATGGGTTGTAAACGTTGACCACCCATACTGAAATTCATTGGTCATGGTCTGTGACATATGCCTAGTTTGGTTGTTTGGTGTGCATAGTAGCCACACCGTGCCACTACGTATTGAAGTTCTTTGTCCTTTCTTGTCTATACATAGGGTTCCCAAACCATTGTCTCTCTCTCTGACCATTTGTGACTCGTGTTATGAGTTGTCAATGTTGATCACACATAGTGGAATTTTTTTGTCATAGTCAGTGACGTATGCATCTTTTGGTTGGTCACTGTCCACGCTAGCCACACCGTGCCACTACTTGTTGAAGGTCTTTGTACTCGCTAGATCAAAACTAGTGTTCCCAACCCATTGTTTCCCCCTGTGACCACTTGTGACTCCTGTTATGAGTTTTCAACGTTGACCACACACTGTGAAGTTTGTTTGGTCATGGTTAGTGACATATGCCTACTTTGGCTTGTCATTGTACATGGTTGCCACGCTGTGTCACTGTGTACGAAGGTCTTTGTGCTTTCTAGTTGATAGCGAGTGTTCCCAAATCAATGTTTCCCCCTCTGACTATGTGTGACTCTTGCTGTGAGTTGTCAACGTTGACCACATGAAGTTGAATTCTTTTGTCATGGTTGGTGACATATGCATACTTTGGTTGGTCACTCTGCATGGTAGCCACGCTGTGCCACTACATATTGAAGGTCTTTATGCTTGCTAATCAATAACTAGTCTTCACAACCCACAGTTTCCCCTCTGACCATTTGTGACTCGTGTTTTGAGTTGTCAGAGTTGACCACACATAATGACATTCTTTGGTCATGGTCAGTGACACATGCCTACTTTGGTTGGTCATTGTACATGGTAGCCACACCGTGCCACTACTTGCTGAAGGTCCCTGTGCTTGCTAGTTGATACCTGGTGTTCGCAACCCATTGTTTTGCCCTCTGACCATTTGTGACTCGTATTATGGGTTGTCAACGTTGACCACACAAAGCGGATTTATTTGGTCAAAGGCAGTACATATGCTCACTTTGGTCGGTCATTGTGCATGGTAGCCACACCGTGCTACTACTTATTGAAGGTCGTTATGTGGGTAGTATGCAAGCGTCAGAAGCGGCATGGGCTGAAGCGGAGCATGAGAGAAGACGATCAGAAAGGCGGAGGCGCGGTCTGAGAGACGAGCACTGCGAATCATGAACAGGCAAGAACATGAGTGTGCGCGGTGCACATGCATGAGCGCTGATGTAAGGATCAGACACCATAACGATGAGAAGATAAGCTGAGCATGAAGAAGTGGGGGCAGTGCCGAAGCGAGGGCCGCGAGGCTGAAGCGCCGAGGCACGGGCCAGCAGGATGCGTGTGCCGCAGCGATGACGTACGGGCAGATCAACATGAGAGGAGATTGTGGCGGAAACATGAGAATCGAAGGGCAGTTGAAGGTGCCATAGCGTCAGGTTGCCAGCACCAAGGTCAGTTGCCTGTGCTTGCCCCAGCGCTGGTACGCGGGCCGGAAGGACAACGTCGCCTGAATACTTTGATACATCTGAGTGGGCACTGAAGACCGAAATGATAAGCAGGACGATGAACAGCGGCAAAGAGTGGTGGCGGGCCATAAGGCCGAGCCTGAGTGGGGGCAGGACAAGAGCCCAGGCCGAGAAGCGAAGCATGATAACTGAATGAGAACTGAATGACCACAAGGGTAGATCTTCGTACATGAGGTACGAACATATATAGTGGCTTCTATTCTAGGTCAAAGCCTATGGCGGGTGGTGCGCTAGTCGTAACTGTAGCCGCCTTGCTGCTACTACGGTTACCGCCGATGACGAAGTCGCGGAGCGACTCCGCACGAGTCCTCGGACAAGAGGCCGAGGCGTGGAAGCATTGGTAGTGTCAGTGCGGGCTGGCCTCTCCGACGGATGACAGCCACCGGATGTCTTTGGCACGTGGTAAAGACCGAGGCCCCCCCTTGGTGATGAGCGGGCGGGATGTGCGGAAGGTGGCAACCGTTGGGGACCTACCGGCTGGAAACCTCACCAAAAGTGCTTGAGCCGGACCAGTGGAGTATTCCGGAGGGTATTCTAGGATATGGACTTCGAGGGGGCAATCCAGTACTAGGGGGCACTTCATAAAGAATTATGTCGGCGGGTTGCGGAGTGCCTCGTAACCGTTGATCACTTTTCAGACTCGTTGTACTTGCTAGTTGAACACTAATATTCCGAAACCATTATTTCCCCCTCTGACCATTTGTGACTCGTGTTATGGGTTGTGAACGTTGACCACCCATACTGAAATTCTTTGGTCATGGTCTGTGACATATGCCTAGTTTGGTTGTTCGGTGTGCATAGTAGCCACACCGTGCCACTACGTATGGAATTTCTTTGTCCTTTCTAGTCAAAACATAGGGTTCCCAAACCATTCTCTCTCCCGCTGACCATCTGTGACTTGTGTTATGAGCTGTCAATGTTGACCACAAATAGTGGACTTCTTTGGTCATAGTGAGTAACGTATGCATCCTTTAGTTGGTCACTGTGCACGCTAGCAATACCGTGCCACTAATTGTTGAAGGTCTTTGTACTTGATAGTTGATAACTAGTGTTCCCAACCCATTGTTTCTGCCTCTAACCATATGTGACTCGTGAATTTGTTTTGGTCGTGGTGAGTGGCATATGCCTACTTTGGTTTTACACGGTACATGGTTGCCACGCCATGTCACTACGTACTGAAGGTCCTTTTGTTTTCTAGTTGATGGCCAGTGTTCCCAAACCATTGTTACCCCCTCTGACTATCTGTGAATCTTGTTGTGAGTTGTCAACGTTGACCACATGACGTGAAATTCTTTGTTCATGGTCAGTGACATATGCATACTTTGGTTGGTCACTGTGCATGGTAGCCACGCTGTGCCACTGCATATTGAAGGTCTTTATACTTGTTAATCCATAACTGTTATTCACAAACCATTGTTTCCCCCTATGACCGTTTGTGACTTGTGTTATGAGTTGTCAAAGTTGACAACACATAGTGACATTTTTTGGTCATGGTCAGTGACACATGCCTACTTTGGCTGGTCATTGTACATGGTATCCACACCGTGCCACTACTTATTGAAGGTCCTTGTGCTTGCTAGTTGATACTTGGTGCTCGCAAACCATTGTTTCCCCCCAATGACCATTTGTGACTCATATGATGAGTTGTCAACGTTGACCACACAGAGCGGATTTCTTTGGTCGAAGGTAGTACATTTGCCTACTTTGGCCGGTCATTGTGCATGGTAGCCACACCGTACTACTTCTTTCTGAAGGTCGTTGTACTTGCTAGTTGAGAACTGAGATTAAAAAACCATAGTTTCCCCCTCTGACAAGTTGTGACTCGTGTTATGGGTTGTGAACGTTGACCACCCATACTGAAATTCTTTGGTCATGGTCAGTGACATATGCCTAGTTTGGTTCTTCGGTGTGCATAGTAGTCACACCGTGCCCTACGTATTGAAGTTCTTTGTCCTTTCTTGTCAATACACAGGGTTCCCAAGCCATTGTCTCTCCCTCTGACCATTTGTGACCCGTGTTATGAGTTGTCAATGTTGATCACACATAGTGGACTTCTTTGGTCATAGTCAGTTACGTATGCATCCTTTGGTTAGTCACTGTCCACGCTAGCCACACCGTGCCACTACTTGTTGAAGGTCTTTGTCCTTGCTATTCAATAACTAGTGTTCCCAACTCATTGTTTTCCCCTCTGACCATTTGTGACCCGTGTTATGAGTTGTCAATGTTGATCACACATAGTGGACTTCTTTGGTCATAGTCAGTTACGTATGCATCCTTTGGTTAGTCACTGTCCACGCTAGCCACACCGTGCCACTACTTGTTGAAGGTCTTTGTACTTGCTATTCAATAACTAGTGTTCCCAACTCATTGTTTTTTCCTCTGACCATTTGTGACTTGTGTTATGAGTTTTCAACGTTGACCACACACAGCGATTTCATTTTTGTCATGGTTAGTGACATATGCCTACTTTGGCTTGTCACTGTACATGGTTGCCACGCCGTGTCACTACGTACTGAAGTTGTTTGTGCTTTCTAGTCGATAGCCAGTGTTCCAAAACCATTGTTACCCTCTTTGACTATTTGTGACTCTTGTTCTCAGTTGTCAACATTGACCACATGAAGTGGAATTCTTTGGTCATGGTCAGTGACATATGCACTCCCGTTGGTCACTGTGCATGGTAGCCACACAATGCCACTACATGTTGAAGGTCTTTGTATTTGCTTATCGATACTAGTATTCACAAACCATTGCTTCCCCCTATGACCATTTATGACTCATGTTCTGAGTCGTCAACGTTAACCACACATATTGACATTCTTTGGTCATGGTCAGTGACACATGCCTACTTTGGTTGGTCATTGCACATGGTACCCACACCGTGCCACTACTCGTTGAAGGTCCATATGCTTGCTAGTTGATACCTGGTGTTCCTAGACCATTGGTTCCCCCTATAACCATTTGTGACTTGTATTATGGGTTGCCAACGTTGACCACACACATCGGATTTATTGGTCAAAGGCAGTACATATGCCTACTTTGGTCGGTCATTGTGCATCGTAGCCACACCATGCTACTACTTTTTGAAGGTCGTTGTACTTGCTAGTTGAAAGATAATGTTCCAAAACCATTGTTTCCTTCTCTGACCAGTTGTGACTCGTGTTATGGGTTGTGACCGTTGACCACCCATACTGAAATTCTTTGGTCATGGTGAGTGACATATGCCTAGTTTGGTTGTTCGGTGTGCATAGTAGCCACACCGTGCCTCTACGTATTTAATTTCTTTCTTCTTTGTAGTCAATACACAGGGTTCCCAATCCATTCTCTCTCCCTCTAACCATTTGTGACTCATGTTATGAGTTGTCAATGTTGACCGCACACAGTGGACTTCTTTGGTCATTGTCAGTGACGTCTGCATCTTTTGGTTGGTCACTATGCACGCCAGCCACACCGTGCCACTACTTGTTGAAGGTCTTTGTACTTGCTAGTTGATAACTAGTGTTCCCAACCCATTGTATCCTCCTCTGACCATTTGTGACTCGTGTTATGAGTTTTCAACGTTGACCACTGTC
>SZWC01000469.1:235321-276960 GCA_023375785.1 Penium margaritaceum
TGTGCCAGAGTTGTGCCAGAGTTGTGCGAGAGTTGTGCCAGAGTTGTGCAAGAGTTGTGCTGGAGTTGTGCCAGAGTTGTGCCAGAGTTGTGCGAGAGGTGTGCCAGAGTTGTGCTAGAGTTGTGCGGGATTTGTGCCAGAGTTGTGCCAATGTCGTGCCAGAGATGTGCCAGAATTGTGCCATAGTTGTAGAAGAATTGTGCCAGAGTTGTGCCAGAGCTCTGCCAGAGTTGTGCCAGAGTCGTGCCAGAGTTGTGCCATAGGTTTGCCATATATGTGCCAGAGTTGTGGCAGAGTTGTGCCAAAGTTGTGCCAGAGTTGTGCCAGAGTTGTGCCAAAGTTGTTCCAGAGTTGTGCAATAGTTGTGCCTGAGTTGTGCCATAGTTGTGCTTGAGTTGTGCCAGAGTAGTGCCTGGATTGTGTCAGAGTTGTGCCAGAGTTGTGCCAGAGTTGTGCGAGAGTTGTGCCAGAGTTGTGCCAGAGTTGTGCCGGAGATGTGCCGGAGTTGTGCCAGAGATGTGTCGGAGTTGTGCCGCAGCTGTGGCAAAGTTGTGCCATATCTGTCCCAGAGTTGTGCCACAGTTCTGCTAGAGTCGTCCCAGAGTTGTGCCAGAGTTTGCCAGAGTTGTGCCAGAGTTGTGCCAGAGTTGTACCACAGTTGTGCCAGAGTTGTGCCAGAATTGTGGTAGAGTTGTGCCAGAGGTGTGCCAGAGTTGTGCCAGAGTTGTGCCAGAGTCGTGCCATAGTTGTGCTAGAATTGTGACAGGGTTGTGACAGGGTTGTGCCAGAGTTGTGCCAGAGTTGTGCCAGAAATGTGCCAGAGTTGTGCCAGAGTTGTGCCAAAGTTGTGCCTGAGATGTGCCAGAGTTGTGCCAAAGTTGTGCCAGAGTTGTGCCAGAGTTGTGCCAGTGTTGTGCCAGAGTTGTGCCAGAGTTGTGCCGGAGATGTGCCGGAGTTGTGCCAGAGATGTGTCGGAGTTGTGCCGCAGCTGTGGCAAAGTTGTGCCATATCTGTCCCAGAGTTGTGCCACAGTTCTGCTAGAGTCGTCCCAGAGTTGTGCCAGAGTTTGCCAGAGTTGTGCCAGAGTTGTGCCAGAGTTGTACCACAGTTGTGCCAGAGTTGTGCCAGAATTGTGGTAGAGTTGTGCCAGAGGTGTGCCAGAGTTGTGCCAGAGTTGTGCCAGAGTCGTGCCATAGTTGTGCTAGAATTGTGACAGGGTTGTGACAGGGTTGTGCCAGAGTTGTGCCAGAGTTGTGCCAGAAATGTGCCAGAGTTGTGCCAGAGTTGTGCCAAAGTTGTGCCTGAGATGTGCCAGAGTTGTGCCAAAGTTGTGCCAGAGTTGTGCCAGAGTTGTGCCAGTGTTGTGCCAGAGTTGTGCCAGAGTTGTGCCGGAGATGTGCCGGAGTTGTGCCAGAGATGTGTCGGAGTTGTGCCGCAGCTGTGGCAAAGTTGTGCCATATCTGTCCCAGAGTTGTGCCACAGTTCTGCTAGAGTCGTCCCAGAGTTGTGCCAGAGTTTGCCAGAGTTGTGCCAGAGTTGTGCCAGAGTTGTACCACAGTTGTGCCAGAGTTGTGCCAGAATTGTGGTAGAGTTGTGCCAGAGGTGTGCCAGAGTTGTGCCAGAGTTGTGCCAGAGTCGTGCCATAGTTGTGCTAGAATTGTGACAGGGTTGTGACAGGGTTGTGCCAGAGTTGTGCCAGAGTTGTGCCAGAAATGTGCCAGAGTTGTGCCAGAGTTGTGCCAAAGTTGTGCCTGAGATGTGCCAGAGTTGTGCCAAAGTTGTGCCAGAGTTGTGCCAGAGTTGTGCCAGTGTTGTGCCAGAGTTGTGCCAGAGTTGTGCCGGAGATGTGCCGGAGTTGTGCCAGAGATGTGTCGGAGTTGTGCCGCAGCTGTGGCAAAGTTGTGCCATATCTGTCCCAGAGTTGTGCCACAGTTCTGCTAGAGTCGTCCCAGAGTTGTGCCAGAGTTTGCCAGAGTTGTGCCAGAGTTGTGCCAGAGTTGTACCACAGTTGTGCCAGAGTTGTGCCAGAATTGTGGTAGAGTTGTGCCAGAGGTGTGCCAGAGTTGTGCCAGAGTTGTGCCAGAGTCGTGCCATAGTTGTGCTAGAATTGTGACAGGGTTGTGACAGGGTTGTGCCAGAGTTGTGCCAGAGTTGTGCCAGAAATGTGCCAGAGTTGTGCCAGAGTTGTGCCAAAGTTGTGCCTGAGATGTGCCAGAGTTGTGCCAAAGTTGTGCCAGAGTTGTGCCAGAGTTGTGCCAGTGTTGTGCCAGAGTTGTGCCAGAGTTGTGCCGGAGATGTGCCGGAGTTGTGCCAGAGATGTGTCGGAGTTGTGCCGCAGCTGTGGCAAAGTTGTGCCATATCTGTCCCAGAGTTGTGCCACAGTTCTGCTAGAGTCGTCCCAGAGTTGTGCCAGAGTTTGCCAGAGTTGTGCCAGAGTTGTGCCAGAGTTGTACCACAGTTGTGCCAGAGTTGTGCCAGAATTGTGGTAGAGTTGTGCCAGAGGTGTGCCAGAGTTGTGCCAGAGTTGTGCCAGAGTCGTGCCATAGTTGTGCTAGAATTGTGACAGGGTTGTGACAGGGTTGTGCCAGAGTTGTGCCAGAGTTGTGCCAGAAATGTGCCAGAGTTGTGCCAGAGTTGTGCCAAAGTTGTGCCTGAGATGTGCCAGAGTTGTGCCAAAGTTGTGCCAGAGTTGTGCCAGAGTTGTGCCAGTGTTGTGCCAGAGTTGTGCCAGAGTTGTGCCGGAGATGTGCCGGAGTTGTGCCAGAGATGTGTCGGAGTTGTGCCGCAGCTGTGGCAAAGTTGTGCCATATCTGTCCCAGAGTTGTGCCACAGTTCTGCTAGAGTCGTCCCAGAGTTGTGCCAGAGTTTGCCAGAGTTGTGCCAGAGTTGTGCCAGAGTTGTACCACAGTTGTGCCAGAGTTGTGCCAGAGTTGTGCCAGCGTAGTGCCAGATTTGTGCCATAGTTGTGCCAGAGTCATGCCCGATTTGTGCCAGAGTTGTGCCAGATTTGTGCCAGAAATGTGCCATAGTTGTGCCAGAGTTGTGCCAAAGTTGTGCCAGAGTTGTTCCATAGTTGTGCCAGAGTTTTGGCAGAGTTCTGCCAGCGTTGTGCCAGAGTTGTGCCATAGTTTTGCTTGAGTTTTTCTAGAGATGTGCCATAGTTGTGCCAGCGTTGTGCCAGAGTTGTGCCGGAGCTGTGCCAGAGTTGTGTCACAGTTGTGCCAGAGCTGTGCCAGAGCTGTGTTAGAGATGTGCCGGAATTGTGCCACATTTCTGGCAAAGTTGTGCCAGAGTTGTGCCAGAGTTGTGCCAGAGTTGTGCCATACTTGTGCTTGAGTTGTTCCATATATGTTCCATAGTTGAGCTAGAGTTGTGCCATAGTTGTGCCAGAGCTGTGCCAAAGTTATGCCAGAGTTGTGCCATAGTAGTACCAGGGTTGTGCCAGAGTTGTGCCAGAGTTGTGCTCAGGTTGTGCCATAGCTGTACCAGAATTGTGCTTGAGTTGTGCCAGTGTTGTGCCAGAGTATTGCCATAGCTGTGCTAGATTTGTGTGGTAGTTGTGCCAGAGTTGAGACACAGTTGTACCACAGTAATGCCAGAGTTGTGCCAAATTTGTGCCACATTTGTGCTCGAGTTTTGTGCCAGAGCTGTGCCTGAGTTGTGCCAGAGTTGTGCCAGAGTTGTGCCAGAGTTGTGTCAGAGTTGTGCCAAAGTTGTGCCAGCGTTGTGCCAGAGTTGTGCCACATTTGTTCCAGAGTTGTGCCATGGCTGTGCCAGAGTTGTTCCACAGTTGTGCCAGAGTTGTGCCGGTTTTGTACCAGAGTTGTGCCAGAGTTGTGCTAGAGTTGTGCCAGAGTTGTGCCATAGTTGTGCCAGAGTTGTGCCAGAGTTGTGCCAGAGTTGTGCCAGAGTTGTGCCAGAGTTGTGCCTGAGTTGTGCCAGAGTTGTGCCAGATTTGTGCCAGAGTTGTACAAGTGTTGTGCCAGAGATGTGCCGGAATTGAACCACAGTTGTGCAAAGTTGTGCCAGAGTTGTGCCATAGTTATGCCAGAGTTGTGCCAGAGATGTGCTAGAGTAGTGCCAGAGTTGTGCCAGATTTGTGCCAGAGCTGTGCTTGAGTTGTGCCAGAGTTATGATGTGCCAGAGTTGTGCCAGAGGTGTTGCAAAGTTGTGCCAGAGTTGTGCCAGAGTTGTACCAGAGTTGTGCCAGACTTGTGCCAGAGTTGTGCCATACTTGTGCCAAAGGTGTGCTAGAGTTGTGCCATAGTTGTGCCATAGTTGTGCCAGAGTCGTGTCAGATTTGTTCCAGAGTTGTGCCAGAGTTGTGCCAGAGTTGTGCCAGAGCTGTGCCAGAGCTGTGCCAGAGTTGTACCAGAGTTGTGCCAGAGTTGTGCCAGAGTTGTGCTAGAGTTGTGCCAGAGTTGTGCCAGAGTTGTGCCAGAGTTGTGCCAGAGCTGTGCCAGAGCTGTGCCAGAGTTGTACCAGAGTTGTGCCAGAGTTGTGCCAGAGTTGTGCTAGAGTTGTGCCAGAGTTGTGCCAGAGTTGTGCCAGATTTGTGCAAGAGTTGTGCCAGAGTCGTGCCAGAGTTGTGCCAGAGTTGTGCCTAAGTTGTACCAGAGTTCTGCTATGATTGTGCCAGAGCAGTGCCGGAGTTTTACAAGAGTTGTACCAGACTTGTGTCAGATTGTGCCAGAGTTGTGCCAGTGTTGTGCCAGAGATGTGCTGGAATCGTGCCACAGTTGTGCCAAATTGTGCCAGAGGTGTGCCATAGTTGTGCCGAGTTGTGCCAGGGTTGTGCCAGAGTTGTGCCAGAGTAGTGCCAGAGTTGTACCATAATTGTGCCAGAGTTGTGCTCGAGTTGTGCCAGAGTTATGACGTGCCAGAGTTGTGCCAGAGTTGTGCCAGAGTTGTTTCGAAGATGTGCCAGAGTTGTGCCAGTGTTGTGCTAGACTTGTTCCAGAGTTTAGCCATAGTTGTGCCAAAGGTGTGCCAGAGTTTACCATAGTTGTGCAAGGGTTGTGCCATAATTGTGTCAGAGTTTTTCCAGAGTTGTGCCAGAGTTGTGCCAGAGTTGCGCCAGAGCTGTGCCAGAGTTGTACCAGAGTTGTGCCAGAGTTGTGCGAGAGTTGTGCGAGAGTTGTGCCAGAGTTGTGCCAGAGATGTGCCAGAGTTGTGCCACAGTTGTACCTAAGTTGTGGCAGAGTTCTGCTATAATTGTGCAAGAGTAGTGCCGGAGTTTTACAATAGTTGTGCCATATTTGTGTCAGATTTGTGTCAGATTTGTGCCAGAGTTGTGCCAGTGTTGTGCCAGAGATGTGCCAGAATTGTGCCACAGTTCTCCCAAAGTTGTGCCAGAGGTGTGCCAGAGTTGAGCCAGAGTTGTGCCAGAGATGTGCCAGAGTCGTGTCAGAGATGTGCCAGATTTGTGCCAGAGCTGTGCCAGAATTGTGCCAGAGATTTGCTAGAGTTGTGCCAAAGTTCTGCTAGAAGTGTGCCAGAGTTGTGCGAGAGTTGTGCCATATTTGTGCCATAGTTGTGCCAGCGTTGTGCCAGATTTGTGCCAGAGTTGTGCCAGTTTTGTGCAAGAGATGTGCCCGAATTGTGCCATAGTTGTAGCAAAGTTGTGCCAGAGTTGTGCCTGAGTTGTGCCAGAGTTGTGCCGTAGTTGTGCCAGAGTTGGTCCAGAGGTGTACCAGATTCGTGCCAGAGTTGTGGCATAGCTGTGCCAGAGTTGTGCCATAGCTGTGCTAGACTTGTGCCAGAGTTGTGCCAGAGTTGTGCCAGGGTTGTGCCAGAGGTGTGCCATAGTTGTGCCAAAGTTGTGCCAGAGTATTGCCATAGCTGTGCTAGATTTGTGCGGGAGTTGTGCCAGAGTTGTGCCATAGTTGTGCCATAGTAGTGCCAGAGTTGTGCCAGAGTTGTGCCACATTTGTGCTTGAGATTTGTGCCAGATCTGTGCCTGAGTTGTGCCAGAGTTGTGCCAGATCTGTGCCAGAGTTGTGTCAGAGTTAAGCCAAAGTTGTGCCAGAGTTGTGCCAGAGTTGTGCCAGAGTTGTGCTAAAGCTGTTCCAGAGTTGTGCCAGAGTTGTGCCACATTTGTTCCAGAGTTGTGCCACATTTTTCCAGAGTTGTGCCAGAGCTGTGCCACAGTTGTTCCACAGCTGTGCCAGAGTTGTGCCGGATATGTACCAGAGTTGTGCCAGATTTGTGCTAGTGTTGTGCCAGAGTTGTGCCATAGTTGTGCCAGAGTTGTGCCATAGTTGTGCAGGATTTGTGCCAGAGTTGTGCTGAAATTGTGCCGGAGTTGTGTCAGGGTTGTGCCATAGTTGTGCCAGAGTTGTGCCAGAGTTGTGCTAGAGTTGTGCAAGAGTTGTGCCAGTGTTGTTCTAGAGTTGTGCCAGATATGTGCCAGAGTTGTGCCAGATTTGCGCCAGAATTGTACCAGAGTTGTGCCAGAGTTGTGCCAGAGTTGTGCCAGAGTTGTGCCAGATTTGTGCCAGGCTTGTGCCAGAGTTGTACAAGTGTTGTGCCAGAGATGTGCCGGAATTGTGCCACAGTTGTGCAAAGTTGTGCCTGAGTTGTGCCATACTTGTGCCAGAGTTGTGCCAGGGTTTTGCCAGAGTAGTGCCAGAGTTGTACCAGATTTGTGCCAGGGTTGTGCTCGAGTTGTGCCAGAGTTATGATGTGCCAGAGTTGTGCCAGAGTTGTTGCAAAGTTGTGCCAGAGTTGTGCAATAGTTGTGCCAGACTTGTGCCAGAGTTGTGCCATAGTTGTACCAAAGGTGTGGCAGGGTTGTGCCATAGTTGTGCCATAGTTGTGCCAGAGTTGTGCCAGAGTTGTGCCAGAGTTGTGCCAGAGTTGTGCCACAGTTGTGCCACAGTTGTGCCAAACTTGTGCCAGAGTTGTGCCATAGTTGTGCCGAGTTGTGCCAGAGCTGTGCCGGAGTTGTGCCAGAGAAGTGCCAGAGTTGTGCTAGATTTGTG
Organism: Penium margaritaceum; assembly: GCA_023375785.1. Taxonomy (NCBI): domain Eukaryota; kingdom Viridiplantae; phylum Streptophyta; class Zygnematophyceae; order Desmidiales; family Peniaceae; genus Penium; species Penium margaritaceum. Next base: position 242,305 of record SZWC01000469.1, read on the forward strand.
CCAGAAATGTGCTCGAGTTGTGCCAGAGTTATGATGTGCCAGAGTTGTGCCAGAGTTGTTCCAAAGTTGTGCCAGATTTGTGCTAGAGTTGTGCCAGACGTGTGCCAGAGTTGTGCCACTGGTGTACCAGAGTTGTGCCAGAGATGTGCCAGAGTCGTGGTAGAGCTGTGCCAGAATTGTGCCAGAGATTTGCCAGATTTGTGCCAGTGTTCTGCCAGAATTGTGTCAGAGTTGTGCGAGAGTTGTGCCATATTTGTGCCACAGTTGTGCCAAAGTTGTGCCAGATTTGTGCCAGAGTTGTGCCAGTGTTCTGCCATAGATGTGCCCAAATTGTGCCACAGTTGTGGCAAAAATGTGCCAGAGTTGTGCCAGAGTTGTGCGAGAGTTGTGCAAGAGTTGTGCCAGAGTTGTGCCAGAGTTGGTCCAGAGTTGTACCAGAGCCGTGCCAGAGTTGTGCCATAGTTGTGCCAGAGTTCTGCCAGAGTTGTGCCAGAGATGTGCCAGAGTTGTGCCAGAATTGAGCCAGAGTTGTGCCAGCGTTGTGCCAGAGTTGTGCCGGAGATGTGCCAGAGTTGTGCCAGAATTGAGCCAGAGTTGTGCCAGCGTTGTGCCAGAGTTGTGCCGGAGATGTGCCAGAGTTGTGCCAGAATTGAGCCAGAGTTGTGCCAGCGTTGTGCCAGAGTTGTGCCGGAGATGTGCCAGAGTTGTGCCAGAATTGAGCCAGAGTTGTGCCAGCGTTGTGCCAGAGTTGTGCCGGAGATGTGCCAGAGTTGTGCCAGAATTGAGCCAGAGTTGTGCCAGCGTTGTGCCAGAGTTGTGCCGGAGATGTGCCAGAGTTGTGCCAGAATTGTGCCACATTTGTTCCAGAGTTGTGCCAGAGTTGTGCGAGAGTTGTGCATGAGTTGTGCCAGAGTTGTGCCAGAGTTGTGTCAGAGTTGTGCCAAAGTTGTGCCAGAGTTGTGCCAGAGTTGTGCCAGAGTTGTGCCAGAATTGTGCCACATTTGTTCCAGAGTTGTGCAAGTGTTGTGCCATGGTTAAGCCAGAGTCGTGCCAGAGTTGTGCCAGAGTTGTGCAAGAGTTGTGCCAGAGTTGTGTCAGTGCTGTGCCAGAGTTGTGCTATATTCGTGCCGGAGTTGTGCCAGAATTGAGCCAGAGTTGTGCCAGGGTTTTGCCAGAGTTGTGCCAGAGCTGTGCCGGAGTGGTGCTAGAGTTGTACCAGAAATGTGCCAGAGTTGTGCCACAGTCGTGCCAGAGTTGTATCAGGGCTGTGCCAGAGTTGTGCAAGAGTTGTGCTAGAGTTGTGCCAGCATTGTGCCAGAGTTGTGCCAGCGCTGTGCCAGAAAGGTGCCAGGGTTGTGCCATAGTTGTGCTTGAGTTTGTCGAGAGCTGTGCCAGAGTTGTACCATAGTTGTGCTAGTGTTGTGCCTGAGTTGTGCCATGGTTATGCCAAAGTTGTGCCAGAGGTGAGTTAGAATTCTGCCAGAGTTGTGACAGAGTTCTGCCATAGTTGTGCCAGAGTTGTGCAAGAGTTGTGCCAGAGTTGTGCCATAGTTGTGCCATAGTTGTGCCAGAGTTGTGTCAGAGGTGTGCCAGAGTTGTGCCAGAGTTGTGCCGGAGATGTGCCAGAGTTGTGCCAGAGTTGTGCCAGAATTGTGCCAGAGCTGTGCAAGAATTATGCCATAGCTGTGCCAGAGTAGTGCCAGAGGTCTACCATAATTTTGCCAGAGTTGTGCGAGAGTTCTGCCACAGTCGTGCCAGAGTTGTGCAAGAGTTATGCCAGATTTGTGCCAGAGTTGTGCCAGTGTTGTGCCAGAGATGTGCCAGATTTGTGCCAAAGTTGTGGCAAAGGTTTGCCTGAGTTGTGCCAGAGTTGTGCCAAAGTTGTGCCATAGTCATGTCAGAGTTTTGCTAGAGTTGTGCCAGAGTTGTCCCAGAGTTGTGCCAGGGTTGTGCCATAGTGGTGCCAGATTTCTGCCAGAGTTGTTCCAGAGTTGTGCTCAAGTTGTGCCAGAGTTCTGCCATAGTTGTGCCAGAGTTGGGTCAGAGTGGTGCCAGAGTTGTACCAGATCTATGCTAGATTTGTGCCAGAGTTGTGCCAGAGTTGTGCCAGATTTGTGCCATAGTAGTGCCAAAGTTGTGCCAGAGTTGTGCCAGGGTTTTGCTCAAGTTGTGGCAGAGCTGTGCCAGAGTTGTGCCAAAGTTGTGCCAGGGTTGTGCCAGAGTTATGCCAGAGTTGTGCCATAGTTGTGCCAATGTTGTGCTAGAGCTGTTCCAGAGTTGTGCCAGAGTTGTGCCAGAGTTGTCTTGGACTTGTGCCAGAGTTGTGCCAGAGTTGTGCCAGAGGTGTGCCAGAGTTGTGCCAGAGTTGTGCCAGAGTAGTGCCAGAGTTGTGCCAAAGTTGTGCCATAGTTGTTCTTGAGTTGCTCTACAGCTGTGCCAGAGTTGTGCCAGAGTTGTGCCAGAGTAGTGCCAGAGTTGTGCCAAAGTTGTGCCATAGTTGTTCTTGAGTTGCTCTACAGCTGTGCCAGAGTTGTGCCAGAGTTGTGCCAGAGTAGTGCCAGAGTTGTGCCAAAGTTGTGCCATAGTTGTTCTTGAGTTGCTCTACAGCTGTGCCAGAGTTGTGCCAGAGTTGTGCCAGAGTAGTGCCAGAGTTGTGCCAAAGTTGTGCCATAGTTGTTCTTGAGTTGCTCTACAGCTGTGCCAGAGTTGTGCCAGAGTTGTGCCAGAGTAGTGCCAGAGTTGTGCCAAAGTTGTGCCATAGTTGTTCTTGAGTTGCTCTACAGCTGTGCCAGAGTTGTGCCAGAGTTGTGCCAGAGTAGTGCCAGAGTTGTGCCAAAGTTGTGCCATAGTTGTTCTTGAGTTGCTCTACAGCTGTGCCAGAGTTGTGCCAGAGTTGTGCCAGAGTAGTGCCAGAGTTGTGCCAAAGTTGTGCCATAGTTGTTCTTGAGTTGCTCTACAGCTGTGCCAGAGTTGTGCCAGAGTTGTGCCAGAGTAGTGCCAGAGTTGTGCCAAAGTTGTGCCATAGTTGTTCTTGAGTTGCTCTACAGCTGTGCCAGAGTTGTGCCAGAGTTGTGCCAGAGTAGTGCCAGAGTTGTGCCAAAGTTGTGCCATAGTTGTTCTTGAGTTGCTCTACAGCTGTGCCAGAGTTGTGCCAGAGTTGTGCCAGAGTAGTGCCAGAGTTGTGCCAAAGTTGTGCCATAGTTGTTCTTGAGTTGCTCTACAGCTGTGCCAGAGTTGTGCCAGAGTTGTGCCAGAGTAGTGCCAGAGTTGTGCCAAAGTTGTGCCATAGTTGTTCTTGAGTTGCTCTACAGCTGTGCCAGAGTTGTGCCAGAGTTGTGCCAGAGTAGTGCCAGAGTTGTGCCAAAGTTGTGCCATAGTTGTTCTTGAGTTGCTCTACAGCTGTGCCAGAGTTGTGCCAGAGTTGTGCCAGAGTAGTGCCAGAGTTGTGCCAAAGTTGTGCCATAGTTGTTCTTGAGTTGCTCTACAGCTGTGCCAGAGTTGTGCCAGAGTTGTGCCAGAGTAGTGCCAGAGTTGTGCCAAAGTTGTGCCATAGTTGTTCTTGAGTTGCTCTACAGCTGTGCCAGAGTTGTGCCAGAGTTGTGCCAGAGTTGAGCCAGAGTTGTGCCAGCGTTGTGCCAGAGTTGTGCCAGAGTTGTGCCAGAGTTGTGTCAGAGTTGTGCCAGAATTGTGCCAGATATGTGCCGGAGTTGTGCCAGAGTTTTGCCAGCGTTCTGCCAGGTTGTGCCTGAGCTGTGTCATAGTTGTGCCAGAGTTGTGCCAGAGATGTGCCAGAGTTGTGCCAGAGTTTTGCCAGAATTGTGCCAGAGTTTTGCCAGAGCTGTGCCAGAATTGTGCCAGAGTTGTGCCAGAGTTGTGCCAGAGTTCTGCCAGGATTGTGCTAGAGTTGTGTGAAAGCTGTATCACAGTTGTGCCACAGGTGTGCCAGAGTTGTGCCGGAGTTGTGCCAGAGTCGTGCCAGAGTTGTGCCATGGTTGTGTCAGAGTTGTGCCAGAGTAGTGCCAGAGTTGTGCCAAAGTTGTGCCATAGTTGTTCTTGAGTTGCTCTACAGCTGTGCCAGAGTTGTGCCAGAGTTGTGCCAGAGTTGTCCCACAGTGGTGCCAGAGTTGTGCCAGAGTTGTTCCAGAGTTGTACCAGAGTTGTCCCAGAGTTGTGCCAGAGTTGTGCCAGAGTTGTGCCAAAGTTGTGTCAGATGTGTGCCAGATTTGTGCCACAGTTGTGCCAGAGTTGTGCCAGAGGTGTGCCAGAGTTTTGCCAGTGTTGTGCCAGAGTTGTGCCAGAGCTATGCTATATTTGTGCCAGAGTTGTGCCAGAGCTGTGCCAGAGTTGTGCCAAAGTTTTGCCAGGGTTGTGTAAGAGTAGTGCCAGAGTTCTGCCAGAGTTGTGCTCATATTTTGCCGGCGCTGTGCCAGAATTGTGCCAGAGTTGTACCAGGATTCCGCCAGAGTTGTGCCAGAGCTGTAGCAGAGTTGTGCCAAAGTTGTGCCTGACTTGTGCCTGAGTTGGGCCAGAGTTGTGTCAGAGTTATGCCGGAGTTGTGCCAGAGTTGTGCCAGAGTTGTGCTAGAGTTGTGCCAGAGCTGTTCCAGAATTCTGCCATAGTTGTGCCAGAGTTGTGCCAGATGTCTGCCATATTTGTGCCAGAGTTGTGCCAGAGCTGTGCCATAGTTGTGCCACAGCTGTGCCAGAGTTGTGCCAAATTTGTGCCAGAGTTGTGCTAGATATGTGCTCAATTTGTGCTAGAGCTATGCCATAGTTTTGCCAGAGTTGAGCCAGAGTTGTGCCAGAGTTGTGCCAGACTTGTGCCATAGTTGTGCCAGAGTTGTGCCAGAGTTGTGCAGAGTTGTGCCAGAGTCTTGTCAGAGTTGTGCCGGAGTTGTGCCAGAGATGTGCCGGAGTTGTGCCAGAGTTTTGCCATAGTTGTGCCAGAGTTGTGCCAGAGCTGTGTCATAGTTGTACCAGAGTTGTGCCAGAGATGTGCCGGAGGTGTGCCAGAGTTTTGCCAGAGTTATGCCAGAGTTGTGCCAGAGCTGTGCCAGAATTGTGCCAGAGTTGTGCTAGAGCTGTGCCAGAGTTCTGCCAGAATTCTGCTAGAGTTGTGTGAGAGTTGTGCCACAATTGTGCCACAGTTGGGCCTGAGTTGTGCCAGATTTGTGCCAGAGTTGTGCCAGTGTTGTGCCAGAGATGTGCCGGATTTGTCCCACAGTTGTGGCAACGTTGTGCCAGAGTTGTGCCAGAGTTGTGCCGGAGTTGTCCCAGAGTTGTGCCAAAGTTGTGCCAGAGTTGTGCCAAAGTTGTGCCAGAGTTGTACCAGAGTTGTGCCACAGTTGTGCCACAGTTGTGCCAGAGTTGTGCTAGAGTTGTGCCAGAGCTGTGCCAGAATTGTGCCAGAGTTGTGCTAGAGTTGTGCCAGAGCTGTGCCAGAATTGTGCCAGAGTTGTGCTAGAGTTGTGCCAGAGCTGTGCCAGAATTGTGCCAGAGTTGTGCTAGAGTTGTGCCAGAGCTGTGCCAGAATTGTGCCAGAGTTGTGCTAGAGTTGTGCCAGAGATGTGCCAGAGTTGTGCCAGAGTTGTGCCGGAGTTGTCCCAGAGTTGTGCCAAAGTTTTGCCAGAGTTGTGCCAAAGTTGTGCCAGAGTTGTGCCAAATTTGTGCCAGAGTTGTACCAGAGTTGTGCCACAGTTGTGCCACAGTTGTGCCAGAGTTGTGCTAGAGTTGTGCCAGAGTTGTGCCAGAGTTGTTCCAGAGTTGTGCCAGAGTTGTGCCAGAGTTGTTCCAGAGTTGTATCAAAGTTGTGCCAGAGTTTTGCCAGAGTTGTGCCGGAGTTGTGCCGGAGTTGTATCTGAGTTGTGCCAGAGTTGTGCTAGAGCTGTGCAAGCTAGCCACACCGTGCCACTACTTGTTGAAGATCTTTGTACTTTCTTGTTGATAACTAGTGTTCCCAACCCATTTTTTCCCCCACTGACCATTTGTGATTCGTGATATGAGTTCTCAACGTTGACCAGGCACTGTGAAATTCTTTTGGTCATGGTTAGCGGCATATGCCTACTTTGGTTTGTCACTGTACATGGTTGGCACGCCATATCATTGCGTACTGAAGGTCTTTGTGATTTCTAGTTGATTGCGAGTGTTCCCAAACCATTGTTCCCCCCTATGACTATCTTTGACTCTTGTTGTGAGTTGTCAATATTGACCACATGAAGTGTTATTCTTTGATCATGGTCAGTGACATATGCATACTTTGGTTGGTCACTGTGCATGGTAGCCACACTGTGCCACTATATATCAAAAGGTCTTTGTACTTTCTAATCGATAACTAGTATTCACAGACCATTGTTTCCCCCTCTAACCATTTGTGACTCGTGTTATGAGTTCTCCAAGTTGACCACACATGGTGACATTCTTTGGTCATGGTCAATGACGCATTCCTACTTTGGTTGGTCATAGTACATGGTAGCCACACCATGCCACTACTTATTGGAGGTCCCTGTGCTTGCTAGTTGATACCCGGTGTTCCCAAACCATTGTTTCCCCCTCCGACCATTTGTGACTCGTATTGTGAGTTGTCAACGTTGACCACCGTCAACGGATTTCTTCGGTCAAAGGCGCTACATATGCCTACTTTGGTCGGTCATTGTGCATGGTAGCGACACCGTGCTACTAGTCATTAAAGGTCGTTGTACTTGGTAGTTAAACACTAATTTTCCAAAACCATTGTTTCCCCCTCTGACCAATTGTGACTCGTGTTATGGGTTGTGAACGTTGACCACCCATAGTGAAATTCTTTGGTCATGGTCTGTGACACATGCCTAGTTTGGTTGTTTGGTGTGCATAGTAGCTACATCGTGCCACTACGTGTTGAAGTTATTTGTGCTTTCTATTCCATGCATATGGTTCCCAAACCATTGTGTCTTCCTTTGAACGTTTGTGACTCCTGTTATGAGTTGTCAATGTTGACCATACATAGTGGACTTCTTTGGTCATAGTCAGTGACGTATGCATCCTTTGGTTGGTCACTGTGCATGCTAGCCACACCGTGCCACTACTTGTTGGAAGTCTGTGTACTTGCTAGTTGATAACTAGTGTTCTCAATCCATTGTTTCCCCATCTGACCATTTGTGACTCGTGTTATCAGTATTCAACGTTGACCACACACTGTGAAATTCTTTTTGTCATGGTTAGTAACATATGCCTACTTTGGTTTGTCATTGTACATGGTTTTCACGCCGTGTCACTACGTACTGGACGTCTTTGTGCTTTCTAGTTGATAGCTAGTGTTCCCAAACCATTGTTACCCCCTCTGACTATCTGTGACTCTTGTTGTGAGTTGTCAACATTGACCACACGAAGGGAAATTCTTTGATCATGGTCAGTGACATATACAGACTTTGGTTGGTCACTGTGCATGGTAGTCATATTGTGCCACTACATATTTAAGATCTTTGTACTTCCTAATCAAAAACTACTATTCACAAACCATTGTTTCTCCCTCTAACCATTTGTGACTCATGTTATGAGTTGTCAAAGTGTACCACACATAGTGACATTATTTCGTCATGGTCAGCGACATATGCCTACTTTGGTTGGTCATCGTGCACGGTGTCCACACCGTGCCACAACTTATTGAAGGTCCTTGTGCTTGCTAGTTGATACCTGGTGTTCCTAAACCATTGTTTCCCCCTCTGGTCCTTTGTGACTTGTACTATGAGTTTTCAACGTTGACCACACACAACGGATTTCTTTGGTCAAAGGCAGTACACATGCCTACTTTGGTCAGTCACTGTGCATGGTAGCCACACCATGCTACTACTGATTGAAGGTCATTGTACTTGCTAGTTGAGAACAAACATTGCTAGACCATTGTTTTCCCCTCTGACCACTTGTGACTCGTGTTATGAGTGGCGAACGTTGACAACCCATATTGAAAGTCTTTGATCATGGTCAGTGACATCTGCTTAGTTTGGTTGTTTGGTGTGCATAGTAGCCACGTCGTGCCACTACGTATTGAAGTTTTTTGTCCTTTCTAGTTGATACATAGGATTCCCACACCATTGTCTTTCACTCTGACCATTTGTGACTCGTGTTATGAGTTGTCAATGTTGACCACACAAAGTGGACTTCTTCAGTCATAGTGAGTGACGTATGCATCCTTCGGTTGGTCACTGTGCACACTAGCCACACCATGCCGCTACTTGCTCAAGGTCTTTGTACTTGCTAGTTGATAGCTATTGTTCCCAACCCATTGTTTCCCCCTCTCACCACTTGTGACTCGTGTTATGAGTTTTCAACGTTGACCACACACTGTGAAATTCTTTTGGTCATGGTTAGTGACATATGCCTACTTTGGTTTGTCACTGTACATGGTTACCATGCCGTGCCACTAGTGTTGAAGGTCTTTGTGCTTTCTAGTTGATAGCTAGTCTTCCCAAACCATTGTTACCCCCTCTGACTAGTTGTGACTCGTGTTGTGACTTGTCAATGTTGACCACGCATAGTGGACTTCTTCGGTCGTAGTCAGCGGCGTATGTCTTATTTGGTTGATCACTGTGTACGCTAGCCACACTGTGCCACTACTTGTTGAATGTCTTTGTACTTGCTAGTTAAGAACTAGTATTCCCAACCCATTGTTTCCCCCTCTGACCATTTGTGACTTGTGTTATGAGTTTGCAACGTTGACCACACAGTGTGATATTCGTTTGGTCATGGTTAGTGACATATGCTTACTTTGGTTTGTCACTGTACATGGCTACCACGCCGTGTCACTACGTATTGAAGGTCTCTGTGCTTTCTAGTTGATAGCTAGTCTTCCCAAACCATTGTTACCCCCTCTGACTAGTTGTGACTCGTGTTATGAGTTGTCAATGTTGACCACGCATAGTGGACTTCTTCGGTCGTAGTCAGCGACGTATGTCTTATTTGGTTGATCACTGTGTACGCTAGCCACACTGTGCCACTACTTGTTGAATGTCTTTGTACTTGCTAGTTAAGAACTAGTATTCCCAACCCATTGTTTCCCCCTCTGACCATTTGTGACTTGTGTTATGAGTTTGCAACGTTCACCACACACTGTGATATTCGTTTGGTCATGGTTAGTGACATATGCTTACTTTGGTTTGTCACTGTACATGGCTACCACGCCGTGTCACTACGTATTGAAGGTCTCTGTGCTTTCTAGTTGATAGCTAGTCTTCCCAAACCATTGTTACATCCCTCTGACTATCCGTGACTCTTGTTGTGAGTTTTCAACGTTGACCGCATGAAGTGAAATTTGTTGGTCATGGTCAGTGACATGTGCATACTTTGGTTGGTCACTGTGCATGGTAGCCACAGTGTGCCACTACGTATTGAAGGTATTTGTACTTGCTAGTCGATAACTAGTATTAAAAAACCATCATCTTCCACTCTAACCATTTGTGACTCGTGTTATGAGTTGTCAAAGCTTACCACACATAGTGACATTCTTTGGTCATGGTCAGTGACATATGCCTACTTTGTTTGGACATCGTGCATGGTATCCATACCGTGCCACAACTTACTGAAGGTCCTTGTGCTTGCTAGGTGATACTCGGTGTTCCCAAACCATTGTTGCCCCCTCTGACCATTTGTGACTCGTATTATAAGTTGTCAATTTTGACCACACACAGCGGATTTCTTTGGTCAAAGGCAGTACATATGCCTACTTTGGTCAGTCATTTTGCATGGTAGCCACGCCGTGCTACTGATTGAAGGTCGGTTTACTTGCTAGTTGAGAACTGATATTCCCAGGCCATTGTTTTCCTCCTCTGACCATACGTGACTCGTGTCACGGTTGGTGAACGTTGACCACCCATATTGAAATTCTTTGGTCATGGTCAGTGACATGTGCCTAGTTTGGTTATTTGGTTTGCATAGTAGCCACACGTTGCCACTACATATTGAAGTAATTTGTCATTTCAAGTCGATACATAGGGTCCCAAACCATTGTCTCTCCCTCTGACCATTTGTGACTTGTGTTATGAGTTGTCCATGTTGACCACACATAGTGGACTTCTTCGGTCATAGTCAGTGATGTATGCATCATTTGGTTGGTCAATGTGTACGCTAGCCACACCGTGCCACTACTTGTTGGTCTTTATACTTGCTAGCTGATAACTAGTATTCCCAACCCATTTTTGCCCCCTCAGACCATTTGTGACTCGTGTTATGAGTTTTAAACGCTGACCACACACAATGAAATTCTTTTGGTCATGGTTAGTGACTAATGCCTACTTTGGTTTATGACTGTACATGGTTACCATGCCGTGTTACTACGTATTGACGGTCTTTGTGCTTTCTAGTTGATAGCTAGTGTTCCCAAACCATTGTTACCCCCACTCTGACTATCTGTGACTCGCGAATTGAGTTGTCAACGTTGACCACATTAAGTGAAACTCGTTGGTCATGGTAAGTGAAACAAGTATACTTTGGTTGGTCACTGTGCATGGAAGCCACACTGTGCCACTACATATTGAAGGTATTTGTACTTTCTAGTCGATAACTAGTATTCACAAACCATTATCTTCCACTCTGACCATTTGTGACTCCCGTTATGAGTTGTCCAAGTTTACCACGCGTAGTGACTTTCTCTGGTCATGGTCAGTGACATTTGCCTACTTTGGTTGGTCATCGTGCATGGTATCCACACCGTACCACAACTTATTGAAGGTCCTTGTGCTTGCTAATTGATACCTGGTGTTCCCAAACCATTGTTTGCCCCTCTGACCATTTGTGACTAGTATAATGAGCTGTCAACGTTGACCCCACACAGCGGGTTTCTTTGCTCAAAGGCAGTACATCTGCATATTTTGGTTTGTCATTGTGCATGGTAGCCACACCGTGCTACTACTGATTGAAGGTCCTTGTACTTGCTAGTTGAGAACTGTTCTTCCCAGACCATTGTTTCCCCCTGTCAGCGTTTGTGACTCGTGTTCTGGTTGGTGAACGTTGACTACCCATATTGAAATTCGTTGGTCATGGTCATTGACATGTGCCTAGGTTGGTTATTTGGAGTGCATAGTAGCCACACCGTGCCACTACGTATTGAAGTTCTTTGGCTGTTCTAGTCAATGCATAGGGTTCCCAAAGCATTGTCTCTCCCTCTTACCATTGTGACTTGTATTATGAGATGCCAATATTGATCACACACAGTGGACTTCTTCGGTCATAGTCAGTGACGTATGCATCCTTTGATTGGTCACTGTGCACGCTAGCCACACCGTGCCACCACTTGTTGAAGGTCTTTGTACTTGATAGTTGATAACTAGTGTTCCCAACCCATTGTTTCGCCCTCTGGCCGTTTTGACTCATGTTATGAGTTTTCATTATTGACCACACACTGTGAAATTCACTATGCCACTACATATTGGTCTTTGAACTTGCTAGTCGATGACTAGTGTTCACAAACCATTTTTTCCCCCTCTGACCATTTGTGACCCGTGTCATGAGTTATCAAAGTTGACCACACATAGTGACATTCTTTGGTCATGGTCAGTGACACATGCCTACTTTGGATGGTCATTCTACATGGTAGCCACACCGTGACACTGCTTATTGAAGGTCTTTGTATTTTCTAGTTGATACCTGGTGTTCCCAAACCACTGTTTCTCCCTCTGACCATTTGTGACCCGTGTCATGAGTTATCAAAGTTGACCACACATAGTGACATTCTTTGGTCATGGTCAGTGACACATGCCTACTTTGGATGGTCATTCTACATGGTAGCCACACCGTGACACTGCTTATTGAAGGTCTTTGTATTTTCTAGTTGATACCTGGTGTTCCCAAACCACTGTTTCTCCCTCTGACCATTTGTGGCTGGTATTATGAGTTCTCAACGTTGACCACACACAGCGGATTTCTTTGGTCAAAGGCAGTACATATGCCCACTTGGGTCGGTCATTGTGCATGGTAGCCACACCGTGCTACTACTTATTGAAGGTCTTTGTACTTGCTAACTGAAAACTATTATTTTGAAACCATTGTTTCCCCCTCTGACCATTTGTGACTCGTTTTATGGGTTGTCAACATTGACCACCCATACTAAAATTCTTCAGTCATGGTCAGTGACATATGCCCATTTTGGTTGTTCACTGTACATAGTAGCCACACCGTGCCACTATGTATTGAAGTTCATTGTCCTTTCTAGTCAATACATAGGGTTCCCAAACCATTGTCCCTCCCTCTGACAATTTGTGACTCGTATTATGAGCTGTCAATGTTGACCACACATAGTGGATTTCTTTGGTTATAGGCAGTGACGTATGCATCCTTTGGTTGGTCACTGTGTACGCTAGCCACACCATGCCACTACTTGTTGAAGGTCTTTGTACTTGCTAGTTCATAACTAGTGTTCCCAACCCATTGTTTCCCCCTTGGACCATTTGTGATGCGTGTTATGGGTATTCAACGTTGACCACACACTATGAAATTCTTCAAGTCATGGTTTGTGGCATATGCCTACTTTGGTTTGTCGTTGTACTTGGTTGCCACGCCGTGTCACTACGTACTGAGGGTCTTTGTGCTTTCTTGTTGAAAGCTAGTGTTTGCAAACCATTGTTACCCCCTCTGACTATATGTGACTCTTGTTGTGAGTTGTAAACGTAAACAAAATGAAGTGGAATTCTTTGGTCATTGTCAGAGACATATGCATATTTTGGTTGGTCACTGTGCATGGTAGCCGCACTCTGCCACTACATATTGGTCTTTATACTCGCAAATCGATAACTAGTATTCACAAACGATTGTTCTCCCCTCTGACCTTTGGTGACTCGTGTTATGAATTGTCAAAGTAGACCACACAAAGTGACATTCTTTGGTCATGGTCAGTGACACATGCCTACTTTGGTTGATCATTGTACATGGTAGCCACACCGTGCTACTACTTATTGAAGGTATTTATGCTTGCTAGTTGATACCTAGTATTCCCAAACCATTGTTCACCCCTCTAACCATTTGTGACTCGTATTATGAGTTTTCAACGTTGACCACATACAAGGGATATCATTGGTCAAAGGCAATACATATGCATACTTTGGTCCGTCACTGTATTTGGTAGCGACAGCATGCTACTACTTGTTGAAGGTCTTTGCACTTGCTAGTTGGAAACAAATATTCAGAAACCATTGTCTCCCCCTCTGACCATTTGTGACTCGTGTTATGGGTTGTGAACGTTGACCACCCATACTGAAATTCTTTGGTCATGGTCAATGACATATGCCTAGTTTGGTTGTTCGATGTGCACAGTAGCCAAACTGTGCCACTCCTTATTGAAGTTCTTGGTCCTTTCCAGTCAATACATGGGGTTCCCAAACCATTGTCTCTCCCTCTGACCATTTTTGACTCATGTTATGAGTTTTGAATGTTGACCACACATAGTGGATTTCTTTGGTCATAGGCAGTGACCTATGCATCCTTTCGTTGATCATTGTGTACTCTAGCCACACCGTCCGACTCCTTATTGAAGGTTTTTGTACTTGCCAGTTGATAACTAGTGTTTCCAACCCATTGCTTCCCCCTCTGACCATTTGTAACTCGTTTTATGAGTTTTTGACGTTGACCACATACTGTGAAATTCTTTTGGTCATGGTTAGTCGCATATGCCTCCTTTGGTTTGTCACTGTACATGGTTTCCACGTGTTACTGCGTACTCAAGGTCTTTGTGATTTCTAGTTGATGTATAGTGTTTCCAAACCATTGTTACCCCCTTTGACTATCTGTGACTCTTGTGAGCTGTCAACGTTGAACACATGAGGTGAAATTCGTTGGTCATGGTCAGTGACACATGCATACTTTGGTTGGTCACTGTGCATGGTAGCCACACTATGCCACTACACATTGAAGGTCTTTGTAATTTCTAATTGATAACTAGTATTCACAAACCATTGTTTCCCCCTCCGACAGTTTGTGACTCGTGTTATGAGTTGTCAAAGTTGACCACAAAAGTGACATTCTTTGGTCATGGTCAGTGACACATGCCTACTTTTGTTGGTCATTGTACATGGTAGCCACACTTTGCCACTACTAACTGAAGGTCCTTGTACTTGCTAGTTCATACCTGGTGTTTCCAAACCATTCTTTGCCCCTCTGACTATTTGTGACTCGTATTATGAGTTGTCAACATTGACCACACACATCGGATTTCTTTGGTCAAAGGCAGTACATATGCCTACTTTGGCCTGTCATTGTGAATGGTAGCCGAACCGTGCCACTACTTACTGAAGGTAGTTGTACTTGCTAGTTGAACACTAATATTCAGAAACCATTGTTTCCCTCTCTCACCATTTGTGCCTCGTCTTATGGATGGTGAACGTTGACCACCCATACTGAACTTTTTTGGTTATGATCAGTGACATATGCCTACTTTGGTTGTTCAGTATGCAAAAAAGCCACACCGTGCCACTACGTATTGGAGTTCTTTGTCCATTCTAGTCGATACATAGGGATCCCAAACCATTGTCTCTCCTTATGACCATTTGTGACTCATGTTATGAGTTGTCAATGTTCACCACACATAGTGGATTTCTTTGATCATAGTCATTGACGTATGCATCCTTTGTTTTGTCACTGTGCACGCTAGCCACGCTGTGCCACTAATTGTTGAAAGTTTTTGTACTTGCTAGTCAATAACTAGTGTAGCCAACCCATTGTTTCCCCCGCTGACCATTTCTGACTCGTGTTATGAGTTTTCAACGTTGACCACACAGAGTGAACTTCTTTTGGTCATGGTTAGTGGCACATGCCTACTTTGGTTTGTCACTGTACATGGTTGCCACGCCGTGTCACTACGTACAGAAGGTCTTTGTGCTTTCTAGTTGATAGCCGGTGTTCCCAAACCATTGTTTACCCCTCTAACTATCTGCGACTTTTGTTGTGAGTTGTCAACGTTGACCACATGAAGTGAGATTCTTTGCTCATGGTCAGTGACATATGCATGCTTTGGTTGGTCACTCTGCATGGTAGCCACACTATGCCACTACATATTGAAGGTCTTTGTACTTGCTAATGAATAACTAGTATTCAGAAACTATTATTTACCCTCTGACCATTTGTGACTCGTGTTATGAATTGTCAAATCTGACCACACATAGTGACATTCTTTGGTCATGGTCAGTGACACATGCCTCATTTGGTTGGTCATTGTACATGGCAGCCACCCCGTTGCTGAAATTTGTTGGTCATGGTCAGTGAAATATGCCTAGGTTGGTTGATCGGTGTGCATTGTAGCCACATTGTGCCACTACGTATTGAAGTTATCTGCCCTTTCTAGTCGATACATAGGTTTTCCAAACCATTGTCTCTCCCTCTGACCATTTGTGACTCGTGTTATGAGTTGTCAATGTTGACCACACATAGAGGATTTATTTGGTCATAGTCAGTGACGTATGCATCCTTTGGTTGGTCAGTGTGCACGCTAGCCACACTCTGCCACTGTTTGTTGGAAGTCTTTGTACTTGCTAGATGATAACTAGTATTCCCAACCCATTGTTGCCCCCTCTAGCCATTTTTAACTCGTGTCATGAGTTTTCAACATTGACCACACACTGTGAAATTATTTTGGTCATGGCTAGTGGCATATGCCTACGTTGGTTTGTCAATGTACATGGTTGCCACACCGTGTCACTGCATACGGAAGGTCTTTGTGCTTTCTAGTGTATAGCCAGTGTTCCCAACCCATTGTTACCCCTTCTGACTACCTGTGACTCTTGTTGTGAGTTGTCAACGTTAAACACGTGAAGGGAAATTCTTTGGTCATGGTCAGTGACATATGCATACTTTGGTTGGTCACCATGCATGGTAGCCACATTGTGCCACTACATATTGAAGGTCATTGTACTTGCTAATCGGTAACTAGTATTCGCAAACCATTGTTTCCCCTTCTGACCATTTCCGACTCGTGTTATGGGTTGTCAATATTGACCAATCATAGTGACATTCTTTGGTCATGGCAAGTGACACATAACTACCTTTATTGGCATTGTACATGGTAGCCACACCGTGCCACTTCTTATTGAATGTCCATGTGCTTGCTAGTTGATACCTCGTGTTCCCAAACCATTGTCTCCCACTCTGGCCATTTGTGACTCGTATAATGAGTTTTCAACGTTGACCACACACAGCGGATTTCTTTAGTCAAAGGTAGTACATATGCCTACTTTGGTCGGTCATTGTGCAAGGTAGCCACACCGTGCTACTACTTATTCAAGGTCGTTGTACTTGCAAGTTGAAAACTAATATTCCAAAACCATTGTTTCTCCCTCTGACCATTTGTTACTCGTGGCATGGGTTGT
This sequence comes from Penium margaritaceum, assembly GCA_023375785.1. Taxonomy (NCBI): domain Eukaryota; kingdom Viridiplantae; phylum Streptophyta; class Zygnematophyceae; order Desmidiales; family Peniaceae; genus Penium; species Penium margaritaceum. The sequence goes on from SZWC01000469.1 coordinate 258,623, forward strand.
GAACGTTGACCACCCATATTGATATTCTTTGCTCATGGTCAGTGACATATGCCTAGTTTGGTTGTTTGGTGTGCATAGTAGCCACACCGTGCCACCACGTATTGAAGTTCTTTGTCCTTTGTAGTCGATACATAGGGTTCCCAAACCATTGTCTCTCCCTCTGACCATTTGTGACTCGTGTTATGGGTTGTCAATGTTAACCACACATAGTGGATTTCTTTGGTCATAGTCATTGACGTATGCATCCTTTGGTTCGTCACTGTGCATGCAAGCCACGCCGTGCCACTAAATGTTGAAAGTTTTTGTACTTGCTAGTCAATAACTAGTGTAGCCAACCCATTGTTTCCCCCGCTGACCATTTCTGACTCGTGTTATGAGTTTTCAACGTTGACCACACAGAGTGAACTTCTTTTGGTCATGGTTAGTGGCACATGCCTACTTTGGTTTGTCATTGTACATGGTTGCCACGCCGTGTCACTACGTACTGAAGGTCTTTGTGCTTTCTAGTTGATAGCCGATGTTCCCAAACCATTGTTACCCCCTCTGACTTTCTGTGACTCTTGTTTTGAGCTGTCAACGTTGACCACATGAAGTGAAATTCTTTGGTCATGGTCAGTGACATATGCATACTTTGGTTGGTCACTCTGCATGGTAGCCACACTATGCCACTACATATTGAAGGTCTTTGTACTTGCTAATCAATAACTAGTATTCACGAACCATTATTTACCCTCTGACCATTTGTGACTCGTGTTATGATTTATCAAAGCTGACCACACATAGTGACATTCTTTGGTCATGGTCAGTGACACATGCCTACTTTGGTTGGTCATTGTACATGGCAGCCACCCCGTTGCTGAAATTTGTTGGTCATGGTCAGTGAAATATGCCTAGGTTGGTTGTTCGGTGTGCATAGTAGCCACATTGTGCCACTACGTATTGAAGTTCTCTCTCCTTTCTAGTCAATATGTAGGTTTTTCAAACCATTGTCTTTCCCTCTGATTATGTTTTACTCGTGTTATGAGTTGTCAATGTTGACCACATATAGTGGATTTATTTGGTCATAGTCAGTGACATATGCATCCTTTGGTTGGTCAGTGTGCACGCTAGCCACATTTTGCCACTGCTTGTTGAAATTCTTTGTACTTGCTAGATGATAACTAGTGTTCCCAACCCATTGTTTCCCCCTCTGACCATTTTTTACTCTTGTTATGAGTTTTCAACATTGACCACACACACTGAAATCATTTTGGTCATGGCTACTGGCATATGCCTACGTTTGTTTGTCAATGTACATGGTTGTCACGCCGTGTCACTGCATACTAAAGGTCTTTGTGCTTTCTAGTTGATAGCCAGTGCTCCAAACCCATTGTTACCCCTTCTAGCTGCTTGTGACTCTTGTTGTGAGTTGTCAACGTTGACCACATGAAGTGAAGTTCTTTGGTCATGATCAGTGACACATACATACTTTGGTTGGTTAACGTGCATGGTAGCCACATTGTGCCACTACATATTGAAGGTCTTTGTACTTGCTAATTGATAACTAGTATTCAAAAACCATTGTTTCCCCCTCAAACCATTTGTGACTCGTGTTATGAGTTGTCAAAGTTGATCACACTTAGTGACACATGCCTACTTTGTTCGGTCATTGTACATGGTATCCACACCATGCCACTGCTTATTGAAGGTCCTTTTGCTTGCTAGTTGATACCTGGTATTCCCAAACCATTTCTTTCCCCCCTCTGACCATTTGTGACTCGTATTATGAGTTGTCAACGTTGACCACACACCGCGTATTTCTTTCGCCAAAGGCAGTACATATGCCGGCTTTGGTCGGTCATTGTGCATGGCACCCACACTGTGCTACTAGTTATTCAAGGTTGATGTACTTGCTAGTTTAAAACTCATACTCCGAAACCATTGTTTCCCCCTCTGACCATTTGTGATTCGTGTTATGGGTTGAGAACGTTGACCACCCATACCTAAATTCTTTGGTCATGGTCAGTGACATATGCCTAGTTTGGTTGTTCTGTGTGCATAGTAGCCACACCGTGCCACTACGTATTGAAGTTCTTTGTCTTTTCTAGTCACTACATAGGGTTCCCAGTCCATTGTCTCTCCCTCTAACCATCTGTGACTTGTTTTATGAGTTGTCAATGTCGACCACACATCGTGGAATTCTTCGGCTAGTCAATGACGTATGCATCCTTTCGTTGGTCACTATGCACGCTACCCACACCATGCCACTATTTGTTGAAGGTCTTTGTACTTACTAGTTGATAAATAGTGTTCCCGGCCCATTTTTCCCCCCTCTGACAATTTGTGACTCCTGCTATAAGTTTTCAATGTTGACCATACACTGTAAAATTCTTTTCGTCATGGTTAGTAGCATATGCCTACTTTGGTTTGTCACTGTACATGGTTGTGAGGCCGTGTCACTAGGTACTGAAGGTCTCTGTGCTTTCTAGTTGATAGCCAGTGTTCCAAAACCATTGTTATCCCATCTGACTATCTATGACTCTTCTTGTGAATTGTCAACGTTGACCACATGAAGTGAAATTCTTTGGTCATGGTCAGTGACACATGCATACTTTGGTTGGTCACTGTGCATGGTAGCCACACTGTGCCACTGCATATTGAAGGTCTTTTTACTTGCGAATCAATAACTAGTAATACAACCCATTGTTTCCCCATTTGACCATTTGTGATTCGTGTTATGAGTTGTCAAAGTTGACCACACATAGTGAAATTCTTTGGTCATGGTCAGTGACACATGCCTACTTTGGTTGGTCATTGTACATGGTAGCCACACCGTGACACCGGGATTGAAGGTCCCTGTGCTTGCTACTTAATACCTGGTGTTCCCAAACCATTGTTTCCCCCGCTGACCATGTGTGAATCGTATTATGAGTTGTCAATACTGACCACACACAGCGGATTTCTTTGGTCAAAGGCAGTACATATGCCTAATTTTGTCGGTCATTATGCATGGTGCCCACACCGTGCTACTACTTATTCAAGGCCGTTGTACTTGCTAGTTTAAAACTAATATTCTGAAACCATTTTTCCCCCTCTGACCATTTGTGACTCGTGTTATGGGTTGTCAATGTTGACCACCCATACTAAAACTCTTTGGTCATGGTCACTGACACATGCCTAGTTTGGTTGTTCGGTGTGCATGGTACCCACACCATGCCACTACGTATTAAAGTTCTTTGTCCTTTATAGTCAATACATAGGGTTCTCAAACCATTGTCTTCCCCTCTGACCAGTTGTCAGTGTTCACCACACATAGTGGACTTCTTTGGTCATAGTCAGTGACGTATGCATCCTTTGGTTGGTCACCGTGCACGCTAGCCACACCGTGCCACTACTTTTTTAAGGTCTTTGTACTTGCTAGCTGATAATTAGTGTTCCCAACCCATTGTTTCCCCCTCTGACCATTTGTGACTCGTGTAGTAAGTTTTCAACGTTAACCACAGACTGTGAAATTCTTTTGGTCTTGATTAGTGGCATATGCCTACTTTGGTTTGTCACTGTACATGGTTGCCACGCCATGTCACTACGTACTGAAGGTATTTGTGCTTTCTAGTTGATACCGAGTGTTCCCAAACCATTGTTGCCCCCTCTGACTATCTTTGACTCTTGTTGTGATTTATCAGAGTTGACCACATGAATTGAAATTCTTTGGTCATGGTCAGTTACATATGCATACTTTGGTTGGTCACTGTCCATGGTAGCCACGCCGTGCAACTACATATTGAAGTTCTTTGTACTTGCTAATCAAGAACTAATATTCACAAACCATTGTTTCCCCTTCTCAGCATTTGTGACTTGTGTTATGAGTTGTCAATGTTGACCACACATAGTGGGCTTCTTTGGCCATTGTCAGTGACATATGCATCCGTTGATTGGTCACTGTGCACGCTAGCCACACCATGCCACTACTTGTTGAAGATTTTTGTACTTGCTAGTTGATAACTGGTGTCCCCAACACATTGTTTCCCCCTCTGACCATCTGTGACTTGTGTTATGAGTTTTCAACGTTGACTGCACACTATGAAATCCTTTTGGTCATGGTTAGTGAAATACACCTACTTTGGTTTCTCACTGTACATGGTTGCCATGTCGTGTCACTACGTACTGAAGGTCTTTGTGCTGTCTAGTTGATAGCCATTGTTTGCAAACCATTGTTACCCCCTCTGACTATCTGTGACTCTTGTTGTGAGTTTTCAACATTGACCACATGAAGTGAAATTCTTTCGTCATGGTCAGTGACATATGCATGTTTTGGTTGGTCAGTGTGCATGGTAGCCACTATGTACCACTGCATACTGAAGGTCTTTATACTTGCTAATTGATAGCTAGTATTCACAAACAATTGTTTCCCCCTCAGACCGTTTGTGACTCGTGTTATGAGTTGTCGAAGTTGACCACACATAGTGACATTATTTGGTCATGGTCAGTGACACATGCCTACTTTGATCGGTCATTGTGCATGGTAGCCACAACGTGCTACTACTTATTGCATGTCATTGTACTTGCTAGTTGGAAAGCTATATCCCAAAACCATTGTTTCCCCCTCTGACCATTTGTGATTCGTGTTATGGGTTGTGAACGTTGACCACCCATACTGAACTTCTTTGGTCATGGTCAGTGACATATGCCTAGTTTGGTTGTTTGGTGTTTATAGGATCCACACCGTGCCACTACGAATTGAAGTTCTTTGTCCTTTCTAAACAATACATAGGGTTTCCAAACCACTGTCTCTTCCTCTGACCATTTGTGACTCGTGTTATGATTCATCAATGTTGACTACACATAGTGGAATTTTTGGTCATAGTTAGTGACGTATACATCCTTTGGTTGGTCACAGTGCATGCTAGCCACACTGTGCCACTACTTGTTGAAGGTGTTTGTACTTGCTTGTTGATGACTAGTGTTTCCAACCCATTGTTTCCCCCTCTGACCATTTGTGACTCGTGTTATGAGCGTTCAACGTTGACCACACACTCTGAAATTTGTTTGGTCATGCTTAGTGGCATATGCCTACTTTGGTTTGTCACTATACATGGTTGCCACGCCATGTCACTACGTAGTGAATGTGTTTGTGCTTTCTAGTTGATGGCCAGTGTTCTTAAACCATTGTTACCCCCTCTGACTATCTGTGACTCTTGCTGTGAGTTGTCAACGTTGACCACATGAAGTGAAATTCTTTGGTCATGGTCAGTGACAAATGCATACTTTGGTTGGTCACTGTGCATGGTAGCCACACTGTGCCACTACATATTGAAGGTCTTTGTACTCGCTAATCAATAACTAGTATTCACAAACCATTGTTTCCACCTCTGCCCATTTGTGACTCGTGTTCTGAGTTGTCAAAGATGAACACATATAGTGACAATCTTTGGTCATGGTCAGTAACACATGCCTTCTTTGGTTGGTCATTGTACATGGTAGCCACACCGTGCCACTTCTTATTGAAGGTCCTTGTGCTTGCTACTTGATACCGGGTGTTCCCAAACCATTGTTTCTGCCTCTGACCATTTGTGACTCGTGTTCTGAGTTGTCAAAGATGAACACATATAGTGACAATCTTTGGTCATGGTCAGTAACACATGCCTTCTTTGGTTGGTCATTGTACATGGTAGCCACACCGTGCCACTTCTTATTGAAGGTCCTTGTGCTTGCTACTTGATACCGGGTGTTCCCAAACCATTGTTTCTGCCTCTGACCATTTGTGACTCGAATTATGAGTCTTAAATGTTGACCACACATAACGGACTTATTTGGTCAAAGGTGGTACATATGCCTTCTTTGGTCGGTAACTGTGCATGGTAGCCACACCGTGGTACTACTCATTGAAAGTCGTTGTACTTGCTAGTTGAAAACTAATCTTCCGAAACCATTGTTTCCCCCTCTGACCATTTATGACTCATGTTATGGGTTGTGAACGTTGACCACCCATACTGAAATTTGTTGTTCATGGTCAGTGACATATGCCTAGTTGGGTTCTTTGGTGTGCATAGCAGCCACACCGTGCCACTACGTATTGAAGTTGTTTGTCCCTTCTAGTGAATACATAGGGTTTTCAAACCACTGTCTCTCCCTCTGACCATTTGTGACTCGTGTTTTGAGTCGTCAATGTTGACCACACATAGTGGATTTCTTTGGTCATAGTCAGTGACATATGCATCCTTTGGTTAGTCACTGTGCACGCTAGCCACACCGTGCCTCTACTTGTTGAAGGTTCTTGTACTTGCTAGTTGATAACTAGTGTTTCCAACCCATTGTTTCCTCCTCTGACCATAACACCTATTTCCAACCCATTGTTTCCCCCTCTGACCATTTGTGACTCGTGTTATGACTTTTCCATGTTGATCACACACTGTGAAATTCTTTTGGTCATGGTAAGTGGCATATGCCTACTTTGGTTTGTCACTGTACATGGTTGCCACGACGTGTCACTACGTACTGAAGGTCTTTGTGCTTTCTAGTTGATAGCCAGTGTTCCGAAACCATTGTTACCCCCTCTAACTATCTGTTACACTTGTTGTGAGTTGTTAGCGTTGACCACATGAAGTGAATTGTTTGGTCATGGCCAGTGACATATGCATACTTTGGTTGGTCACTGTGCATGGTTGCCACACTGTGCCACTACATATTGAGGGTCTTTCTACGTGCTATTCAATAACTAGTATTCACAAACCATTGTTTCCCCATCTGACCATTTGTGACTCGTGTTACGACTTGTTAGAGTTGACCACACATAGTGACATGCCTACTTTGGTTGGTCGTTGGACATGGTAGCCACACCGTGCCACTACTTATTAAAGGTCCCCATGCTGGCTAGTTCATACCTGGTTTTCCCAAATCATTGTTTCCCCCTCTCACCATTTGTGACTCGTATAATGAGTTGTTAATGTTGACCACACAGAGCGGATTTCGTTGGTCAAAGGCAGTACATATGCTTACTTTGGTCGGTCATTGTGCATGATAGCCACACAGTGCTACTACTTATTCATGGTCGTTGTCCTTGTTAGTTGAAAACTAACATTCCAAAACCATTGGTTCCCCCTCTGATTATTTGTGACTCGTGTTATGGGTTTTGAACGTTGACCACCCATACTGAGATTCTTTGGTCATGGCCAGTGACATATGCCTCGTTTGGTTGTTTGGTGTGCATAGTAGCCACACCGTGGCACTACATATTGAAAGTATTTGTCCATTCTAGTCGATACATAGGGTTCCTAACCCATTGTCTCTCCCTCTGACCATCTTTGACTCGTGTTATGAGTTGTTAATGTTGACCACACATAGTGGACTTCTTTGGTCATAGTGAGCGACGTATGCATCCTTTGGTTGGTCACTGTGCACGCAAGCCACACTGTGCCACTACTTGTTAAAGGTTTTTGTACTTGCTAGATGATAAGTAGTGTTCCCAACCCATTGTTTCCCCCTCGGACAGTTTGTGACTCGTGTTATGAGTTTTCAACGTTGACCACGCACTGTAAACTTCGTCTGGTCATGGTAAGTGGCGTATGCTTACTTTGGTTTGTCATTGTACATGGTTGCCACGCCATTTCACTGCGTACTGAAGGTCTTTGTGCTTTCTACTTGATAGCGAGTGTTCCCAAACCATTGTTACCCCCTCAGACTATCTGTGACTCTTGTTGTGAGTTGTTGTCGTTGACCACATGAAGTGAAATTCTTTGGTCGTGGTCAGTGACATATGCATACTTTGGTTGATCACTGTGCATGGTAACCAAACTGTGCCACTACATATTGAGGGTCTTTGTACTTGCTATTCGATAACTAGTGTTTCCAACCCATTGTTTCCCCCTCTGACCATTAGTGACTTGGCTTATGAGTTTTCAACGTTGACCACACAATGTGAACTACTTTTGGTCATGGTTAGTGGCATATGCCTACCTTGTTTGGCACTGTACATGGTTGCCTCGCCATGTCACTACATACTGAAGTCTTTGTGCTTTCTGGTTGATAGCCAGTGTTCCCATACCATTGTTATCCCCTCTGACTATCTATGACTCTTGTTGTGACTTGTCAACATAAACCACATGAAGTGAAATTGTTTGGTCTTGGTCAGTGACATATGCATACTCTAGTTGGTCACTGTGCATGGTAGCCAGACTTTGCCACTACATTTTGGGGGTCTTTGATCTTCCTAACTGATAACTAGTATTCACAAACCATTATTTACCCCATCTGACGATTTCTGACTCGTGTGATGAGTTGTCAAAGCTGACCACACATAGTGATATTCTTTGGTCATGGTCAGTGACACATGCCTACTTTGGTGGATCATTGTACATGGTAGCAACACCGTGCCACTACTTATTGAAGGTCCCTGTGCTTGCTATTTCATACCTGGTGTTCCCAAACCATTGTTTCCCCCTCTGACCATTTGTGACTCGTATTATGAGATGTCAACGTTGACCACACACAGCGGATTTCGTTGGTCAAAGGAAGTACATATGCCTATTTTGGTCAGTCATTGTCCATGGTAGCCACAGCGTGCTACTACTTATTCAAGGTTGTTGAACTTGCTAGCTGAAACTAGTTTTCGGAAACCATTGTTTCCCCACATGACCATTTGTGACTTGTGTAATGGGTTGTGAACGTTGACCACCCATACCGAAATTGTTTGGTCATGGTCAGTGACATATGCCTATTTCAGTTGTTCCGTGTCCATAGTAGCCACACCGTGCCACTACACATTGAATTTCTTTGTCCTTTCTAGTCAATTCATGGGGTTCCCAAACCATTGTCTCTCCCTGTGACCATTTATCACTCGTGTTATGAGTTGTCAATAGTCACCACACATAGTGGACTTCTTTGGTCATAGTCAGTTACGTATGCATCCGTTGGTTGGTCACCGTGCACGCTAGCCAGACCATGCCACTACTTGTTTAAAGTATTTGTACTTGCTAGTTGATAACTAGTGTTCCCAACCCAGCGTTCCCGCCTATGACCATTTGTGACTCATGTTATGAATTGTCAACGTTGAGCACACAGTGTGAACTTGTTTTGGTCATGGTTAGTGGCATATGTCTACTTTGGTTTGTCACTATACATGGTTCCCACACTGTGTCACTACGTACTAAAGGTCTTTGTGCTTTCTATTTGATAGCCTGTGTTCCAAAACCATTGTTTCCCCCTCTGACTACATGTGACTCTTGTTGTGAGTTGTCAACATTGACCACATGAAGTGAAATTATTTGGTCATTTTCATTGACATATGCATGCTTTGGTTGGTCACTGTGCAAGGTAGCCACACTGTACTGAAACATATTTAAGGTCTTTATACTTGCTAATTGATACGTAGTATTCACAACCCATTGTTTCCCCCTCTGACCATTTGTGACACGAGTTATGAGTTGTCAAAGTTGACCACACATAGTGACATTCTTTGGTCATGGTCAGTGACACATGCCTACTTTGGTTGGTCATTGTACGTGGTAGCCACACCGTGCCACTACTTACTGAAGGTCCCTGTGCTTGCTAGTTGATGCCTGGTGTTCCCAAACCATTGTTTCTTCCTCTGACCATTTGTGACTCGTATTATGAGTTGTCAACGTTGACCACACACAGGGGATTTCTTTAGTCAAAGGCAGTTCATATGCCTGCTTTGGTCGGTCATTGTGCATGGTAGCCACACCGTGCTACTACTTGTTCAAAGTCGTTGTAAGTGCTAGTTGAAAACTAGTATTCCGAAACCATTGTTTGCCCCTCTGACCATTTTTGACTCGTGTTATGGGTTGTGAACGTTGACCACCCATACTAAAATTCTTTGGTCATGGTCAGTGACATATGCCTAGTTTGGTTGTTGGGTGTTCACAGTAGCCACATTGTGCCACTACGTATTGAAAGTATTTGTCGTGTCTAGCCAACACATAGATTTTGTAAGCCATTGTCTTTCCCTCTGACCATCTGTGTCTCGTGTTATGAGTTGTCAATGTTGACCACACAAAGTGGAACTCTTTGGTCATAGTCAGCGACGTATGCATCCTTTAGCTGGTCACTGTGCACGCTAGCCACACCGTGCCACAACTTGTTGACGGTCTTTGTATTTGCTAGTTAATTACTAGTGTTCCAAACCCATTGTTTCCCCCTCTGACCATTTGTGACTTGTGTTGTGAGTTTTAAACGTCGACCACACACTATGAAATTCGTTTAGTCACCGTTAGTGGCATATGCCTATTTTGGTTTGTCACAGTAGATGATTGCCACGCCGTGTCACTACAGACTGAATCTATTTGTGCTCTCCAGTTGATAGCTAGTGTTCCCAAACCATCGTTACCCCCTCTGACTATTTGTGACTCTTGTTGTGAGTTGTCAACGTTGACCACATGAAGTGAAATTCTTTGGTCATGGTCAGTGACATATGCATACTTTGGTTGCTCACTGTGCATGGTAGCCACACTATGCCACTGCATATTGAAAATCTTAGTATTTGCTAATCGATAACTAGTATTCACAAACCATTGTTTCCCCCCTCTGACCATTTATGATTCATGTTATGAGTTGTCAAAGTTCACCACACATAGTGACATTCTTTGGTCATGGTCAGTGACACATGCCTACTTTGGTTCGTCATTGTACATGGTAGCCACACTGTGCCACTACTCATTGAGGGTCCATGTGCTTGCCAGTTGATACCTGGTGTTCCCAAACCATTGTTTCCCCATCTGCCCATGTGTGACTCGTATTATGAGTTGTCAACGTTGACCACACACAGTGTATTTCTTTGGTCAAAGGCAGTACATGTGCCTACTTTGGTCGGTCATTATGCATGGTAACGACACCGTGCTACTACTTATTCAAGGTCGTTGTACTTGCTAGTTGAAAACTAATATTCCAAAACCATTGTTTCCCCCTCTCACCATATGTGACTCGTGTTATGTGTTGTGAACGTTGACCACCCATACTAAAATTGTTTGGTAGTGGTCAGTAACATATGCCTAGTTTGGTTGTCCGGTGTGCATAGTAGCCACACAATGCCACTACATATTGAGGCTCTTTGTCATTTCTAGTTGATACATAGGGTTCCCAAACCATTGTCTCTCCCTCTGACCATTTCTGACTTGTCTTATGAGTTGTCAATGTTGACCACACATTGTGGAATTCTTTCGTCATAGTCAGCGACGTATGCATCTTTTGGTTGGTCACTGTGCACGCTAGCCACACCGTGCCACAATTGTTGAAGTTCCTTGTACCTGCTAGTTGATAACTCCTATTCCCAACCCATTGTTTTCCCCTCTGACTATTTGTGACTCGTGTTATGATTTTTCAACGTTGACCACACACTGTGAAATTCTTTTGCTCATGGTTAGTTGCATATGCCTACTTTGGGTTGTCACTGTACATGGTTGCCACGCCCTGTCACTGCGTACTAAAGGTCTTTGTGCTTTCTAGTTGATAGCCAGTGTTCTTAAACTATTGTTACCCCCTCTGAATATCTGTGACTATTGTTGTGAGTTGTCAGCGTTGACTACATGAAGTGAAATTCTTTGGTCATGGTCAGTGACATATGCATACATTGGCTGGTCACTCTGCATGGTAGCCACACTGTGCCACTACATATTGAGGGTCTTTGTACTTGCTATTCGATAACTAGTAATCACAAACCATTGTTTCCCTATCTGACCATTTGTAACTCGTGTTACGAGTTGTCAAAGTTGACCACACATAGTGACATTCTTTGGTCGTGGTCAGTGACACATGCCTACTTTGGTTGGTCATTGTACATGGTAGCCACACCGTGCCACTACATATTGAAGGTCCTTGTGCTTGCTAGTTCATACCTGGTGTTCCCAGACCATTGTTTCCCCCATGTGACCATTTGTGACTTGTATTATCAGCTGTCAACGTTGACCACACACAGGGGATTTCTTTGGTCAAATGCATTACATATGCTTACTTTGGTCGGTCATAATGTATGGTAGCCACACCGTGCCACTACTTATTCAAGGTCGTTGTCCTTGCTAGTTGAATACTAAATATTCCGAAACCATTGGTCCTCATCTGATCATTTGTGACTCGTATAATGGGTTGTGAACGTTGACCACCCATACTGTAATTCTTTGGTCATGGTCAGTGACATATGCCTAGCTTTGTTGTTCGATGTCCATAGTACCCACACCGTGCCACTACGTATTGAAGTTATTTGTCCTTTCTAGTGGATACATAGGGTTCCCAGACCACTGTCTCTCCCTCTCACCATTTGTGACTTGTGTTATGAGTTGTCAATGTTGACCACACATTGTGGACTTCTTTGGTCATAGTCAGTGACATATGCATCCTTTGGTTGGTCACTTTGGACGCTAGCCAGACCGTGCCACTACTTGTTCAAGGTCTCTGTAATTGCTAGATGATAACTAGCATTCCCAACCCACTGTTTCCCCCTCTGACCATTTGTGACTCGTGTTATGAGTTTTCAATGTTGACCACACAATGTAAAACTCTTTTGGTCATGGCTTGTTACTGCACATGGTTGCAACACCGTGTCACTACGTACTAAAGGTCTTTGTGCTTTCTAGTTGATAGCGAGTGTTCCCAAACCATTGTTACCCCCTCTGACTATCTCTGACTCTTGTTGTGAGTTGTCAACGTTGACCTCATGAAGTGAAATTATTTGGTCATGGTCAGTGACATATGCACACTTTGGTTGGTCACTGTGCATGGTAGCCACACTGTGCCACTACATATTGACGGTCTTTATACTTGCTAATCGATAACAGGTAGTTACGAACCATTGTTTCCTCGTTTGACCATTTGTTATTCGTGTTATGACTTGTCAAAGTTGACCACACATAGTGACATTCTTTGGTCATGGTCAGTGACACATGTCTACTTTCGTTGGTTATTGTACGTGGTATCCACACCGTGCCACTACTTATTGAAGGTCCATGTGCTTCCTAGTTGATGCCTGGTATTCCCAAACCATTGTTTCCCCCTCTGAGCATTTGTGAATCGTGTTATGAGTTGTCAACGCTGACCACACGAGCGGATGTCTTTGGTCAAAGGCAGTACATATGCCTACTTTGGTCGGTCATTGTGCATGGTAGCCACACCGTGCTACTACTTATTCAATGTCGTTGTACTTGCTAGTTGAAAACTTATATTCCAAAACCATTATTTCCTCCTCTAAGCATGTGTGACTCGTGTTATGGGTTGTGAATGTTGACCACCCATACTGAAATTCTTTGGTCATGGTCAGTGACATATGCCTAGTTTGGTTGTTTGGTCTGCAGAGTAGCCACACCATACCACTACGCATTGAAGTTCTTTGTCCTATCTAGTCCATACATAGGGTTCCCAAACCATTGTCTGTCCCTCTCACCATTTGTGACTCGTGTTATGAGTTGTCAATGTTGACCACACAAAGTGGACTTCTTTGGTCATAGTCAGTGACGTATGCATCCTTTGGTTGGTCACTGTGCACGCTAGCCACACTGTGCCACTACTTGTTGAAGGTCTTTGTACTTTATAGTTGATAGCTAGTGTTCCCAAACAATTCTTTCCCCCTTTGACCATTTTTTACTCGTGTTCTGAGTTTAAAACATTGACCACACACTGTGAAACTCGTTTGGTCATGGGTAGTGGCATATTCCTACTTTGGTTTGTTACTGTACATGGTTGCCACACCGTGTCACTACGTAATGAAGGTCCTTGTGCTTCCTAGTTGATAGCCAATGATCCCAAACCATTGTTACCCCCTCTGACTAAATGTGACTCTTGTTGTGAGTTGTCAGCGTTGGCCGCATGAAGTGAAATTCTTTGGTCATGGTCAGTGACATGTGCATACTTTGGTTGGTCACAGTGCATGGTCGCCAGACTGTGCCACTGCATATTGAAGGTCTCTTTACTTGCTAATAGATAACTAGTATTCACAAACCATTGTTTCCCCCTATGACCATTTGTAACTCCTGTTATGAATTGTCGAAGTTGACCACACATAGTGACATTCTTTGGTCATGGTCAGTGACACATGCCTACTTTGGTTGGTCAATGTACATGGTAGCCACACCGTGCCATTACTTATTGAAGGTCCCTGTCCTTGCTAGTTGATACCTGGTTTTCCCAAACCACTGTTTCCCCCTCTGACCATTTGTAACTCGTATTATGAGTTGTCAATATTGACCACACACAGCGGATTTCTTTGGTCAAGGGCAGTACATATGCCTACTTTGGTCGGTCATTGTGCATGGTAGCCATATGGTGCTACTACTTATTCAAGGTCGTTGTACTTGCTAGTTGAAAACTAATATTCCAAACCCATTGTTTCCCCCCTGTGACCATTTGTGACTCGTGTTATGGGTTATGAACGTTGACCACCCATACTAGAATTATTTGGTCATGGTCAGTGACATATGCCTAGTTTTGTTCTTCGGTCTGCATAGTAGCCACACCACGGTACTACGTATTGAAGTTCTTTTTCCTTTCTAGTTGACACATACGGTTCCTATACCATTGTCTCTCCCTCTGACCATTTATGACCCATGTTATGAGTTGTCAATTATGACCACACATAATGGACTTCTTTGGTCATACTCAGTGACGTATGCATCCTTTGGTTGGTCACTGTGCACTCTAGCCACACCGTGCCACTACTTGTTGAAGGTCCTTGTACCCGCTAGCTTATAACTCCTATTTCCAACCCATTGTTGTCTCCTTTGACCATTTGTGACTCGTGTTATGTGTTTTCAACGTTGATTACACACTTTGAAATTCTTTTGGTCATGGTTAGTGGCATATGCCTACTTTAGTTTGTCACTATACATGGTTTCCACGCCGTGTTACTGCGTATTGAAGGACGTTGTGCTTTCTATTTGATAGCAAGTGTTCTTAAACCATTGTTATCCCCTCTGACTATCTGTGACTATTGTTGTGAGTTGTCAGCGTTGACTACATGAAGTGAAATTCTTCGGTCATTGTCAGTGACATATGCATACTTTGGCTGGTCACTGTGCGTGGTAGCCACACATTGCCACTACATATTGCGGGTATTTGTGCTTGCTATTCGATAAGTAGTAATCACAAACCATTGTTTCCCCCTCTGACCATTTGTGACTTGTGTTACGAGTTGTCAAAGTCGACCACACATAGTGACATTCTTTGGTCGTGGTCAGTGACACATGCCTACTTTGGTTGGTCACTGTACATGGCAGCCACACCGTGCCACTACTTATTGAAGGTCCTTGTGCTTGCTAGTTCATACCTGGTGTTCCCAGACCACTGCTTCCCCCTCTGACCATTTATGACTCGTATTATGAGTTGTCAACGTTGACCACACACAGGGAATTTCTTTGGTCAAATGCAGTACATATGCTTACTTTGGTCGGTCATTGTGCATGGCAGCCACACCTTGCTACTACTTATTCAAGGTTGTTGCCCTTGCTAGTTGAAAACTAATATTCCGAAACCATTGGTTCCCCATCTGACCATTTTGGACTCGCGTTATGGGTTGTGAACGTTGACCACCCATACTTAAACTATTTGGTCATGGTCAGTGACATATGCCTAGCTTTGTTGTTCAGTGTGCATAGTAGCCACACTGTGCCACTATGTATCGAAGTTATTTGTCCTTTCTAGTCAATACATTGGGTTACCAAACAACTTTCTCTCCCTCTGACCATCTGTGACTTGTGTTATGAGTTGTCTATGTTGACCATACGTAGTGGACTTCTTTGGTCATAGTCAGTGACGTATGCATCCTTTGGTTGGTCACTCTGCACGCTAGCCACATCGTGCCACTACTTGTTGAAAGTCTTTGTACTTGCTAGTTGATAACTAGTGTTTCCAACCCAATGTTTCCCCCTCTGACCATTCGTGACTCGTGTTATGAGATTTCAACGTTGACCACACAGTGTGAAACTCTTTTGGTCATGGTTTGTGACATATGCTTACTTTGGTTTGTTACTGTACATGGTTGCCACGCCGTGTCACTACGTACTGAAGGTCTTTGTGCTTTCTAGTTGATAGCCAGTGTTCCCAAACCATTGTTACCCCCTCTGACTATCTGTGACTCTCGTTGTGAGTTGTCAACGTTGACCACATGAAGTGGAATTCTTCAGTCATGGTCAGTGACATATGCACACTTTGGTTGGTCACCGTGCATGGTAGCCACACTGTGCCACTACATATTGACAGTCTTTGTACTTGGTGATCGATAACTAGTATTCACAAGCCATTATTTCCCCCCTCTGACCATTTGTTATTTTGTTGTAACATGTCAAAGTTGACCCCACATTTTAGATTATTTGGTCATGGTCAGTGACACATGCATACTTTGGTTGGTCATTATACATGGTAGCCACACTGTGCCACTACTTATTGAAGGTCCTTGTGCTTGGTAGTTTATACCTGGTATTTGTTGAAATAGTATGCACCTTGTCCACTGCCTAGCTGGCTAAGCTACACATACAGACAAGGCATGCACTGCTCTATGGAGTATGTCCCTTTTCTCTGTTCTGAGATGGGCCAGGAATGCACTGCCCATAATGGGTATGTCCCCTGTGGCTCATCTATGGAACCATACCTTTTTGGCTTGGTTGATTAGGCACCGGAGTCTCAAACCAAAGGTCGCGGGTTCAAACCCCGCGACGGCCGCAGTTTTCTTTCTGGCCACAACTGGGACAGGAAGCTTCTAGGAAGCTTACTAGAGCCTGCCTTGAGGATGACACTTGGCGGTCTAAGGATGCGCCAAGTAGGAATGTAGGTTGAGGTTGGCTCCAGTGGAGCCACTACAAGCAGAAGCTTTAGCAAAGCTCTGCAAGTATAAAAGCCTATATCTTGCATGCATCCATTTACAGTTCTTTCCTTTGAGACTCCTTTCAGAGTGTCCAACCAAAGTTAGACACTAAAGACCAACATGCGGACTTTGTGAGGTTGCAAACCAAACGAACCTAAAGTGTGGATCCCTCATTCGAGGGTGATATGTTATCTTGGTTGCAATACCAAGAGCGGTTGGCGGCCTCCCATGTCGGGACCCGTTTTCTAGACCGTTGCTATCCGGCACATTGACAAAGGGTTATGGGCTCACACTTCTGGTTCGAAGGCACGCTTTCCAAGACCGACTAGTGTGTGGTCTTGCAGGGCGCACAGGTACAACAGGGACACGACCATCGGACGGCTCCATCTGCTCCATCGTCTCCATCGGCTTCTTTAGGTAGGGTGCGCGCACGTGGCAGAGTAAGGGACGAGGAACAGCTCTGTCCATGTTGGACAAGACCCTCGAGCCCCAACGGGATTAAGCTCTACCCCTTTTTAGAAGGTGGTACGACCCCAAGTCTGTTCCCTCACGACGGCACCATCGCCTTAGGCGATCATCGACGGGAGGGGTATGCAATGGAAGCAACTGCACCTTTAACAACGGTCGTAGTCAGCAGCCTCATCAGCCTCATCGGCCTCAACAAAGCAGAGTAGCAGTGACGAAAAGAAGACAAGCAACCGCAGGAAATGGCGGATCCGAGTCAAGCCCGCCTTGAGGCGGGTATGTCCAAATTCACGAGGATAGGGTTTCCCTTGTGGAAATGGCAATTTGAGATTGTCATGAACGTGCGTCGCTACCTCGACATCCTAAAAGGGACCGAGACGGCATCCGTCGATGCGACTGTGACGACGCATGCGGCTGACCTTAGAGTATGGACGATGAAGAACAACATGGCTCTCGCCATTCTTGTGACGTCCATCAACGAGACTCAACACTCCCACATCACAGGATGCATGTTGGCTGCCAAGGCCTGTGCAAAACTCGCACGCGTGCATCGATCAAATGCCCTAGCAAACCGACTCTTCATCTTCCAACAGTTGATGTCGATGAGGGTGAGCGAAGGAGAATCGATACCTTCATTTTTGCAGTCGTTCAACAACATGCTGCAAGAGGTCCAGCAAATGGAATGGAATCTCGACTCCAACATGCGTGCCATGGTCCATCTAATGGCGCTGCCAGAAAGCTGGGGGTCCTTGATCACCGTATTTGGCGGTTGGAAGGAGGCAGATCTGACGTACGAGGCTGTCGCCGAACACATCCGCAACGAGTCCATGCGACGCATTGGCGCTGAGGTAAACATCTCAGCCTATGCCTCTCGCTTCGGTGGACAAAGTGCAAGCTCTCGCTCCAGTCAAGGCAACAGCGGAAGCAGTGGCGGTAGAGGGAAAGGCTATGGTGGCAGGAAGAGTTCCAAGAAGCCCGGCAACTGTCACAACTGTGGCAAGGCTGGGCACAGGGCTAGGGACTGTCGTAGTCCCAAGAGAGAAGGCGGGAACAAAGGTGGAAAGGAGAAGAAGGAGCTCACCAACATGATGGCTAGGGG
>SZWC01000469.1:276980-287994 GCA_023375785.1 Penium margaritaceum
ATGGTGGCAGGAAGAGTTCCAAGAAGCCCGGCAACTGTCACAACTGTGGCAAGGCTGGGCACAGGGCTAGGGACTGTCGTAGTCCCAAGAGAGAAGGCGGGAACAAAGGTGGAAAGGAGAAGAAGGAGCTCACCAACATGATGGCAAGGGGGCTGCCCATGAAGGGTGCAGCGATCCTTAGGCCCGGGGCATTCACCCTTGACTCGGACACCAACCACCACTCATCAAAAGAGAAGGGTGGATTTGTCTCCATGGCCGAATCTGTCATGCGCATCAAGTGTGCAAACGCTGGCGTCGTCCAAGCCATGGGCAAAGGGGACAAGGTGATCACGTTCAACGTGAATGGTGCGGAGAAGGCAGTCAACCTTCAAAAGTTGTTGTACATGCCCTCCTTTTCAGCCAACTTGCTGTCCGTCTCACAAATCACCAACAACAACATGATAGTGGTGTTCACCAACAAGGAAGTGGTGGCCCTAAAGAACGAGGACATCCAGATTTTGTACACCAAAGACGACCTCATGCTTCAAGTTCCAAGAGTCGACGGCCTCTACGTGCTTCAAACCAAAGTCACCAAGGGGTCGGATGAGGGACTCGCATGTGCCACCAAGACTGGCACCGGAGTCAAAGGATGCACCACCGGCGACCGTTGCGGCTGCCACATCAACCAAGGACACTAATGCTGAGCTGTGGCACCGGCGATTTGGCCACCTGGCCAACAGCACGCTGCAAAAGATGCAAGAGCAAGAGGTAGTCTGCGGAATGGAAGGGTGCACCATGAAGCATGGCGAAGGGTGTACATTGTGTGAACCATGCCTCCAAGCGAAGGCAAAGAAGAAGCCGTTTGGGAGAGGAGGTCAACGAGCGGAGCACGTCTTGGAACTGATACACAGTGACATGTATGGACCCTTCTGCACACCGTCTAACGGAGGAAGCAAGTACTTCCTGACCTTCATTGACGACCACAGCCGCAAGTTCTAGATCTACTTCCTCAAAACAAAGGGAGAGGTCAAGGAGAAGCTCCTTGAGTTTTTCGCCATGGTGGAGCAGCAAACATCCAAGAAGGTGAAGGCGCTCCGAAGTGACAACGG
Source organism: Penium margaritaceum (assembly GCA_023375785.1). NCBI lineage: Eukaryota > Viridiplantae > Streptophyta > Zygnematophyceae > Desmidiales > Peniaceae > Penium > Penium margaritaceum. Next base: position 278,069 of record SZWC01000469.1, read on the forward strand.
GGGTGAGTACGAGGCATGCAAGCCTTGGCTCAAGCATCATGACATCCGCCACGAGCAAACCACCCCTTACAACCCCCAAAGCAGCGGCGTTGTCGAGAGGATGAACCAGACCCTACTCGGCATGGTGCGAAGCATGCTCTTCAACGCCAAGCTCCCACCTCGCTTTTGGGCTAAAGCAGCAACAACAGCTTGCTACCTCTTGAACCTCACACCAGCGACTCCCTTGTGGAAGCGTGGAAAGGAGCAGGACAAGCAGCTGAAGACCCCATAGGAAGCATGGTCGGGAAAGAAATCCAATGCATCTCATTTGAAGGTATTCGGGTCAATTGCATGGGTGAACATCAAGTCGGGAGAAGGTGGAGGCAAGCTTGATGCACGCTCCAAGAAGTGCATCATGGTTGGGTACGACACGTCACACAAAGCCTATCGGCTTTGGGACCGGGCAGCAGGCAAGCTCGTGAGGAGCCGCGACGTCGTGTTTGACGAACGCACCCTTGAAAAGGGAGAGCTGTTGGACTTTACCCTCACTCCTAAAGCGGGAGAGTGGATAGTGTTGCTTGAGTCCAGAGACCAAGCACCCGACAACTGGCTTGCCTTGCCAGCAGGTGGTGGGAATGGGAGAGTGGCTGCGGAGGACGATGTAGCATCTGACATGGACGCGGATACCGAGGTGTCCGAGGCTTCCGAGTCTGACTTGGAGTCTGACGACTCTTCTGACGACGACAACGACAACAAACCACCACCTGTGGAAGCACCTGCACCAAAGCAAGAAGCAGCACCACTACCCCGGCACAGTTTGCGACCAAAGAGAGCACCTTTGCGATATAAGGATGATTGGACTGGCCTTAGCTGGTCGTGCATGGCTCAGGGAGAGCCATCCACAGTGGCGAAGGCCATGAATGGCCTAGATGCGGCCAAGTGGAAGGAGGCAGTGGATAGCGAGCTCGCATCCATTGCCGAGAACGGCACGTGGGTGCTGGTGGATAGACCCGACAAGGCCCACGTGGTGGGATCCAAGTGGGTACTCCGAGTGAAGAAGAAGTAAGACATCAATATTGACAAGTTCAAGGCAAGGGTAGTGGCTAAGGGGTTCTCTCAACGCCCGGGCTCCGAGTACGATGAGACGTTCGCGCCCGTCGTGGCCTGTGCCTCCATCCGCTCTCTCCTTGGCATTGCTGCCACAAAGAACTTGGAGATACACCAGATGGGCGTCAGGACAGCTTTCCTTTATGGGAAGCTTAACAAGGAAGTGCTGATGGACGTGCCCGAAGGAGTCAAAGCTCCCAAGGACAAGGTGTGCAAGTTGGTGAAAGCGCTCTATGGGCTGAAACAGGCCCCAAGGATGTGGTACAAAGAGATGGACGGTTTCATGACCGGCCTGTCCTTCGCGCATTGCTAGAAAGACCCGAGCATGTATGTGCGCGATGATGGGAGAGGGCTCATGCTGGTTGCGTTGTACGTGGATGATCTGATCATCTGCTCGTCTTCGGTCAAACTGCTGGATGGGCTGAAGTCTGACCTCAGCAAAAGGTTCAAGATGAAGGACATTGGTCCTCTCGAGTACTACCTCGGGATTGACATCCACCGCAGCCGAGTAGCAGGCACCATCAAACTCAACCAAACCAAATACATTGGTGAGGTACTGAAGCGCTACCACATGGAAGACTGCAAACCTGTCAGCACCCCAATGATGACCGGCACAAAGCTGAAGGCCTCCATGTCGCCAATCAATGAAGCAGAATAAAGGGAGATGCAAGAAATCCCCTACCAGTCTGCCGTGGGTAGCATCATGTACACCATGGTAGGGACTCGTCCGGACATCTGCTATGTTGTGGGACAAGTGAGCAGATTCGTGGCCAACCCAGGGCCACAACATTGGCAGGCAGTCAAGCGCATCTTGTGCTACCTGCAGAAGACACGTCACATGGGCCTCGTCCTTGGAGGCCAAGAAGGAACGAACCCCCTTTGTCGGAAATGCTACACCGACGCTGACTGGGGAGGAAATCTCGACGACAGGAAATCCACCTATGGATACGTGCGCATCTTGAATGGCGCTGCCATCTCATGGGCCAACAGGAAGCAAGATTGTGTTTTCGTGTCTACGGCTGAGGCAATGTACGTTGCTTTGTCTGAGATGTGCAAGGAGACTCAATCGCTCCGCAGCCTGCTTGGCGAAATGACAGTGCCACAGAAGAACGCCACGATTGTACACGTGGACAACATGAGCGCCATCTCGATGGCTGAAGACGAGATCATCTCCTGGCGAACAAAGCACATCGACATGCATTACCACTACTCACGTGACCTGGTCATGAAGAACGTGGTGGACTTGCAGCACTGCGGAACGAAGAGCATGCTTGCTGACTGCATGACCAAGCCACTGGAGAGCAACTTGCATTATGCAGGCATTCGTGGATTTGGCATGAGGAGTGCCGTAGAGGAAGGGTGAGCTCCAAGGCATTGATGGAGCCGAGCAAGGGACAGATGGACAGAGGTGCAAGGGAGAGATTTGTTGAAATAGTATGCACCTTGTCCACTGCCTAGCTGGCTAAGCTACACATACAGACAAGGCATGCACTGCTCTATGGAGTATGTCCCCTTGGTCTGTTCTGAGATGGGCCAGGAATGCACTGCCCATAATGGGTATGTCCCCTGTGGCTCATCTATGGAACCATACCTTTTTGGCTTGGTTGATTAGGCACCGGAGTCTCAAACCAGAGGTCACGGGTTCAAACCCCGCGACGGCCGCAATTTTCTTTGTGGCCAAAACTGGGACAGGAAGCTTCTAGGAAGCTTACTAGAGCCCACCTTGAGGATGACACTTGGCGGTCTAAGGATGCGCCAAGTATGAATGTAGGTTGAGGTTGGCTCCAGTGGAGCCACTACAAGCAGAAGCTTTAGCAAAGCTCTGCAAGTATAAAAGCCTGTACGTTGCATGCATCCATTTACAATTCTTGCCTTTGAGACTCCTCACAGAGTGTCCAACCAAAGGTAGACACTAAAGACCAACATGCGGACTTTGTGAGGTTGCAAACCAAACGAACCTAAAGTGTGGATCCCTCGTTCGAGGGTGATATGTTATCTTGGTTGCAATACCAAGAGCGGTTGGCGGCCTCCTATGTCGGGACGCGTTTTCTAGACCGTCGCTATCCGGCGCATTGACAAAGGGTTATGGGCCCACACTTCTAGTTCTAAGGCACGCTTTCCAAGACCGACTAGCGCGTGGTCTTGCAGGGCGCGGCAGTACTTATGCCTACTTTGGTCGGTCATTGTGCATGATAGCCATACCGTGCTACTGCTTTTTGAAGGTCGTTGTACTCGCTAGGTAAAAACTAATGTTCCGAAACCATTGTTTCTCCCTCTGAGCATTTAAGACTCGTGTTATGGATTGTGAACGTTGACCACCTATACTGACATTCTTTGGTCATGGTCAATGACATATGCCTAGTTTGGTTGTTTGGTGTGCATAGTAGCCACACCGTGCCACTACATATTGAAGTTCTTTGTCCTTTATAGTCGATACATAGGGTTCCCAAACCATTGTTTCTCCCTTTGACCATTTGTGACTCGTGTTATGAGTTTTCAATGTTCAACACACATAGTGGACTTCTTTGGTTGTAGTCAATGATGCATGCATCCTTTGGTTGGTCACTGTGCATGCTAGCCACACCGTACAACTAATTGTTGAAGGTTTTGTATTTGCTAGTTGATAACTAGAGTTTCCAACGCTGACCACACACTGTGAAATTGTTATGGCCATGGTTAGTGGCATATGAATTCTTTGGTTTGTCACTTTACATGGTTGCCACGCTGTCTCACTAGGTACTGAAGGTCTTTGTGCTATCTAGATGACAGCTAGTGTTCCCAAACCATTGCTATCCCCTCTCAATACCTGTGACTCTTCTTGTCAGTTGTCAACGTTGACCACATGATGTGTAACTCTTTGGTCATGGTCAGTGACACATGCATACTTTGGTTGGTCACTGTGCGTGGTAGCCACACTGTACCACAACATATTGAAGGTCTCTGTACTTGCTAATCGATATCTAGTATTCACAAACCATTGTTTCCCCCTCTGACCATTTGTGACTCGTGTTATGAGTTGCCAAAGTTGACCACACATAGTGACATTCTTTGGTCATGGTCAGTGACACATGCCTACTTTGGTTGGTCATTGTAAATGGTAGCCAGCCCATGCCACTACTCATTAAAGGTCCCTGTGCTTGATAGTTGATACCTGGTATTCCCAGTTCATTGTTTCCCCCTCTGGCCATTTGTGACTCGTATAATGAGTTGTCAACGTTGACCACACACAGCGGATTTCTTTGGTCAAAGGCAGTACATATGCCTACTTTGGTTGGTCATTGTGCATGGTAGCCACACTGTGCAACTACTTATTGAAGGTCGTTGTGCTTGCTATTTGGTAAATAATATTCCTAAACCATTGCTTCCCCCTTTGACCATTCGTAACTCGTGTTATGGGTTGTGAACATTGACCACCCAAACTATAATTCTTTGGTCATGGTCAATGACATATGCCTAGTTTGGTTGTTCAATGTGCATAGTAGCCACACCGTGCCACTACGTATTGACGTTCTTTGTCCTTGATAGTCAATACATAGGGTTTCACAACCATTGTCTCTCCCTCTGACCATTTGTGACTCGTGTTATGAGTTGTCAATATTGACCACACATAGTGGACGTCTTTGGTCATAGTCAGTGATGTATGCATCTTTTGGTTGGTCACTTTGCACGCCAGCCACACCGTGCCACTACTTGTTGAAGTTGTTTGTACTTGCTAGTTGATAAATAGTGTTCCCAACCCATTGTTCCCACCTCTAACCATTTGTCACTCGTCTTATGAGTTTTCAATGTTGACCACACACTGTGAAATGCTTTTGGTCATAGTTTGTGGCAAATGCCTACTTAGGTTTGTCACTGTACATGGTTGCCATGCCGTGTCATTGCGTAATGAAGGTCTTTGTGCTTTCTAGATAGCTAGTGGTCCCAAACAATTGTTACCCCCTTTGAGTATCTGTGACTCTTGTTGTGAGTTGTCAGCGTTGACCACATGGAGTGAAATTCTTTGGTCATGGTCAGTGACATATGCATACTTTGGTTGGTCACTGTGCATGGTAGCCACACTGTGCCACTACATGTTGTAGGTCTTTGTACTTGCTAATCGATAGCTAGTATTCACAAACCATTCTTTCCCCTTCTGACCATTTGTGACTCGTGGTATGAGTTGTCAAAGTTGACCACACATAGTGACATTCTTTGGTCATGGTCAGTGACACATGCCTTCTTCGGTTGGTCATCGTACATGGAAGCCACACCGTGCCACTACTTATTGAAGGTCCATGTGCTTGCTAGTCGATACCCAGTGTTCTCAAGACATTGTTTTCCCCTTTGATCTTTTGTGACTCGTATTATGAGTTGTCAACGTTGACCACACACAACAGATTTCTTTGGTCAGAGGCAGTACATATGCCTACTTTGGTTGGTCATTGTGCATGGAAGCCACACTGTGCTACTAGTTATTGAATGTCGTTGTACTTGCTAGTTGGAAAACTAGTATTCCAGAACCACTATTTCCCCCTCTAACCATTTGTGTCTCGTGTTATGGGTTGTGAACGATGACCACCCATATTGAAATTATTTGGTCATGGTCAGCGACATATGCCTAGTTTGGTTGTTTGGTGAGTAGAATAGCCACACTGTGCCACTATGTATTGAATTTATTTGTCCTTTCTAGTCAATACATAGGCTTCCTGAGCCATTGTCTCTCCCTCTGACCATTTGTGACTCGTGTTAGGAGTTGTCAATGTTGACCACACATTGTGGGCTTCGTTGGTCGTAGTCAGTTACTATGCATCCTTTGGTTGGTAACTATGCATGCTAGCCATACCGTGCCTCTACTTGTTGGAGGTCTTTGTACTTGCTAGTTGAAAACTATTGTTCGCAAGCCATTGTTCCCCCCTCTGACCAACTGTGACTCATGTTATGAGTTTTCAACGTTAACCACACACTGTGAAATTCTTTTCTTCATGGTTAGTGCCATATGCCTTCTTTGGTTTGTCACTGTACATGGTTGCCGCACCGTGTCACTACGTACTGAAAGTCTTTGTGCTTCCTACATGATAGCCAGTATTCCCAAACCATTGGTCCCCCCTCTGACTACCTTTGACTCTTGTTGTGAGTTTTCAACATTGACCACATGAAGTGAAATTCTTTGGTCATGGTCAGTGACATATGCATAGTTTGGTTGGTCATTTTGCATGGTTGCCACACTATGCCACTACATATTGAAGGTCTTTGTACTTGCTAATCTATGATTAGTATTCACAAACCATTGTTTCCCCCTCTGACCATTTGTGACTCGTGTTATGAGTTGTCAAAGTTGACCACACGTAGTGATATTCTTTGGTCATGGTCAGTGACACAGCCCACTTTGGTTGGTCATTGTTCATCGAAGCAACACCGTGCCTCTACTTATTGAAGTTCCTTGTGCTTGCTAGTTGATACCTGGTGTTCCCAATCCATTGTTTCCCCGTCTGACCTTTTGTGAATCGTATTCTGAGTTGTCAACGTAGACCACACAGAGTAGATTTCTTCAATCAAAGGCAGTACATATGCATACTTTGGTCCGTCACTTTGCATGGCAGTCATACCGTGCTACTACTTATTGAAGGTTGTTTTACTTGCTAGTTGAAAACTAATATACCAAAACCATTGATTCCCCCTCTAACCATTTGTGACGCGTGTTATGGGTTGTGAACGTTTACCGCCCATACTGAAATTCTTTGGTCATGGTCATTAACATATGCATACTTTGGTTGTTCGGTGTGCATAGTAGCCACACCGTGCCACTACGTATTAAAGTTCTTTGTCCTTTCTAGTCAATATATGGGGTTCCCAAACCATTGTCTCTTCCTCTGACAATTTGTGACCCGTGTCGTGAGTTGTCAATGTTGACCACACATAGTGGATTTCTTTGGTCGTTGTCACTGACGTATGCATCCGTTGGTTGGTCATTGTGCATGCTAGACACACCGTGCCACTACTTGTTGAACTTCTTTGAACTTGCTAGTTGATAACTAGTGTTCCCAACCCATTGTTTCCTCCTCTGACCATTTGTGACTTGTGTTATGAGTTTTCAACTTTGACCACACATTGTGAAAATCGTTTGGTCATGGTTAGTGGCATATGCCTTCTTTGGTTTGTCACTCTACATGGTTGCCACGCCGTGTCACTACGTACTGAAGGTCTTTGTGCTTTCTACTTGATAAACAATGTATCCAAACCATTCTTACACCCTCTGACTATCTGTGACTCTTGTTGTGAGTTGTCACGGTTGACCACATGAAGTGAACTTCTTTGGTCATGATCAGTGACATATGCATACTTTGGTTGGTGACTGTGCGTGGTAGCCACACTATGCCACTATTGAATGTCTTTGTACTTGCTGATCGATAACTAGTATTCACAAACCATTGTTTCCCCCTCTGACCATTTGTGACTCGTGTTCTGAGTTGTCAAAGTTGACCACACATAGTGACATTCTTTGGCCATGGCCATTAACACATGCCTACTTTGGTTGGTCATTGTACGTGATATCCACATCTTGCCACTACTTATTGAAGGTCCTTGTGCTTGCTAATTGGTACCTGATGTTCCCAAACCATTGTTTCCCCCTCTGACCATTTGTGACTCGTATTAAAAGTTGTCAACGTTGACCACACACAGCGGATTTCTTTGGTCAAACGCAGTATGTATGCCTACTTTGGTCAGTCATTGTGCATGGTAGCCACACTGTGCTTCTACTTATTGAAGGTCATTGTACTTCATAGTTGAAATAGTATTCTAAAACCATTGTTTCCCCCTAAGACCATTTGTGACTCGTGTTATGGGTTGTGGACGTTGACGACCCATACTGAAATTTTTTGGTCATGGTCAGTGAAATATGCCTAGTTTGGTTGTTTGGTGTGCATAGTAGCCACACTGTGCCACTACGTGTTGAAGTTTTTTGTCCTTTCTAGTCAATACTGAGGGTTCTCAAACCATTGTCTCTCCCTGTGGCCATTTGTGACTCGTGTTATGAGTTGTAAATGTTGACCACACATAGTGACATTCTTTGGTCATGGCCAGTGACACATGCCTATTTTGGTTAGTCATTGTACATGGTAGCCACACTGTGCCACTACGTGTTGAAGTTTTTTGTCCTTTCTAGTCAATACTGAGGGTTCTCAAACCATTGTCTCTCCCTGTGGCCATTTGTGACTCGTGTTATGAGTTGTAAATGTTGACCACACATAGTGGACTTCTTTGGTCATAGTCACTGACGTATGCATCCTTTGGTTGGTCACTGTGCATGCTAGCCACACCATGCAACTACTTGATGAAGGACTTTGCACTTGCTAGTCGATAACTATTGTTCTCAACCCATTGTTTCCCCCTCTCACCATTTGTGATTCGTGTTATGAGTTTTGAACGTTGACCACACACTATGAAATTCTTCTGGTCATGGTCAGCGGCATATGCGCATCTTGGGTTGTCACTATACGTGGTTGCCACACCGTGTCACTACGTACTAAAGGTCTTTGTGCCTTCTACTTGATAGCCAGTGTTCCCAAGCTATTGTTTCCCCCTCTGACTACATGTGACTCTTGTTGTGAGTTGTCAGCGTTGACCACATGAAGTGAACTTCTTTTGTCATGGTCAGTGACATGCATGCTTTGGTTGGTCTCTGTGCATGGTAGCAACACTAGGCCATTACATATTGAAGGTATTTGTACTTGCTAATCGATAACTAGTATTTACAAACCATTCTTTCACCCCTCTGACCACTTGTGACTCGTGCTATGAGTTGTCAAAGTTGACCACACATAGTGACATTCTTTGGTCATGGCCAGTGACACATGCCTATTTTGGTTAGTCATTGTACATGGTAGCCACACTGTGCCACTACTTATTGAAGGTCCTTGTGCTTGCCAGTTAAAACCTCGTGTTCCCAAATCATTGTTTCCCCCTCTGACCATTTGTGACTTGTATTATGAGTTGTCAACATTGACCACACACAACGGATTTCTTTGGTCAAAGGCAGTACATATGCCTATCTTAGTCGGTGATTGTGCATGGTAGCCACACCGTGCTACTACTTATTGAAGGTCATTGTACTTGCTAGTTGAAAACTAATATTCCAAAACCATTGTTCCCCCCTCAGACCATCTGTAACACCCATACTGAAAGTATTTCGTCATAATTAGTGACATATGCCTAGTTTGGTTGTTTGGTGTGCATGGTAACCACACCGTGCCACTATGTATTGAAGTTCTTTGTTCTTTCTAGTTGATACATAGGGTTCCCAAACCATTGTCTCTCCCTCTGACCATTTGTGACTCGTGTTATGAGTTGTCAACGTTGACCACACATAGTGGAATTCTTTGGTCATAGTTAGTGACGTATACATCCTTCTGTTGGTCACTGTGCACGCTAGTGACACCGTGCCACTACTTGTTGAAGGTCTTTGTACTTGGTAGATGACAACTAGTGTTCCCAACCCATTGTTTCACCCTCTAACCATTTGTGACTCGTGTTATGAGTTTTCGATGTTGATAGCACACTGTGAAACTCTTTTTGGTCATGGTCATTGTACATGGAAGCCACACTGTGCCAATACGTATTGAAGGTCCCTGTCCTTGCTAGTTGTTAGCTGGTGTTCCCAAACCATTGTTCCCCCCTCTGAATACTTGTGACTCGTATTATGAGCTGTCAACGTTGGCCACACACAGCGGATTTATTTGGTGAAAGGCAGTACATATGCCTACTTTGGTTGTTCATTGTGCATGGTAGCCACACTGTGCTACTACTTAACGAAGGTGTTTGTACTTGCTAGTTGAAAACTAATATTCCGAAACCATTGTCTC
>SZWC01000469.1:343463-358063 GCA_023375785.1 Penium margaritaceum
TTGCCACCGCTCGCACCACCACCGCCAGCCCCTTGCCGCCCTCCTCCCCCAGCAGCAGCCGAACGACCGTCTTCGCCGTACTCCTCATACTGGTCGTCGTAGTCGTAGCCGTCGTCGTAATCGTCGGCGCCGTCGTCGTAGTCGTCGTAGTCGTAGTGCCCACCCGCGCGCCCCTTCCCTCGCGGCATCCTGTCTCGTGCTGCGAACTTCCAGTCAAGAAAGTAATTGAACGTCACCAGCAAGGCCTAATGAGGGCTGCACCGTTCCCAACTTCTGTCATCCTCTGTAAATCCAACTTTGTCGAGCGCGTAGTCTGTGAGATCCACACTTCTGCGGCTGCGAAGATGATCTGGCTCGTGCCACGGCTTCATATGCCGGCGGCAGCAGTGTGCAAGTTGGCAGCCGTGGCATCTCCAGCAGCGGCAGGCGCAGAAGCAGCGGCTGCGGCCGCCACAACTGGCAGTCCGAACGTCACTGAGGACGAACCAAGCCCAGAAAGGGTGCAGTACCCGGATAATTGCCAAGTCGCCCCCATTTTCGGCCGACCATGTCTAAGACGCCCCCATTCCGAGAACAAAGAACTAGGTCGCCCCCATTCAAAACACTTCTAGCTAGCTCGCCCCCATTTTTTATTAATTTACCAACTTGCCCCCATTTGGAGAAATATGACTACTTCACCCCCATAATTTCAACGAAATCTAGAGGGTTTGCGTTTAGGGATGTCGACGTGGGCAGAGCCTCGCAAGTACGTCATCGCTGGCCGACCGCACAGTCGCAGAAACAATGTAACGGGACCCTATTTTTGCCAGTCGACATGAAGGTTCTGGGTTGTTGTTTCTTTAGGTTCGAACTTCTGATCAGATGTTGCAAACGGTATTAAAATTATTTGTCAATTCGACACAGTATGACTCGGCATTGCTTACATCACACGTCGAAGCCGATTGGTCAAGCACGGAAGTCCACACCGAAAGTGGACAACTGCCCAATGGGACGACGTAGCCCCACCCGGGGGGATATGGGACTGTGTGTCGCAAGACTGTGTCATGTTGCCAGCTATGCACCGTTCATACGTGTAGGCCGTTTCCACGTGGACACGAGCAGGTTATTTCTGCTCGTCCAACATTGCAGCCGCACGTTCCAAAGTATAGGACAAGTAGTCGGACCGGGTTTGCGTCTCAAACGTTGGCATGCACCAATGACGAGTTCCAGCGTCGAACCGAATCGTTGTACTAGTTCGCACAACGAACATGTATTATCGTGTGTACTTTAAGTGCTTCTCAGTTAGTCCAGTTTGCTAAGTACCCACATACTTGTACTCCGCGTTGGATCGACGTGGACACCGATGGACATCCGAATGGCCCGACACATCATGGATGGAGTACATCCATAGGGGACCTTGTGGCGGCTCATCGGGCATGGGTCGCATTGAAGGACAAGTGGGACTGCTATATGGCACGCAACCGTGAGTTGGGCCATGAAGAACCATCATAGGCCCCAAGTCATGTCACTCTAAAACGTATGACGTGGAACTTGGGAATGCGCATGCCGAGTAGTCGTCCGCCAAACTATCCCAAGCCTTCGTGGGTATGGTCTGAGCCATCGAGTTGTAATGGCCCCTGCCACTGATACCGTTGGTTTTTGGCCAAATCTTGTCCACTTTGCCCCCTTTGCACAGGCATGAAAGTTTGATTTTAGATTATCATGTATGTAATGCCTTCCTTTAACATTGTTTGTCATCAATGATTTAGTCGTTTCCTTTCCACAAGGCCCTTCTCTTTCGAATGAACAACATACGTTTTCACATAACTATCTCTGAACCACCCACAGTCCAGAGGATTGTGCCAACATTTCTGTACAATCATAGCTAGAATACCCAGAATGATGTCTGGAGTACCCATAATCATGTCTCCACTACCCGCAGTCCAGTACATAGTGCCACCATTTCTGTAAAATCATGTTTGGAATACCCATAATCATGTCTGGAGTTCCCGGTATCATGTCTGCACTACCCACAGTCCACTACATTGTGCCAACATTTCTGTAAAATCATGTCTGAATACCGGTAATCATGTATGCAGTACCCGGAATCATGTCTGGACTACCCACATTCCACAACATTGTGCCAAGATTTATGCAGAATCATGTCTGAAGTACCCATAATCATGTCTCGAGTACCCGGAACCATGTCTGGAGTACCCACACACCAGTACATTGGCACACGATTTCTGCCAAATGAAGTTTGGAGTACCCATTTTCATGTTTGGAGAACCCTGAATCATGTCTAGAGTATTGATACTCCAGTCCATTGTGCCAAGTGTATGCATCAAGTCTAGAGTAGCCATATTGTTGCATAAGGTCGTGGAGTACACATAATACAGCACTCCACACTAATAGTTCAATGTTTTCTTCTTAATATTGTAATGCAATGACCCAGTGTATACGATGAAACGGATTGTTCTATTCAGACATAAATGACACAAATGTGACAAGTAATTAGTCACCTGCAACAGCAAACTGAGATTAAGCCAAACACTAGTGTAACATTTGGTTACCTGGTGAAGGCTTTCATTCCATGTTGTACATGCATTTCTGCGTCCTCCTATGAGAAGAATTCTTTCACAACCTTTGCTATTACAATGCAATGAGTACAAAAATCAAAGGTGCCCATGTACAAATGCCTTATGCCCACATGAAACGCAATGGAGACAGGTCACATGAGACAATCCACTCTTGCGCGTATATCGAAAAGTTATGGACTTAACGGATAACATTACAAGCTACACAAGGGCGGGCATCTCCACACTCAACAGCATGAAAAAAACACCTCCTCTAGTTGGCCACGTGTTATTTGACCATTTTCTCCTGCGTCCACATGCAAACATTGCAATCTAAACCGCCAGTTAACAGAGATTCCCCATCCGGTGCTCCAAGATCTTGACCTTGACGATGCTTGGATAGGGGTGAGTAGAATTGCCTTCTTCACCTGCAATCCCAAAAGGGGTGAAAGTCAGTGTGGTAGAGTGTGGAGATGGTATGTACAATGCAGTGCTCATGGTTTGTTCAATCAACAAGTGTCTATCACCGGTTGGAAAAGCATAGGGGTCATCTACAAGAATAACGAACACATTAACTTCACAGAGCTCTGGTGTCAGGAAACATGTCAAGGTCTGGCAGCCCCATCTCCAGAACAAGCTCACGGACCATGGCATACTAAGGACAGAAAGCAACCTCCTTTGCCTCATGCCTTGCCCTCCTCGTCTCTTTTTCTGGGCCGTACTCCTCGTCTGAAGTCTCTGAATCCGTCCATTGTGACGTTCGGTCATCCTGTGCATCAGGCCAGGCGACTAAGACCTCGTTGTTCCCCTCCTCTTCCGAGCCGTCCTCCTTGTACTCACCCTCCTCTTGTCCCCCTCCTGTCCCTGGTCGTTTACTGTCTGCTCCTGCGTTAGGTCGCCGTCCATAGGTGCCACCTCAGTTGCTGTAGCTGGAAGTGCGCTTGTATCGACTTCCATGTCTGCAACATCAATTATAGCCTCTACAACATCCTCAGTCCCATTGGCTGCAGCAACCTACTGTGCTCGCAGCTCGGCTGTGCGGCCTACGTCCATCTATGCCGGTGTTGGCGCTGGTGGGTTGGTGCAGCGCTTCTTTGGGTGCCCTTTCTGGCCACATCGACCACATGCGTGGTTTGCGCGCAGTAGATCACCCCGCCCCTTGCATTTGCCTTGCGCCCGGCCCAATGCACTCCCGCCTAGTGGCTGCCACCCGGGTCCCGGGGGGTCCCCCTCACAGTTCGGTTCCGGGGGGACTCGCTTCAACGCCTTCAGGTTCACGCCCCACATGGGATGGCCGTAGCAACGCTTCTACGCGGCGATGCTATACGCCATGTCAATGTAGTTATCCGGTGTCACGCCGTTCTCCAGCAGCACAGCACATGCGTGCACACACGGTATGCCGAACTCGTGGTAGCGGCCACAGCTGCACTTCTGCATGCGGCAGTCCACCAGCCGTGCACACCCTTGCTACCAGTGACCTTGCCCATAAGGTTCCCGGTGTGCACGACCTCATAGTCATGTGCCGCTAAGCAGTTGTGCGTGAGCACTTTCCGGGGGGTGGCTGCCCACTTTCTCTCCTGCTCGCTGACCATGTTGATGTCGTGGGCCAGCTTTCTGCGCGCTGCAAAGACCTTCTATATGAAGGGGTACATACCAGCGCATCAGTGGAATGGGAACAGCTTACAAGCCTCAATGATTCGTGCATTGAGGGACTCTACAGCATTGCTTGTGGTGTGGCCGCCACACCATGGCTGTCCGTGGAAGCGGCTCCAGCAGCGCAACGTGATCCCTCCCTGTTCACCATTGCCAAACAAGTAGTGTGCTACACCCTGGTTTGTCTGCATGATCTCCATGCTTAGCTTGTCGTATTCCTCTCGCTCATACGTGTGTGCCAGCTGGCAAAATATGTCTGCTGCTCTCTTGTTGTACGTCACCCGGATGTTCTCCTTGATGTGAAACGTGCAGTACTCGTGGTTGGCCCGCGGGAGGAGCTTTGGCACCGCTGCGAGCAGCCCTGCATCTCGGTCACTTATGATGGTGGTGCCTCCTTCATGCAGGGTCCAGTATGTGTTAGACAACTGGAGCAGAAACCACCCCCAGTTATCCTCGTCCTCCTTGCTGACAAGGGCGTACGCAAATGGCACACCGTTGTTGTTTACATAAAAAAACATGGGCGATCAGAAGCACATGTTTGTACCCGTTTTTGAGAAACGTGCTGTCAAGAGTGACGATACACCGCATGTGAGGCCATGCTTCGCGGCAGGCACCCAATGCCAAAAAGCAACGATGGAACTTCTTGGCCCTCTGCTCCGCAATAGCGACGGTGTTAGGGTCAACGCGCATGAGCTGCATGTGTGGAAGCAATGAATGGAACAGTCAATGTGGGGCCCAAAAAAAATCCAATGCATGTCTACATACCGACCCATTAGTGCAGGACTCACCTCGGCGCAGTACGTGGGGAAAAGAGCCCAGGAGGTAGACTTCTTCCCCATGAATTCTTCTACGGCTTTGTCCCACGCCCTCCAGATGACCTGGTAGCCCACTTTCTCGTGCATGACAGCTTCGACAACCGCTCGTAGGGCTTTGGCATCCTTCATTGGGTCTCGGGCCACTGTGTCTTGGATACGTCGCAGTACCCATTTTGTTGTCTGCGCCGGGTTCCCCTTCGTCTGGGCCGGGGTGCACTTATGCCCCTCCACGTATGAAGACACCGTGGAGCTGTTGGACTTGCGCGACATGCAAGCACGGATTACCTAGTGGCATCCATCACTCTAACGGTTGCGACATGGACCATAAATTGGCCGGGTTCAGACCTCTCCCACTTGAGAGGGAAACGCTGGTGGACTGTGCAATCCTCAATGGCGCAACGACATTCTTCCATCGTCTGAAATTCCATGCCACCCGGGAACTGTGCACCATCACCGTCGTCATCTTCGTCCAAGGGGCCTACAGAAGAACAACAGCAACACAATCAGACCAAGTCCTCATACATGTGGGACTATGGGGTCACCTACTGACCACAAGGGCCTACGCTTGTGGGAGGGTACTATGGGCTTCCGGGGTGGGAGTTATTCCTTACACGACTTCGCATTAATTGTCGTCGCAGGTTGACCTAGGAGACAATCTAGACCAGAAATGGCACGGGCCATGGCGGGAGACCTCAAGGTTCTACCACGTACCACTGGGAGGGTAGTACTGTTCGGGACACACGCGAACTGCTTTACCACCTTTGTACGTGATGGGTCCCGGATCGGGGGATCCCGGGGTCATAGATGCCAACAATTCTGCTCCTTGCTGCTTCTCCCATTCGTCTCGCTCTCACATGTCGTCATCCCACTCGGCAAATGGCCGCACGTGCATGGGGTCGACATAGTCGACCATTGGGTCAGCAGTTAGGGGGTCGAGGTAGTGTGGGCTAGGCGAGCATTCATGTCGTGGGCTACACGACAACTTCGCCCGGTTTGCCGAGCTTCGCCCGGTAAACCGGGCGAAGTTGAGGCCGCCATGCGGTCATAATGAGGGCATGTTGGATTGAAAATCGGCGATTAAGTATGTACCATGCCCCCATGACCCTCACTTACCGGGTGCGAGGATGCCAGCCGGCCCCACGAGACCGACGCGAGAGCGGGAGGGGTGACGAGGAGCTGCCTTGGTGACAATGATGCAACATGCAACATAGAATGGTAGGCGAGGGAGACCCCTGCCAGCTGCAGGGCTTGGCGTAACCTTGCCCGGGTGGACTCCTCCACGGTTGGAGGTAGGGGGGGGGGGTTTACCCTACAGGACCGAAGGCGTGCACACATTGGTCAAAGTACATGCCACCGTGGAAACAATGTATGGACTAGATTCATCGACAAATGTAAGGTGTTGTTTTCATTCTTCCATGGGACAAACTGGAAGTGTACATGTCGAGGAACAAAAATTGCGCTGTACACAGCGTGAGACGAGGTGGAAAGCAAAGGCTGAGTTCTCAAAAGCTGCGTGGAAGGCAAATAATCGTGATAGAGTCAACTTTTGAAGCCCAGAAAATAGGGTAACTTACATGCATAATGCGAACATCGTACATAGACTCCGTAACTTGTGAACATCACGTCGACTTTAGGGACCAAGCCTGGACGGCGGACACGACGGACGTGGTGTCCGGAACGATGTACGGCAGGTTTCGATTGAAACTGATTTTCAGCAAGTTACAGTCTGAAATAACATCGTTATCTTGCACCCACTTTTTAAACTAGGGACAAGGCGTTGATAACATTTCATCCGTACGGCATCCCAGCCATCATTCCCCAGAGTACCAAAAGTGGGGGGGACCTAGCCATGACGTTCCGGAATGGGGGCGACCTAGCCGTTTTTTCTCAGAATGGGGGTGTCTCAGACATGCCGGAGCGAGAATGGGTGCGAATTACAAAGTCGCCCTGTGGTACCGACACTCTGATTAAAAATAGGATGAATTGGCCAGATTGGGCAAACTTGTCCAAGGCGATGACCTGGCCAGTCGCCACTTAATTCTGCGATGTCTACATCATCGCAGAGGGCATGGCAAGCGCCTACTCTGAATTGTTTCCCATTGTAAATGTGACGGTCAACGATGATCACACGATTAATCCGCCGGTACATCGCGTCAGCACCAGACTCCGACCTAACGTGAAACTTTTCCCTCGTACGCTGCCCCAACGCTGAGCTTTTGAGGGCCCATGTGTTTCGGAAACATAAAACTGGGAATTGAATTCAAAAGACGTCAGCATGTAACCACCAAAAACGTAGGAAAAAACAGATCCTGCAATCGAACCATCATCAAAATTCAAGTCCGAGCATCGTCGGTGAAGGAAAAACGACCAGATTGATATTTTACAAAATGAGGACGGACAGAATCGCCTTGGCATCAAAGCCAGCCGTCCAGCCGTTCAGGTCGGCCTGTAACTTCGAAATGTTTTGCCAGGTTTGAGTCTCTGGTCGATGAGGAATCAGATAGGCTCAAACGCTAGGAGCATTTGCCGACATATCACCTCTCATAACAGCGACAAAAACAGGATCATCTTGTCAATTTATACCTACTATTTCCTGCTCTGTCCTCATCCGATGTGATGTGTTGTTGGAAGTGCACCAAATTTCGAGCCTATCTGCTTCCTGGCCCAATCAGAAGCTCAAACCTGATGACGATGTTCTAAGTTGTAGGCCGACCTCAACGACTGGACGGTCATTTTGACGCCCGAGCAATTCTGGCCGTCCACTTTTCCTAAGTTTTGCAACTATTTGCTTATGTTTCATTGAAGGTGCTCAAATTGAGAATTTGACCATTACATTTCTGTTCAGTTATTAGTTTTAGATGCTTTTTGTTGCATAAAAACAGCACCCCTCGAAAGCTCGTCGTTTTGGCGGCCTACAAGGTGAAACTTTCATGTCAGGTCTGAGCTTGGTAGTGTACGAGGTGAGAGTTTGGGCTGACCCGATTAACCAATGGGGCAATCCTATGGTCATCGCAAACAATCATATGTCTGTTAAGTAGCTTTTTTGAGTAGGCGCTTGCCATGCTCCAATGTCCAGATCATCGCCAAATATATTGGCAACTAGTAACGTCATCGCCTCAAATAACTTTGCCCTTAAGAATAACTTGCCTGTCACACATTGCTCAAGTCTAGCACTTGTTACTCAAACAGTGTCTTGGAATCAACCCAGACATTCTTTCGGCCCAAAGGGAGGACACAGCCTTGTTACGCCTAGTGGAACGTGGGTGTTTCAGAGGGGTGAGGAGCGGAGCAGAAGAAGATTTCAGGATTTGGGACAAATGATACTTAGTAGTAAGCAGTAAGCGTGCTTCGATGACAATTGTTGAGTGCATCAAGCACATATCTACAATGACGATCATCACAATGAGACGTATGTTGGGTCCTCTACGCTTGAGCCAACTGACACTTGTTGGGTCGCACCGTGAGTGGCTGCTTCGAGAAGCTCCAACGAGAATTTGAGGGGCTTTGCGAACATCGAGGCACGGTTTTGTAGAATTCCAACATCATCGAGAATTTATCCGACCAATATCGAAACATCAATAGAGTTTGTAGCTATTTTCTTGACCCTTATGGAAAATGGTTGAAGTAGTTAGAACCTTTTGGAGCAGAATAGGAAAGTTCGGGGAAGGTGGTCAAAATGCCCTCAGTCGATCAACATTGACGCATGGCGGGCCACAAATGGAATGAAAAAAAATTCCACTCACAGTGTTTAGGGACTCGTGTACGCCAGGGACGTAACACTACCCCCGCTTCTAGCCTCAATGTCCCTGCGCACTGGTAGACACGGCACGCCATCTAGGCGCACTATCTGGTTCAAAAACTGCCGCGCTATTCCCCCTGCGGTAACAGTGTTCATCATTGGGATGAAATGCAACATTTTTTAGAATTTTTCCACCACCATGAGGATGGCCTCAAATCCCTCGAGAGTAGCGGGTATTCTGTCATGAAGTCCATGCTGATGCCGACCCATGGCTGCATTGCAACAGGGGGCAGAAGTAAATCGAGGGGGCTCGTGTGACGAGATTATTGCTGCTCAAAAGTCTCCCATGATTACCAGAAGGCTAACGTGTAAATTTGCATCTGTCCCACCACTAGTACTTTGCCAGAACTTTTAGCGTTTTGTCCTCGCCGAAGTGTCCGCCTGGACTGGTGTCGTGGCATTCCTCCAATAGCATCTACCATCTCTCCTTATTTGGTGGGATGACGACCCGGCGAGTAAAACACCACCGCAAACAGAGGTCGTTGAACCTGAACTTGGTCTTGTCGTACCCGCCGAACTCCTCGTATCCCTTAGCAAACAGCCTAACAAGGTATGGGTCTTGCTCGATGAGTAACGTGCTGATTTCGGCCATTAAATCTGGTCGCCGACTTAGAACATCCGCCGCTTTAGCTTTTCAAGGTCGGTACTCGATATCGTGGTCGTTATTGGTTTTGATGAACTTCATTCATCGAGTTTATCCATGCCTCAGATTTGGCTGAGTATTGAGATGTTTTAGTGCATGATTGTCGGTACGGATTATGCATCACTGCCATTCTAGCTAGCACCGCAAAATTACTAAACGTGTGCACAAAAGCGAGCACTTCTTTTTTGTGCATCGCGAAGTTAAGTTCCAGCCCACATAGCTTTCTGGACATGTACGCAACTGCATGTTCTCCACCATCGTTGTAGTGGAAAAGAACGGCTCCAATGGATCGATCAGATGCGTTAGTAGCCATGATGCAATCCACCGTTGGATCTGCCAATCGTAAGGTCAATGCCGAGGTTAGAGTGTTCCTCAAAGAGTTCAACTTTTTTTTATTCGTTGTCCTGCCAATTCCATTTGGTGGTTTTATGAGTGAGATTGGAGAGAGGCATTGACACTCGTGTCAAGTCTTTTACGAATTGACGGAAGTAGTCGCCAAATTCCAAAAACTCTGGACGTCTCAAACTCTTGTTGGCATCGGCCGATCAGTGATTACATCCACCTTTTTTGGATCCATGGTAATCCTTTTGTCGCTGATGATGTGGCCCACAAACTCGATCAAACTGCATCCAAAGTCACACTTTGAGAGTCTTCAAAATGATTTCTCTCTTTGTGGAGTTTTGATAACTTTTTGGAAACGTCCATTGTACTCCACCGGGGTGCGGCTGAACACCAAGATGTCTTTGAGGTAGACGACGAGAATTTTGTCAAGATACAGGCAAAAAACATTCTTCATTGCTGCTATAGATGTTGCAATGATGTTTTTTAGTCCAAACAGAATGGCCGTAAACATGAAATGCCTGTATCTGGTGTGGAATGTTGTCTTCTCAACGTCCTTATCAGATACACAGATCTGATGAAACATGTTTTGTAGTTCAATTCTTATGGAAATTCAGGCCTCACAGAGTTGGTCAAAAGCGTATATGCTCATGGAAGAGGATATCGGTTCTTGATGGTGATGTCATTCAATGCTCGGTATTCCACGCAGATCCGCATCTCTCCAGTTTTCTTTTTCACAAAAAGTACAAGTGATGCATACGGTGACGTGGAAGGTCCGATGAACTCCTGACCAAGCATCTCGTCCACTTGCTTCTTGAGTTCGGTCAGCTCGTGATCACTCATGCGATGTTTCTCGTTCATCATCGATGTGCTACCTGGCTTCAAGTCTATCTGATGGTCAATGTTTTGCTTGTGAGGTAAACATCAGAGCTCTTCTTTGCAAAAACCCCTTTGAGCTCCTCGACGAGTGTTGCAAACTCCTTTGGAACAACTACAAACTTCTCAGATGTCGAGGCAAATGTGGTCACCTCAGCAGAGGCAATTTGTTCTGCTTTCCATGTCTTCACGTAAACTAGCCTCGATTGAGCTCTGTGTTGCAGATATCTTTTGGCCTCATCCAAAGATATCAGTTGGTATTTTGTGGCTTTTGCAGTTTCCTCTACTACTTCCACTTCTGTTGCTTCCCATGACTGTTGTTGTGTCGTAGGTCGCTCGACCAGAGACAAATATTTCTTTTTGCAATCAATGTTTATAGACTGATCCGCTGCTCCAGTCCACTTGCAGATTGTGCTAGTACAAGAAATCTCACCTAAGAAGTCGACCAGATTGTTACGTCTTGCTGATTTCTCATTTATTGTTGGAAAGGTTTGGCAAGTCGACGAATCTAGAATCATCCGTGGATAGTCTTTTCTTCAAGCACTCCCGATCTATCTACAAACCTAGCGTCCAAACCATGTCGTTGCTTACAAAACTATGAGAAGCTCCTGTATCTAGTAGCACAAATCAATGCCTTGTCATAGATCGACACCTAATCACAAATCGACACCTTATCGCAAATCAACATCTTGTCACAAATCAACACGTTGTCACAAATCCACACCTTGCTGCAAACCTTCACCTTTTCGTGAAATCAACACCTTGTTGCAAACCAACATCTTGATGCATATCCAAATCATGTCGCAAATGATCACCTTGTCGTTAATCAACATCTTGACACATATCAACATCTTGTCACTATTGAACACCTTGTCACAAATCAACACCTTGTCTCAAATCAACACATTGTCGCAAATAAACACCTCGTCGCAAATCATGACCTTGTCCCAAATCAACACCTTGTTACAAATCAACATCTTGTTACAAATCAACTTGTCGCAAATCAACACTTTGTCGCAAATCGTCACCTTGTTGCAAATCAATACAACGATGCAAATCGAAACCTTGTCGCAAATCATCATCTTGTGGCAAATCTACACCTTGTCGGAAATGAACACTTCTTCGCATATTGCCAACACCTTGTCGTAAATCAACATGTTGACGGAAATGGACGCCTTGTCGCAAATCAGCACCTTGTCGCAAATCAACACCTTGTTGCAAATCAAGAGCTTCACGCAATCGAACAACTTGTGGCAAATCGACGTCTTGTCTCAAATCAACTCATTGTCGCAAATCAACACCTTGTGGCAAATCAACACTCTGTTGCAAATCATCACCTTCTGGCAAATCAGCACCTCTTGAACCATCACCTTGTCGCAGATCAACACCTTGTCCCAAATCAACACCTTGTTTCAAATCAACACCTTGTCGCAAATGAACACCTTGCCGCATGTTAACATCTCCGACCTTGTCTAACCTTGCAAAACATACAATGTACCTCCGCATATGTCTCTCCATCCACTATGATGTCATGTGCAACTCTTCTTAACTGATGCTGTAAGTCTACATGTAAGAGTTTGCACTTATGACATGCATAGTGCGTCCACATCAAGAAGCATTGTTGGGGAACATGGGGCTTCATAATTTGCGATCTTGGCCATGGCGTCCGTTTTGCCTGAAAACTGGACCATACCATAATACCGCCGCTGCGAACGCAGCCGTGCGGTCAGAATCTGCTAGAAAAATAGTAGCGAGGAGTTATGGCAGCCTAAACCCAGATAATGCCCATAATGGTTTGTGCTGCCGAACAGGGCCATGCAACATGCAACTGGGACCCTAGGCAGTGCATGACGACGCAGACGCAGTAGGACGCGCTGGACGCATGCAAGCAGCAAATGCGGTGTCAGTGACCGCCGGCAGCACGACCGCCGAGGAGGCCTGCCGATGGAGCTGAGCGCGTCGCCTGAGAGAGGAGGCTCCAGCGAACTGCGAGAAGACCTCAACGTGCGTCGGCTCCACCGGACGACACTCCATCAGCGTCGCGTCTCGCCGTCAGTCATCTGCACGCCGATGTACACAAGCCGGGAGGACACAACAGAGCACAATGAGAGATGTGCAAAAAACCAACACTCCCCCATGACTCACAGGCGTAGTGCACATGGGCGGACAGGGACATGGTCAACAGTCAGACTCCCCCAGGGCATGCAGAGACGCAGGCAGAGATAAAGAAAGAGCAACTCACGGACGTACACCGACCGAACTCACAGCCTTCTTGAACGAGTCGCGCTTCAGTGCCTTGGTCAGGAAGTCAGCCAACTGCCGTGCTGTCTCAACCCACACGATGCTGATGCTGCCGTCATGCAACAATGAACGCACATAGTGGTACTCAACGTTGATGTGCTTTGTGCGTGTGTGATGCACGCCGTCATTGTCGGCGATGGCCATGGCACTCTCATTGTCACAATGCAACGTGATGGATGGGACAGACTGACGCAACTCGGACAACAGACGANAGACCCGAGATCCTTCATCTGGTAGGTGGCGTGCAGCAGGTCCTTGACGCGTTGGATGGCGGCCGTGTCTGGCGACGCAATGAGGAGGTCGTCGACGTACACCAGAACAGCAGCGAAGGTCTGGCCTCGTGGACTGACAAACAATGCAGGGTCCGCGGTGCTGCGCTGGAGCCCACCACGAAGGAGCGTGCTGCTGATCTCCTGGTTCCAGCACCGAGGCGACTGCTTCAGGCCATAGAGGGCCTTGCGCAGTCGCCACACTCTCCCGGTACCATCGTCGAAGCCTGGTGGCTGCACCATGTAAAGCTCCTCACCCTCCAATGAACCATGGAGGAAAGCGTTGCTCACATCCATCTGATGCAGCTCCCACCCGTACTGGGCGACCAGGCTGAAGAGCGCCCGGCTGGTGGAGAACCGACCAACTGGGGCAAAGATCTGGTCATAGTCGACCCCAGGGACCTGGGCAAACCCCTTTGCAGTGAGGCGGGCCTTGTACTTGTCCAAGGACCCGTCTGGTTTCCATTTGCGCCGAAAGACCCATTTGGCGCCGATGGCCTTCCGACCTGGAGGAAGGTCGACGAGGTCATACACGTGGTGCTGTCGGATAGCGGCGAGCTCATCGGCGCAGGCAGCGTCCCAGTATGCGGCCTCAGGAGAGGCTCGTGCCTCGCGCAAGGTGGCTGGGTCCTCCGGGCGTGCAGTGGAGCGGACTGAGAGAGCATGTGCCTCTCGTGCCCCAGGTGGGATGCGTGCCAGGGCAGCCATGACAGCGTGCCGATGCTCGTGATGGAGCATGGCGTAGCCCAATGCAGAGCCCGGGTGCAAATCGGCGATGATGGCCAATGTGGTCAGGCCCAGGGCCTTGGTGCCAGGGTCCCCACTCACGACCGTGGGAGTGGAGGAGGCACGTGGAGCCACGGGGGGTCGAGGCGGAACCGAGGGCGGTGCGATGGTCTGCACGCTCACCGTCGGCCTGGGTCGGAGGCTGCCGCCAGGACCACGTGTGTAGCGTGGTAAGGCATGCGACGGCGCTGAGTCTGATGGGCCAGTGGAGGCGACTGGGGCTGTCGGCCCGGAGAGATCAGCGGACACGACGGGGGCTGCCGGCCCGGAGGGACCAGCAGACGCGACTGGGACAGCTGGCCCAGAGGGACCAGCGGACGCGTCTGGGGCAGCTGGCTCGGAGGGACCAGCTGACGCAACTGGGCTAGCTGGCCCGGAGGGACCAGCGGACGCGACTGGGGCAGCTGGCCCGGAGGGACCAGCGGACGCGACTGGAGCAGCCGGCTCGGGGGGACCGAAGAATGTGTCACCCGGACGCGGTAGGACGGAGGACGGACTCACTACTCCCCCACGCGACGGGATAGACACAGATGAGCCGGAGCGAATGAGGTCGCGAGGGAACAG